>JAQNCA010000029.1:20498279-20515158 GCA_029783725.1 Acanthurus tractus | reverse complement strand
CTCTTTCCCTCCTACCTCCCCCCCCACCCCACCCCCCACCACCCCCCCCCCCCCCCCCCCACCCCCCCATAGTAGAGGAGAGGAGAGGAGAGGAGAGGAGGAGTTTAAAAAGCCCACTGCTGATATAAACATCCCTTGTTTGATAGAGGAAAGAAAAGTACACTGCAATGCAGACACCAGAGGGAGAAATAGGAAAAGAAGATGGAAGCAGAGAGGGTTGAGATGGACGTTCAGTAGGCAAGAAAGGCGAAAGATGAAAAGGGGAATGACAGCAGAGAGCTCTCGACTGTGTCCTCTCTAGATCATCAAAGTGACACTTCTCTTACCAGACTAGGACTGGGACACGATGTCCTCCAGGTTAAAAAACAAGGATCAGTATGCAGGTCACAGAACTGGGGAGGGGACAGTGGTGGAGAGTCCACAGTGTTTACTGCAGCAATTCCCACTTCCCCTGTCTGACCACAACTCTAATGACACTGTTTCCTCACAGCGATTTATCAGCACCGTGACAGCAAGATGTTTCTTTAAAAAGGGCGAACCTCGGATGACACACACAGATACAAACATGTCACCCAGTTAACAAAAGTGTTAAACATACAGTGACAACTGTAATAACATCATGAAATATGAGTGCCAACATCCATTTCTTTTTTCGGTCGCCACAATGGTGGGCAGAATGAAGCAACATACGGCCGAACATGAAGGTCCTTGCAAGTGATAACCTTCAAGGCAGATAAATGAAACCCAAGTCTAAGTGTTAAAAGCTTGAATTGGTCGAATGGCAAGTGAAGGCATCAAAGCATGACAGTGCGCACAGAGCCCCATGTTCAAAAATCCAACTTTACGGCAGAGAAAAACATGTTGACAAACTGCTACAAAAAAAACAGCTCTGGTCTCCATAGCTTATTTACCCATTCATGACTGTTTACATCACTCATCTATCACACCAATGTCAGCACTCTTCTCAGTACAGACGCAGTTACTTTGGAATTTTTTGTCGTCAAAAATGCCAAAATTGTGTATAGTCAATTTATATTTGTTTAATGTCTTTGTCTAATCATATATACAAATTTCTATTTTAGAAACAATGTAGGTCAAAAAACAGTATTAGTTGCATACATTCATAAAATATTTGAAATGAACATTCAGTATGATAATTCATCGTCATTCATCATCATTAGGGTTTTTTCTTCTTCATGTTGAATCAAAAATAACTGCCTAATGAGACAATTCTTCAGTTAAAATCAAGACTCAAACATTCAAAAATGGAAGCTTCAAAGCTGAAAATGAGAACAATATTTTTAAATGCAACAAATTTTAATGGTTATTGTGCAAAAAAAAAAAAAAACAGCCTGTTTTAAGCCGGTATATAATTAAAATCACATCGCTTAGGTTTTACAATTTCACTCTCCTCTTCTCCTCTCCAGTCACTCTTCGTCTGCTGTACTTGCAAACCAGCTTAGAGGTGCATTACCACCACAAACTGTCACTCTCACTGCATGCGAGCACAGGCTGAAAAGTCCTGCACCCAAAATCATTTTACCCTCTGAGGCAGCTGAAGTCGTGATATCACAACTTCATGCAGGAATCTTGCCCTGATTTGCTACAGCCTGCCCCAAAACACATTTATAGCAGAGACACTGAGGAGATCTCCTGCTCTGGAAACTGTATAGCAGGATTCTACATATTTTTGCATTTGCACAGTATATACTGTCATGTTGCCCTACCCTATTAGTAAAAGTACCCATTCCCCCCAAAACCCCAATGGATTTATGCACAAAAAGCTCAGCAAATGAATGAAGCATATATTTTCCTTATTAAAATTCATAAGGCCAAAATGTAAATTGCTGAGCACTAAAATAAGAAAACTGTATATACGGAGCCTCTCACTTTCAGCACCTAATACAAGCACAAGCATAATAAAGCATCTGCCTTTTTTTTTCTTTTTTCTTTTTCTGGATTCCATTTCTTTGATTCCTACACACACAGATCCTTGCCTGGGGCATGTACATTTAAATCCTACTAATCTTTCTCCCCCTAAATGTAATTTGTATTTACATGTGCCACGAAGCAACCATTCATTGGCTTTGCTCCAAATGCTGGAGATACCTGACATGCCCAACCAAAAGACACCCTCACAGCTCAACCTAATCTGAACTGCCTGGCAAACACCGGAGATACTTTAGACACGACAATAATGTCCACAGTATCAAACAGAGCTCTTCTCTCCTGTATCATCAAAATTCTCCGGGATTCTGGACAGACACCAAAAGGGGGAGTTTAACAAGATTAACAAGAGTGGGAGCATGTCTGAAACTGGCAGATGTTTGCACATCTAATGTTATCTATTCACAAATACACTTACACTTGTGTCGAACACTTGCAGAAGTAATATTATCACTGATTTAAAATAAAGCACTTAGCATTAGTCTACCATTACATTTGCAATCACAGGGAAAAAAAACTGTAATTAACTTTTACGGTGTAACAGCCCTCCAGTGAGTGTTCACCTGGTCTTGTGGCATCAGGCAGGGGGTAAGGCATTAACAGTGGGGGTAGGGGGAAGATGAAATGCATCAGGACACTGGTTGTGTCGATGCATTATAATTTACAAGGCACTAGTTTGAGCAATTTTCTATTAGTCAGAGAATTAGCATAATTAATCAGATGTTCAAGCTCATTATGAGTAGCTTTGTAGCAGCGTTGAACAGAGGTGTTTGCATATTCAACGTCAGGCCGAGGCAGGGGTCAGGTTGGGTACTCTGTTGTCTCTGGGGGGCAGGTACATTAACAGCTTCACAGGATCTTCAAAAGACATCCTGCTGAAGGAGTGGGAGTGGAAGAGAGGACCTCGCTGTCCCTCACTTCCCCCGACATCCAATATCTGAAGTTAATCACAGTCCAATGGCCATGATAATCACACCAGTTATATTTGGAGGATTAGACTCTTCTGGTCAGGCTTGAAAGCATCATGTCTCAAAGAATGTTTGGGATGCCGCGTGGCTGCTGCCAGTAAAGGCAATATCAGAATTTCCTGAGGCAATTTCTTTTATTCCACAGTCTTAAGTCTGTTTTCATCTTCAGTCTGCATACTGTTAAATATTGCCCCCCCCTCCTCCAATCTGCTCTGTCTGCAGGGCTCCACTGATCATGTGTTAGCCATTATCCTACTTGCTTGCAACAAATGCTCTGCTTTGCCCTCAACAGCTCCTTCAAACACCAGCTGCCCTCTCTCACCACTCCATCACCTCCACAAGGATGGGCCAGCTACTTAAGCCAATCTTCACACCTCTGAGTCATTGCAGTCCTGCCTTCCTCCCCCCTGGTCCTGCAGTGTAATTACTCGGCTGCTTACTGTCTGCCCCACCTGCCTGGCCTGTCAGTCCAGGAAAATTCATGGTCATTACCCAGTGACAAAAGGACAGATCTCATCCCATGCTGGACCCCATATGCTCCACTTGATGTCTGCGGTGAGAACAGTAACAAACATTACTTGCTTCACAGTGCGAATGCATTAACTTTGAAAGTCAGACAATTGTCTCACATACCATAGAATTATTTCACTGCAACGTTTAGCACTCACAGAGTGGAATTTCATCATGCAATGAACTGTTGGTGCAATCCAGGCGAGCATTTACAGCTAAATGAAGATATCTCTGCTCCTTTGTGAGGATTTACCTGTAGCTGCTGGTATCATCCGTGTTTCTCTTCTCATGCCAGGTGGAATATGAAATCAGTGTAGCTGTATTTTTTATCTGAGGCAGGCTAGACACTTGCTGGATCTTTAATCCTCTAAATTCAAAAGTATGCATTCTGCCAGTGTGCTGATATAAACCCTCACACCAAACATGTTAAGTAGACTCCAACCAAAAAGTGAAGCGAAAGACAGTAAAGAAGAAATAATAAAGACTTAGGATGTATCAATGAAAAGTTACAATGTGCCAAAAGAAAAAAACAGAGATTACTTTTGATTTTTTACAATTTAGTTTGTTGTGGGAGCTAAAATATATTGGCATCGTCTTATGTAATAAACATTTATGTAGGTTTTGCTTAATTCTCTCTAATTTATCATAAATATAACCCCACAAGCTGCACAAAATGGTTTTTATGTCGCCTGCTAATGCAAAGCCATGTTTTTATGGCTTTCAGATGTCACTATTCAACTAGTTTTATTCTGGATCCTCGTTTCTGTTTTTGTTTTTCCTTCAGCCTGAAATCAAGAGATGCACAGACGGCGGAGAAGAGGGTGTAGCTGTTTAAACAATGTGGTGGAAAAAATGTTGCCTGGTCAAAGCTGACAGTCCCCACTTCAGCCACTGTGTCATCACTTCTCATCCAGCAATAACAGTCTGGAGTCAAAACATTGTTGTCCAAATATTTATTGAGTTCAGTTACAAATGTCCAAACTGTTTCATTCACTCAGTGAGGCTGCACTCACCGACAGGACGGCCAACCGGGACATTAGCAGTTGATCTTTCCTTGGCTTGCTTGTACTTCAACCTCTACCTCAACCCTAACTGTCATGTTCATGCTTGGAAAAAAAAATGAAAAGAGAATGAATAATTCAAGCTCAGCCCCGATACTTTTATGGAGAAAGGCAGAGAAGGGGATACACATGCATCACATATTAAAGCAAGCGAACATGCACAACTCAACACACAAAGAGAAATTCTGTCTTATCTTGTAGCCAGCTGCAAGGTTTCACCAGAATATGCTGTGACACCGCTCACCCAAATCCACAATCAGTGGACTCTGTTGTGACAAAATGGGTGAGGGAGGCAGTTCCTTGCCCCTCTGCAGAGGAGATTTTACAAGCTCTGATAGCTCCTCTGAACAAAGCACCAGCAACATAAAACAACAGAGCCGAATGCCATGCTCAGTTTACATGAGGCCAAGACAAAGTGCTTTTTCATTTTTTCTCTCCAGCTGAATGTCAAATATGTTATCAAACAGCAAAAACAAATTCTAGACAGCAAGAACAAGCCGGAATTATTTGCACGGGAAGCTGTTATTGAGAGTCTCTAGACGCTGAAGTGTTGAAGAACAACTGCTGAAAAACAATCAAGGGGAAAAAAAAAAAAGCATTTCAGGCTTCGTAAACAGTTGTGTGGACGAATAAGGAAATGAAGATGCACTTTCATAAAGAGTGAATAAGAGACTTACAGTTGCTCTTTCTTAAAAGGGTTGTCCAAGATTAAGTCTGCAGTCATTTCGTCAAACTGCGTGCATCATCTCCGTGTGTGTGTGTATGTGGGAATGCACACGTGTTGTATGGTCTCAGCAGAGTGATTGATGGCTCTATTATGGTCACATTTGATCTACTATGTAATTACTTGCATCAACACAACCTGTCAGCTTCAATCTGCCTAACATCATGAGGCTGCTGAGCAGAATGCTGCTGGTGAAAACGGGGGAAATGCCAGTGATGCATCCTCTCCTCTCATTCACATGCACTGATCAATTTCAGACAGCTGTGCAGACAAAGAGCTGCGAGCCTTGTCCCCGCAGGGCATTCTGATATTCATCTTTTAAACTACTTAAATGTCCATCATATGAGTTTATTTTTTTTTTTCGTTTTGGGCACGACAGGAGTGAATGCAGCACTGTTTCATCATGTTGTTACAGCCTAAAGGTCCAGTGTGTAGGACTTGGTGGCATCTAGTGATGAAGTTGTAGATATCTCTTCTCATCCTTCCCTTCAAAACACGGATAAGAATCTACAGTGGCTGCAAAACTCATGTAAGGTCCCTTTTAGAGCCAGCTTTTGGTTTGTCCATTCAGGGCTACTGTAGAAACCTGGTGGTTCAACATGACAGACCGTGGAAGAAGAGCAGTTCCCTCTCTAGATAAAACAAGCTCATTCTAAGGCAAAGACAACACACTTAAGGTGATTATACGAAAAGGAAAACATATTTACGAAAACCACATCCTTCCTCTGACATATTCTACCAACAGGTCCTCTAAATACCACACACAGGAGCATTAAAGGATTTCTACTCAGCAGAACCTTCGAAACGGGGCTGCAATTATGATTATTTTCAATATTAACTAATGTGCCTCTAATTATCACAATTAATCTTTTTATCAAATAGCCTATAAAATCTAAATAAAAAAGTGAAGAAAATTTCCCAGCACCCTAAAGGGATGTCCACCAATTGTTTCTTTTATCGAAACAATATTCAAAATTCAAAGAGTCTTTGTTTAATATCATAAATGAAAAAGAAAACCAGTAAAAGCTTACATTTAGGAAGTTGGAAATAGCAAGGAGTTGGATATTTTTAGCGAAGTAAATCAGCAATATCATGAACCAAAGGTGACAACAGGCTGAACAGCATAAAAATAAATGCAAACGTCGAATAAAAATGGTGTGAAACTTTAAACGAGTATGGCAGAGTTTGTGGGCATAAGCATATGTGGACATGTATTAATCATAGATGGGCCGGGGTGTGGTGGTGCAACACAAGTCTAGACAGACAGACAGAGGAGCCAGATGGCTGGGAAACAGCAGAGTAACCCTACAGTGCCAGCAGCAGAGTTTGCCCACAGCATGAAGCTCTTCACATCATCTGTCCTCAAACAGCACAGCAATTAACTCCAGAAATGGCAAGAGAAAGCAGACCCTAAATGCTTTTAGAATAACAAACTGGGCAAAAGGCCACTAATTAAACAAGTAAAAACTAGCTTTACTCTAGAGCCCGTCAGCGGAGAGCTTAAGCAAACACTGCAACAGGTGTAAATGTTGTCATGGCTACGCCGGCACATCAATAGCTTAAAGCCTGATAATTACCATATAGGCTCTAAAAAGTACTCCCCTTAATGCCTATGTGCACAGTATCACAGTTGGAGTGTGTTCAGAATACCAGCCAGCATCTTAAGACTCAGAGGAAAGGAAAACAGTGGAGAGGACTGGACGGCCAAGAAACACGGTCACTCAGGCAACACACACTAATCTGCAAATGCCCTGAGTGAGGCTTGGCCATGCTCTCTGACACATGGCAATCACACGGCTCAGTGCAGAAACACAGGCACGTCGTCTACAACACCACTGACTCAGTGACGGACCTGGAAGCACCAGCTGCCCTCTGACTGAGAATGAATGTAGTGACAGGGACCGACTGTCTCACCCCCTGAAGATTCATTCTGGAGGCTTCACAGACAGAGTGCAGAAAGGTTATTTGGAACTGAACCGAGAGAGTTAAGAGCCAGGCTTTGATACAATCAGCGGCCACACACTTACAGGCATGGAGAATTTCACTCCTAATCTGGTTACTCAGGTTTTCCAGTTTTTTGTGTGTTGCATGTAAATGTTATAACTTGTTTAGAATAACCTGTTTTGAGCCCTTTCCTCCCTCATGAGGATTCAGTTAAATTGCCTTACATCGGTTTTTAAACCGGTTACTGTAGCCTGAGCTTCAGTCATCCTCCTGCTTTCAATTTTTAGTGAATGCTGTCAATGCAAATGCTTTGTCTGTCTTTAGTCCTTTTGAGATTCTGATGTTTGAACCCAGAAACGAATAGGAAACTGCTGGAGTGTAACTGATCGTCTTCAGAAAACAGGCACCCAGGATAGACTGTAGCACTACCTCTGAGCTGCTTGGTTTATTCATAGGCAGCAAAGATATTCAGAAGGTTCTATTATAAATTATTAGATCCCTTAGTAACTCAGCACTTGTGTCAGTAAATGCGTGAATGCAGTTTTTCATCCATAATTGAAAATGGGATTAACTTGAAGTCCTACATGACACATGACAAATTAAAACAAGACACTGGGGTCCACTCATGCACAGTCAAAGGACTACAACCGGCCAAGAGGAATAAATACAGCTAAGTATGACAGCAGGGCGACATCAGCCGACAACATACATACTCACAAAGAGCTCAGCAGACATTTAGAAGAAAAGACTGTTCATATGTTTTGCAAAACAACTTCTCAACAGTGCATGCTCACTTAAAGTCACAATACCTAATATCCACTGCAAGAGGTTTAAAACAATAAAGGCAAAATTTTAAGTTTAAAGATTTTGCAAATAGCATTGAATTGTTAAACGGAAACCAATGCAGATGAAAATCCATCAGACCGACTCAGAAACCGTCACAGACGAGGTGATGTTTTAAAGTTTTACTCACGTTACATTTAGTCACATTTGCCGTCTTCCTTCCTCACTCTTTTACTAGTTTCCTCGAAAGCTAATGACAGGTGAAATGAACCATTACCTTGAATGAAATTACAGATTTCTCTAAGCTTGAACGTTGTTGGAAAAATGTGGGATAATGTGTGTAAACAACTCCACAAAAAATAAACTGTTAAGTTGTGAATATTTGTGTTTTACTGGGAAATGTTGCATATTATTTGTTTAAATGTTTGATATTTACAGGCAATCTACAGAATAGCCAAAAGCTCATGCTGTTAATGATGCTGTGCGTGTAGTGATGGCTTTAATAGTAACAACCTTTTTGTAAAATATTTGGCTCTCACTGATATTTAAAAATGATTTGTATAATATACTTATTCCAGGTCTTTTCATGAGTGTGTCTACACTGATGGAGTTGAACAGCTGTGAATTTCTTACTTGAGGCTTAAAAAAAAGATGATCGGTTGATGAAGTGTTTGAGCACATTTTCTCCCCTTCAGCTTACTCTATGCTACTCTGTCACTCCCCAGCTACCTCCTCTCTTTTTTTCCCCATGCCGAGCTCAAGATGACCCCCCATAAAACAGGTCACACACTCAATCTCATAAACCAGAGACAGAACACTGGCCGAACTTGTAACATGCTTGACTGCTGGAAGCACAGTAAAATCCTTCCCGCCCACTGACTGAAATGACAGCTGTCAGAGGGAATAAATGAACAAGACTTCACTGACATAACACAGCAGCAGAAAACTCAAACTTCACAATGGTGGGTACCTTACAGCGTATGCAGGAAAAGCTGCCAAGGTGTCTTTTCGTGAAATGTGAACATGAAGAACCATTTTCATTCCACCAAAACAATCATTTATAGATTCACATACTCAGTGATAAATAAAAATCGGATGTGGCATCCAGGACAGAGCAGTCAGGTAGCAGCTTCTCATTTTTAGCCGGCGCTGACAGTCGCTTTCATTGGTTAAAATGACAAACGGCAGCGGCAGGTCACATCAGCTGTCGCCAATCAACCATAATAATTTTGTGAGTAATTTAATGACGGGCCAAAATTAAACTCGGCTGTTGTCTGGTTAGTGTCCTGTCTACAACCGTTGTCAGCCTTGTTTTGTATTAGGAAATACTCCTTTACACACTCCTTTAAGGATCTGACAACACCATCAAGGAGTGATACATTTTCTATACGATCAGCGAATCACGACACATCGGCTTTCACTTGGTTAAAAAATAAACTAAAATGAAAATAGTTTGAATAGAGCTTGTATGGGGGCTTTGGCATTAATACACAGTCATTAATGTATCACACATCATTCAGCACCAAGTGGAGTGATGACACTAGTTATTAAATTACATTTCGATAAATACAAGTATATGGATTATACCCAAAAAAGAATTCTAAGCCCGATCGCTCTATTAAGTATGACAAAAAAAAATCTTTTTACAAGAATTATGCCTTCAAATTCTTGAACTACAATAGATTTGTTGCCCTTTAATATTGATTCATTTGCCTTCTTTTGATCACATTTAATATAATAAGCCGACAGTCTGATTATTCACATTCATATTACAGGGCAGGTTAAACAAGATATTTAAATTACATGTAAGAGATCAGGAACAATAAAAAAACATTTAAGTAACATTTACAGTTCCCAATTATAGTAGTAATAATATATCAATCAGGAAGCAAAGTCATGTGTAACTGAACCTGTAAGAGTTCATTTTAAGGCATTCAATCTGGGAAGAAATACAACAACTGACTTTCAAAACTGTGTTTTCTTCAGCCTCTGGTTCAGATAACTCAAGAAACTTTTCTTGGCTGAAAGATTCTTTTGACTGGTTTCCCCAACGTTGTGCTTTGGGGCTCATAAAGTTTGTCAGGCAGGGCATTGGAAGTTCAGACAGGTTTCAGACAGTGTTAGGGCCAAACAGTCGGTGGAGCTCTGTGGATCCTCTCAATCAGCCTCTGTGAAGCTGCCTTATGAAAAAAATTAACATTTTGGCTCACCATCCGAGTCAGTAAATTAAAATCTTTACATGGAATAATATCCCTCAATCAGAAAAAGTACTTTGTTCCTTAGTTTTTTAAGGAGAAATTTGTTCTCTAGGCTTGAAAAAAAATGCAGACTCCAGAAAAGGAAAGGAAAAGTTTGCATTGTTCTTGGTACTCCTTCTCTTTGAGCTGATGGAGCAGAGACCCAACTGTCTGTCAGGTACATTTGCTGTGCTTTTACATTGATCTGATTAGTTCAGAAAATGTTTGAAAACATGCAAGGAGTGTATATTTTAATCGCTGGAACTATCAACCAATGCAGGGCTCGTGGTAGGTGTTCATTTCCAACCCTGCTGGCTCTGCTCCACCATTATACTCATACTGTCATTCAAAGCTGCAGGTTGTAGACCCTCACTGAGAGGGAATCCACAGGAGAAGGAAGAGGATGTGCCTAACCTGCCTCTGATAATCACTACAGACACCCGAGGCACACAATAAGTATATTCACACAATATGTTATGCGGGGAACCATGAAATATCTATTCTAAAGGATTTAAGGAGTGGACCAACTTTATCAAAACTTCTCAAAAACACTTTTCTATTCACTGAAAAACTTAGGCCTGTCACCCTCTTCTGTCATTTAGACGGCTGGTGTCTCCTTTCAATGTGTCTCCACTGTAATGACAAAACTTTGTTAAATTGTATGCTCAAGAAGCAGTATGTAACAAGCTACTCACATCAGAAATGTACCTCTTTGAATGCAGTGTTGCAGTCACTACATGCTCGACAGTTCAACTTTTAAAACAAGTCTATCCTGCATGCTGTTGAAACCAAGAAAAGAGTTTGATAATTAAAAAATAACTGAGGAACAACAGGTGGAAAGGATTAGTCAGCAACCACCAGGTGCCGCAGGTAGAAAAGGGTTCTGTAGCTGAGCTGCAGACACAGCACTCTGTGTCAGATATGAACATATTTAAGTGATTTTAAGTTATGCTTCTGTTGTTGCTTATATGAAAAATGAACATTTGAGAAAGTCCTGAGTAGTTATTTGCAAAACTACATACTAATAGAGTATAAAAATAATATGATTTTCCTGACTTCGCTGATCATGCTTATGATATGTGTATCCATGTGTTTGTGTGTGTTTGTGTCAGTGGTTAAAGTTAACGCCTTGTAACACAGTGAGACTATGAAATAGAAATAATCAAATGTGTTGTTAAAATGTTGTGCTTATATAGACATATTCTATTGTGTTCAACTATGCCTTTTTGTTCTTGCTTCCATTCAATAACTGTACTGTAATGTCACGAATGGAATTTAACAAGAAAAGTTTACTTAAATTCATTAAATTAGTACATGCACACGGCTCTGGCAACGACGCGGGATTAGCAAGAGTTTAAGAAGTTCGGTATTGTCAGAGATGAGATGTAAAACTTTGTTAGACTTGGCAGTACAAATCTACTTTTAAGCCTCAAGGACATTTCTGGGCCGGTAGTTGCTCACTAATTTGTTCAACACTTAATAAAGTCAGGCAGATAAAAGTGCTCCAGAAAAGTGACTGTGACTTCATTGGAGCCAGGAAGAGGGCAGAAAAAACAGATCAACACTGTTACTGGCTGATCGACATTTGGAAAGACCACGAACATAAACTGTTCTATAAAAAGCTGGTCTTTGAGACTGTCGGACACAGACTACCTGTATAATACAATTTACAGGAAGCAGTGGAGAGCCCTTCTTTAAACAGGGAAAATATTAGGACAGCTCCACACCACATCTGCTGGCTGTGAATAATGGACACAGAGCTGCACGGCGGATTGGAGAGATTAACAATGACCACTGCAGGATTGCAGCCGCAGGGCCACTTCCTATTGTTAGCCGTGAAGATGAACTTGAAACAATCTAATCATCGTTAATGCCTACATTGTGAACACATTGTTGTCGTAAAGTGCAGGCACAGCTGCCACGTGGATTTAACTTGGCTCTCGTCCTGTGCCCCGCAGTCGAGATGAGGCTGTCCTGAACTTCTCCTCACCCCGTTCCCAATCCTCCATCTACTACCTCATGTGGGGGAACAACGGCTTCTCCAAGGTCAACAGAGACGCACTTTAGCAGTTAACTGGCAATGTTCAGCTGGAGGAGAAAATCCTTTGGAGGGGGAGCAAAAAAAATGTTTCTATTCTTTTGACCAACACAGAACTGTAAAACTAGCTGTCAGAAACAAGACAGGCAGCATAATGCTGTGCTAAAGCAGCATCACACTGGTCCAAAAATAGAGATTTACAGCTAGATAAATGCACGTTCTCTTGCATATTCAGCACTGAATATACAAAATGTGCTGGCACTGGTATCATCATATTAAGGGATTCCGGGAGGAGAAACCTGAGCTTTATGTACCGATGACTGACTACAATACTCAGTTTATCTGTCACACTGAGCAAGTGATTGGTAATCAAAACTGTTATTTTTTTGTTCTTGTCACCAGTTTGGATATATATTGATTTAGACTTGGAACACCTGGTGAATGCATTATGGTCCTGGTGGGAGTGCAAACCAGCAGGGGCTCACAATACTGCAACACCTGTTAACCAAATAGTACACACAGTTTCTCATTTACAGCCCTATATTTAAACAATGTGCAGACAAGGTTGCCATCAGGATAATCACGGCAGTGTGCTTTCGAAGAGAAAACAAGGCACTTCTAAAAAACTACGACCTGGAATACAGAGTCAATTTCTTCAATAAGCTCCTTTTATACTCTCTTGTAGAGGAATATCTGCACTTCTTGTCTGGCTGCAGCCTGGTTCCCCTGAAATAATGCACACTGATAAGGAGAGAATCGCTTGATGTATCAATGTAAATAGAAAAATCTACTAAATTACCATAATAGATAAATAAATCTATGTATAGATAGAATTTTAACTTCTTCAGTGTAACAGCTCACTAAGCTGATTATTATTGCTATATTTTCTTAAAGAGAGCATTTCACAGATACAAAACTGATGCTAGTGACATACAAATAACAATCAGGGTTGCTCAGTGGCCAAAACACCTATTCAAAGTGCACTGGAAACGTATCACTGAGGCCATTTCAGATGTCTCACACATCCAGGCTTGTGCCTTTCTTGATCTGTTAAATAAGAAGAAAAAAAATCTGTCGACACTGAGTAGAAATAATTGTTTCACTTTTATTTAATGCTTACAAGCCAGCTGGTTCCAATTTTGTAACAAATAAATACTGCTGCTATCAACTGATGTAATTAGTGGAAGAATGGAATAATTAAGAATGGAATAATTATTATGTAATTAGTGGCATACCAATAAAGATTTTTTTTTGAACAATGAGTACTGCCTATTGTTCAGGTTTGGGTTTAAGACTGGTATATTTCCAGCATTGTGTGTTTAGTCTAATGCTGAGGGGAGGGATGAGACTGACAGGTGGGATACAGATACTGTGGATAGATAAAATCAAAAAAACAGCCTGCAGCTTTGAAAAAGCCACATAGTGTATGACCATCCTGCTGAGAAAAAAAATATGGTGAATACAATTCACAGAAACAGGCAGATCTAAGCTGTGTCCAGAGTTTTCTGCCCAGGGATTTTCTGCCCGAAGCCAAGGAATATGAGATAAAAGTACTCCAACATTAATCACAGCATGTATTATCAGTCAGAACCATGATGCTGGGATTCAAGAATCTGCACAGCCTTTCACCATTCCCAGTCCTAACACCCTTTATTCATATTAACAAGAGGGGTAAGGCTGTCACACTGTCCTAAGCTGTGTTCCATGTAGGCCATCTAATTCCATGCTGAATCATCTTCAACCAAATGCCACGGCAGTAATCCTCCTCTGCTTGAGACTCTGGAGCAACAGTGAGGCTCTCCAGCCAGATGTTCCTTTCAAAGCAGTCCAACTCTCACAACTAATAGCATTAGCCAGAGACACACATTTAGCATCTAGCTTTTGCTTCAGAAATGGGCTTCAGTATGCCCATGCGTACAACATACTGACATTTTATTCCTCATTCCCAAGGTACAATGAGATGTACAGTGCAGTATGGAGAAGCTGAATGTGCAAAATGGCGTTCTAGAGAGCTGAATAGGTAAACTGAACGTAGGTAGTAATGACTCCTTGCTAATGTTATGTCATTGTTTTTTTGATAAAAAGATTGTTAACAGGGAGGAGAAATGGTTAGACATTAATGGCCACAACTAGAAAGTTCCCTATTCAAATCAAAATAAATGAACAAAGATTCAGAAATGGCATAAAAAGCCACTGATGAGCACCATTTATCACTATTAGGTCTATAATCTCAGACAATAGAAGACCAACACAGATGTATCTGCGAATTAAAAAACAACACAATCTGAATTAACTGGTGAAAAAAGGAGAAGCCAAGCTGCCACCATATAATTAATCAAGGAGGGAACAACGTAAATAAGTCTCTCTTATGATTATATGTGTGAGCAACATTCTTATACTGAGGAAATGTGACGTTAAATTGCATTTGAGTCAGAAGTTGTACACCACAGATGCTTCATTAGGGACATACCTGAATACCCGACAGCAAACTAGTGAGAGTGAAATCAAAATGGTTTTTAAAAGTTAGTGCATCGAACAAGATGGAAAAACAAGTAGACAGCAGACAAAGTATCTCCAAGTGACTAATTATAAAAAGATCCAGTTAGAATGTGGCTGAGAGGATAATGAGCCATAAAAATGGATGGTGTCTTCATTCATTAAGCTGATCCCTTAGTATTAATTGTAATCCAGAACCCTAACTCTCACTAAGCCTCCATTATTTTCCCTCACTTCAGCCACATTAAATCAGTGTGTGATCTGGCTCTTATAGAGTCCTTCATGCTTCAGTATCAGCAGGAAATGGAAAAATCCCAGCTGTACTGGAGCAATAAATATAAATATCTAGGAGATTGATTACACTAACCTTTATCAAAAGCAAAGCCTTCCCAGGATTGCAAAAAGCAGGATGAACACGGCACCCTGGCCCCAGCCATCTAATGGCAACGCACTGCAGGCTACAGCGCTACAGCGCCGCAGTGCTTCGACACCAAAGGGACTGAAGTGAAAATGAAAACATAACATATTTGAAACAGAACCATCCCATCAACAACGCCAGCCCTGTCAGGCATAATGTAGAAATCTGTATTCACAGCACACATCATTAACTGCCTAGTGGCTCGTGTGCATCAGAGAATTATAAATCTGTCACTTCCTGTAATACCGACCTCAGATGCCTTATGCTACACCAATAAAGTGGGTTAGTCTCAGTTGTATGTGCTCTGTCACTGGCAGATACGGAAAGAGAAAGTGCTTATGCAAGGACCACCTTTCCATTAGGAAGCTGCTGTTGTATGACAGTGAACATGTGTTAAAGTACCTCGCACAACAACAATAGTCAAAGCTAATGTTAAAGCATGTGATACTGACAAGTCTATTCTTTCCTCGGGCAACCAGAGCTTACACAGATCCCTCCTCCATAACTCCAGTGACTGACAGACCATGCTGAAAAAGAGAAACAACTGCATCTAGATGGTCAGGAACTTCTATATATACCTGATCTCAAATGGGAAAACAATACCAAGTCAGATGTTACAAGAAAAGCACTCTTTTCCTCCTGATCAATAAATATGTTCACATTTTTGTTTTGCTTTACTTTTGTCCATACTCTTAATCTTTACCTGATGAAATGTAGAGACAAAAGAAGGCGCATGCAATAAAACCATGAAACAATTTCTCTTTGCAGCGTGTTTAATAGTGCAACGGTGGAGCAAAGCTCAATACTAGTCATGTCCAATCATCCCGGCCGAGCATGAAAAGAATGAGTTTGGGCCAAACAGAAATCTTCCTCGAGAAGCTTCCAGGACACAAGATTTCTGAATGTATGCATCACTTAGCATATTACAAAACTTAACAAAGCAGTGACTACAATGGAGCACGTCTTCTCATACTGTTACAATAGTTAATGTTATAACTGGCTGGCTGCAAATAATAAGACTCTGAAGAGTTCCTGTGGTACCTGTCTATCTATCAGTCACAAACAGGACCTCAGGAATATGTTGCACAGGATCAATCAAGAGGACCCTGTAAATCTGTATCATAATATTCAGGTAGACACTAGCTAGCTGTAAGCTTTGAGCATCCGGTGAGCAGCAGAGTACCAGAACTAAATACACAGAAGAATGAGAGCTTTTGCTCAAAGGAACTTGAAGCATTAAAGTGCAATATGTAACTTTTTACAGGCCTATAAACAAACTTGACAGTGCTCATTAAAATTATATTATTGCTGTTATTAAAAAAAGTTACATAGTGCACCTTTTAACAATGAGTTTAATATAACATTACGGCAGGTTTACAGTAAATTAATGTTCAAAAGTACATCAGGTGTGTACAGTTTGTAGATAAAGTACACTAAGTTTGGAGTCACAGACACTTAGCATCAGTGCACATTTTCCCAAGCCTTTGTCAGAAATGAAAGTAGCCTGACATAAGCAGTGACAGTGGTGCAGTGGCTTCAGGGCGCAAAGACTCCAGTACAAACACTGAAACACAGAAATTTCAAAAGTTCTGTTTCCTATTTATTTTTTTCTTAATTCTGTTTTGAACAGCTTACAGATAACCTTGTTTTCATTTTATTTTAAACCCACTTCTTCATCAATCAAGCACAGTAAATGTTCCCATATATATATATATATATATATATATATATATATATATATATATACACACAC
>JAQNCA010000029.1:20469198-20483281 GCA_029783725.1 Acanthurus tractus | reverse complement strand
ATTGATTAGACCATGAGCCACAAAGGTGGATATTCATCAGTGCCAAGCAAAATTACCTATTACACTGAGAAATAATCCATTAGTTAACTACCAGGCAAATGTTTGCCCATTGGTGACTTGATGCAATACCTGATTAATTTAAAATGAGGGAATTATGATACAGAGGGAACTGCATCTAAAGAGCAGATCCAGGCTTAATGGCTTGTGGCATTGTCAATGTAACATTTCAGTATGGTCAAAATATAAATGATGCATGGCAACTACACGTACTGTAGAAAATCTGCATTTCATTGTTTTTTATATTCAAAGAGAAGAGTAACATGAGGAGTTTTCTAATATCTCACAAGTGGCCTATTTTAATTTGCCCATAGTCATTAAGAGACATACAGTAAAAAAAATTCAAACACTGTTTGAATACAGCTACCAGGTTCCAGTGGTTACATAAAAGAGACTGACACTGACAGCTTGGCAACAATCCTGTATCGTCCTGACTGACAGCCAGAAGCTGAGCTTGCAATTCATGACCTCGTTAAGCTGGTCTGTGTCAGCATGGCTTCAAAATATGTAGAAATAATGTCTGGCTTTATAGCTACCTACAAAGGCTTGATTTAATTTGCAGTAATGCAATGCGGAGCAACTGGCAGTCTGATTATTTAGCCTGTTCACTTACAAGTAAATTAAATATAATTTTGTCCTCCGATGTGGTATGTTTTTTGTCACTGTTGTCTCATGTAGGCTAGTCCTATCGTGAATGTATTTTTTGAGAATGCTACATATTTGAATGAGCAAATAGCAACTTGTCTTTGACCCATTGCATTTTTTTGTCAATTTTTTAACTATGGGGTCCAAACATGACACTTTATTTAATAATTGTGTAATTTTAATGTTGGTGAGAAAATATAACCAAAAAATCCATTCCTCCTATTCCTCCCAACCCCTGTGTTGAGCTTGCTGGTCCCCATTTTCCAGTGAGAACAATAAAACCTACCAGTACTGAATAGAGGTCAATGGAAGGGGTTTGACTTTGCCATTCATGCATTCAGAGGATATATAGGGAACTGATTCTGAGAAATAGATCCAGACTCAGTGACCTGCAGCATTGTTCATGTAATGATTGTTTCAGTAAGGTCAGATACAGCAGCATCTCTTTATATTCTGTAATGGTTTTGGTAAATGATTCTTTTGTATACGGTAATCATGTCTAAGCTGCCGTGAATAATAATTTTATCTCAGAAAGGAAATAGATACCAGTTGGTGCTTTTTCAAGCCATCAACCAATATATATTTTGATATATTACAAAATGGGTATGTTGCCGTTCCTCAAGACCGAAAAAATAACTGTATCATAGGTATGAACACTTTACTGTTAAATACTATATGTTAACATTGGATATATAGCTTCTCACCATCACTGCCAAAAATTGAAAATACCTGCAAAAGAGGAGATTTCATTTTAATAATGTTGTCTTGAGGTAAGATAGAATGTGGCGAGGTTGAATAGTCTGCTGATCAGAATAGGCCATCTAGTGGACAAAATGACAATCAACCATGTTCATATGATTATTCTAAGTTTCTCCCTTTTCATCAAATATGTATGGTTTAGTGTTAGTTTATTAATTTTTTATATCAGGGACCATGTGAAAAATATGCTAATTTTAAAGAATTTAAAAAAATACTTTGAACCAGCCTTTGCTACCAGCTAATTTCCATCTGCAGTCCCTGAGAAAATCAAAGGAAACAGCAAACACAAAGCTAGCAACTTCTGTCTCTACCACAAGAGGACCAACGCCCCACTGATGACCACAAAGGTGTACACAAAGACGCACTCACAAAAAAACACACACACACAGGAATAAACACGAAGCAGATTAAAAAAAACAGCATATTACATGTATATACCCAGAATTATAATAACAAATTGTAAAATGCAAATTATTGTTAACAGTCAAGTTATTTAAAATCAAGTGATTTTTAATGAAGACCAAAAAAATATATACGTCTTATTTGTGTTCAATTTGGAATCCTTACTGTGGTGCATTAAATTTGGTTGAAAACTAATGTTATTTAAGTCTATCCTTTCATGTGGAGTACTTGCAGTCATGTGTTTCCTTTGAACGGCCAGCAGAGGTCCCTCTCATCTTAGATCCAGGAGAATTGTATTTTGTGTGAGCATAAGTGCACATGTTTTGCGCATTATGTGGACTGTCAAACATGGAAGCATTACTAATACTGTTTTATAATAATTGTTTATGGAGTTCTTTAAAAGTCAGTAGCTTAATGTCCGTTACTGAACACTGTCATAAAATTTCCCTTTCAAAGAGACAACCAGATAAATACTCAGTGCACACAAATGTTTCATAAATTTGACAGTTTTATTAAAAAATCATGTCTCTTGTACTCGACTGCACAATCCAGTACCCTTAAGCAGGTATGATGAAGTCATACCTTAAGTCATTCTTTTCACAACCATAGGAGGTCAAAGTTGAATAAAATTACACCCATTTCAAAATGGCAATACTGAAGCAAAGTAAAACCAGCTTACAATTTTGTACCATGTGTATTACAGGAAAGTGGACACAGTGAAGAATCAATATATAGGATATTAACATATGTACTATTTATCCCTTTACTTATATACAATATATATACATCTTGTTTGCATGTACAATATATTCACAATCATATATACAGACACTTGAGTCTACATCATAATAGTTATAGCTTAAGAATACCATACACATGCTTCCCAGAAGCATTTAAAAGCTTAAATGTCCTAGACATTGTAGATTTAAGCAACAGTAATACAATATTATTATAGATAATAATTATCATAATATACAGGTTTAGCAAGATGAAGGTAAATAAAATCCTTGCACTAAGGACATTGGCAGGATGATTAACTTCCCACAGAGTAATTATGCTCTGATGTTCTCTTTTTATCTTTGTGCAAGTACAGAGGAGCTCAAAAATTTGCATTTCGACTCTGGAGAAAAAAAACTGAATAAAATGTGCTTTAGTTCTGGGTCCTGTTTATGCGTCGCATCTGCCTGTTGGCAATGACTCAAAGGCTCAGTCTTGATTTCAAGCCTAAGCGGACACAACTGGGGAAGAGTTTCAGATTTTGGTCTCTGGGCCGTCTGCGATTAGTGGCTGAAAGGAGTTGCGGATCCGGGCAGCTTCTGCAGCACAAAGATGGCCAAAGGCTTTGTTGTACCAATCTGGAGTCCTTCCTCTGAAATCAAAATAGTATATTTATATAACTGTGGTGTAAATACACTCACAAGGAACTTCAGATAAAAATTTTAGAAACACAACTCATCATGAATGCATTGATTTATTGTATGGCTTTAAGGAAAAAGTGCTAAAAGAGTTAGTGAAAAAACTCCTAAAAAAATGGTAATAAAATGCTTGTGAAACGTACTTTAAGTCCACTCTGCAGATGTGAGTAAGTCTGGACTTTCCTGAGCCACAGGGCTCTAACAGGTAGTTGGACTCCAGGACTATAGCTCGCACACCTCCAACAGGAGGACAATCCTCATGCTCTATAGACACAGAAACCAGGGAGCAGGCACCTTTGGGCAAGTCTGTTTTCCATGACCTTGAAAGAAAAAGTAATGAGACAAATATTAATGTATGAATGTACTTTAAAAGAAAGTAAATCTTGGTCACTTCCAAACAGAGTACGACATGATGTTTGATATTTTCTATTTATCGATGCTTACCTGAGAACCACAAAGTCCCTGCTGGGATGAGGCGGCATGCGATTTAGGACATACTGAAACACCTCTGTCTGCTTGTCTAATGTCTCACACACTTTCCACTGCAGCAGGTCCACATCCCACAGGTGGCGCTCTCGCAGCACACGGTTCAACACCACTGATGGTGGGGCTTCAACCTCCACAGACACTCGCCAACGTCTCAAAGGGTTCCCATCTCCCACCTGGAAAGGACAGACAAAAACCATCCGGTTAACTTGTGAATCTGAAAGCAAGACCCATGGGACGCATTCATAATTTAGACCTGAAAAGTGACATAATGGTTACTTTTAATATATAAATGAAACACTAGTAAGAAAGAGCAACAATAAAGACCACTGACCTTCTTATAGTATAGCTCTGTGTTATCAGAGCTGCTGCAGGACATCCAGTATTTTGACTTTTCCCTGCCCTCTTTAAGCAGGTTTTGAAGTCTCCCCTCCATATGAGTTTGGTACGTTCCGTCATCATCATCCAGCTGCTTGCACAGCTCACCAATTGTTGGTGCATGTAAGTCAGCCTCCACATACGAATTACGCGACTGAGTAACCATCTCATGAGGGATCTAATGAATGTGTAAAAACACAAGGTAAGACAGACAGCAAATATACACAAAGGGTGGCCTGTGGATATTGCATCCAGGCCTAAAATTCTTGCATCATCTCAACCACAGGTTCCTCTACCTCAAAGAGACGGTTGCACTCTATGATCATATGAGCAAGGCCCTGTGTTGCTGCTAGGTTTTCATTCAGATCCTTCTGGTCCGGTCTGCCAGTAGCGTACTTCTTCTGCATGGCCCTGGGGATTATGGGGACAGAAAACTTATTAGGCCAGCAGAGTTCCGTAGTTGATGTCCCCCACCAAACGCAGTATATAAACCCTTCCTCTGCTCAGCAGGAAACCCCTTTGATCCCTTTAGTAACAATTTCAACATGGTAAATTAGAGAGCTTTGCTTTGTTTGTACACAGCATGATCTCATAAAGCACTGAGCTTTAAAAAGAATGTCATGTCCCTTTAAAACTGCCTCAGAAAGAGAGCAATCTACTGCACCCCTGAGGCGTGAGCAAACTCTGTAACCCAATTTATGTCCATTTTTATGGAGTCATAGGTGAATAATAACGCTCACGCAGAATGCATGCGTGTCTTGTTCATTATTTTTTTCTGCACTGAGAGGTGGGCAACTACAACTCTGGAAGACATGAGGAAAAAATACCTTGGTGAGAGATTGTCTTTCTTGAGTATGTTAAGATGAAAAAGGGAGGGGGCCAGACACACAGCAATGTTCATGGGTGTCATCTGGTTTTCCTCCACAGACGAGGTGACATCACTGAGGAAACAGAGCAGCGTCTGCAGCACCTCTCGATTTTCATCCGACATCAACATGATGGCTGCCTGGACAGCTTGCAACCTTTGGTCCTTCGGCACATCTAAACATTTGAGAGAATTGATTTCTATTATCTCTGCTTTGTTGGCATTTTGATGGAGGATAGAAAAGCAATAGTTAACTGTCATCAACTAGATTTGAAAAGTCATTCTTATGCAGCCACGTGCTTTGGGTTAGGTTCAGGTGCAATTTCAAGATGTTTTCCAATTAAAACAAAACAAAGTAAGCAACCGATTTAAAATCTGACTTTGGACAATGCAAATCAAAGTGGGATTGATTTTCTTACATTGATAGATATGAAGGAAGGTCTCCCCCAACTTGCTGGTGAGGAGAGGCTCAGGTAGGTCCCTGAAGAACTGCTTTACCATGTCAGCCACATCATAGGCAGACTGATCCTCATAGTTCACATTGTCTGGGGAACTCTCATTCATCTGCCTGAGAGCTTGAATCCGAGACTTCACCCCTGACTTACGAAAGAGACCCACCTGGAAGTGAAACACAAGGGTTAATGTCAACTTGACAGCTGACAGCCATCGGAGCTTACATTACACAGCAGTTCCGCTCGCTGCATTGTTATTACACTGTTATTGTATCTGCCTGCAACCTGTATCAGTCATTGTATACAGAAACCTGAGACTACATTATACATATTAGACAAACCCCACCACATGTTACATCACATGTGAAAATGCAAGTCATATGCAACCTGAGAGTGTGTGTGCTGTGGCTAACCTGATCAAGACACTGGCTCCTCAGGTACCGCAGGGCCTGCTGCAGGCCCAGGGGCAAGGGCTGTCCAGAACGCTGCACATGCACTATGAGGGGCACTCCGAACACATTTTTATCCTTATAATCTGGTACCTTCATTCTCTTCATAAACTTTGGCACGGACCTACAAGACACATCAGCACAAGATATTTTACTTGATACCGTCCTCTACTGGCTATGAGACTATGCTGTAGCAATACAAAACACAGCACAGGGTATAAATACATTTATTTAACATGGACAGCTTGAAGGACAAAAGACCATCTGATTATAGCAATTCGAGCAGGGAAAACCATACCATATAGGGCAGATACAAACTTTAACCATACTTATTAAATAATTACAGGTTATCAGGTAGAAGAAATTTAAAAAATGCTCTTTTAGTTGTAAAGAAAAGACATTTTTTGTCACTAACACAACACAAGTGAATCTTTAAAGTTAAGATTAGACATACCATGTCCAGCCGTGCTTGTTGGACATGGAGTACTTCTCCATGATTGCGGTAAGGCGCAGCAGTGAAAACTTCTGCAACAAACTCAGCTGGCCTCCTGACTGGTTGGTAATCTGCAGGGATGCCACTGAGTGACTTATTCGATTGGATATCTGAAAACTGGGCCATCTTAACCTAGTGCCATAAAAAGTGAAACAGAAAAGAAAAGAAAATTAGTTTTCTTTCAGTCTGTAAAAAAATTACATAAGTGACATTTCAGATGTTTCAGTACTACTTTCAATACAGGTCCATTTGTCTTACCGATTAGGTCTTGTGAGTGAAGCACCTACTCCCGAATCCCTCCTTTCCCTGAGCCTTATAGATTCTGTCTCGGCAAGTGATACCTTGTCTCTGTCCCCGTAACTTGCCGCGGTCTGACTTTCTGTGACAGAATTTCCCTCAAAGTCCAGTGTGATCTGACTAGAGGACTGCAGGCCTACTAGATCTTCCCTGTCACCGTCTGCCTGCGTATGCCCTTCTCCAACAGGCAACACGTTCTTTGACCAGTGGTCCACGATCTGCTGTAGACCATTGACATGCAGCAAGATATCGTCCAAATGGGGGAACAGGTCCTCTTTCTCAAGATCTATTAGGTCTCCAGTACTGGCATACAGATGCGAGCCAGGAACATTATCGTACACACTGATACGACTACCTCTAGAACACTGGCTCACAAGCCTGGGTTCTTTCTTGCATGAAATTAGAGGGGAGTCCAGGTGCATGCTGCCTGTGTGCCAGTTGATAGAGACCCCACTGGTTGGAGACAAGCTTTCTATGGACAGTGCTTTGGGGAAGGTTCCTGGCTTGTGGTCTTTGGGAATGTGGACCACCAGGTCTTCATAGGAGCAGAATTCATTCCTGCGATTTTGTTCTGCAACTTTATTTACTTGGGTGCCTGAGAAGATGTCTATGTCCTCCAAGTACATGCCACTGCGCTTGTAGTCTGCCCGGTGAGGTTTACGTTCTTTCAGACTGGGTGTGCTGACTGCGCTGCCGCTAGAATGGCTGCTTCCCTCACTACTGGACTGTGAAGGCAGAGCCTTATTGGACGGTGCTTCTGGAGCAACACCGTCTCCATTAATAATTTCAACACACTGCAGTGTCTTCAGAGCTTGGGCTTCCTGCTGTAGCACTGGAGAGCTGATGACCAACCTCTTACGACCCCTTCCCAGAGTTCCTCTGGAACGCAGTGTCTCCATGCGCTTCAGGAAGTCTTTGGCACGGATGCGGCTTGTCTTGCCATGCTTATCAGGTAGAGAGCTGTAGTGAGAAATATCTTTGGGGATGTGAGGCATTGTGAGAGAAGTAGAGTCTGGCATTGCTGCGGAGTCCGAGCAGGTGCGGTTTGAGCAGTCAGATTCCTCTGTGCTGAGGCCCCGATGACCGCTGCCCCCGCTGCTCTCACTGTGTAAAGAAGAGACCTCCGGCTCACTGAGGTCCGTCAGAACGCTCTCGCTGCTGGTGGTGGTTCTGAGATGTACGCCGTCCCTTTGGAGCTGACCCTCCGCGTGATTTCCCAACAGACAGTCAATGTCCTGTAACCTGGACCAACGCCGGCTGCTCCACTCAAAGGTCCATTTGTCACTGATAGCAAACAGGTCTTCTTCATCAGAGTCTTCACTCTGGGGAACGACAAATCACGTTACAGCAATTACAAACATGATTTCATTTGGCATTTTTTAATCTTGTTTGTTACAATGAATTTCTATTTATATACATTTCAAAAAGATTTACATAACTATCCAATTCAATCATTTCACATATAATTTAATTTAAAATGGTTAGCATTATCATACCTCACCTAATATAGTGCACAGGATGGGAATACATAATTTGTAAAATAAAAAAATGTATAGAGCATTTGCATAGTTTCTAAATTTTGCTTACTCCACAAAAGATCTTCCCACATTTTTTTCTGATTTGTGTCATATCAAGAAGAATATGAACAAAATCAAGAGACATACAAGTTAAGGCATAAATATTGCATCACACATGCCATGTATGACACAAAGAACAGCTAAATGGAAAAAGGAGGAAATAATTGGAGGATGTGTCTGCTCAGAATTAATAACATTATACAGCCAACAGTGATGTAACACCGGACAAACGATTCCACTGACTTGAAGACTTTTCCATAAATAGAGCAAGGCAAGAAAAATCATCAATAAAAGCGGAGAGGCTACATTCCAAAGTGGGGACAGATAAAAAGAAATCACAGTCAATAGGCATGAATACAACAAAGGAGCGATCTCAAATGTCATTGAATCTAGGTTAAAGGGACAAAGCCAGATCATATTTGTGTTAAAGCCAGGAGCAAACGCATAACTTCAGCTAGTCTTTGTGAGAAAAAAAAATCCGATATAGCCACTGGCATTTGCTTTTTTGTATCTCAAACAGTTCAAACTACAGTTGTAATATTCAAATCAAGGAATTTAGGGTTTTGTGTGTTAAAAAAACAATATACATGAGGCACAAACTGTACAAAATGTTCTTCTTTAAATAGTTTATGTTAAATGAGGAAAGAATGACACCCTCTTAAGTATAAAGAACACAGGAAACTGTATTTTTTAGTCCAGCAAACAAATCATTAGTGTTTTCAAAATGCATGTAATGCTGCACTTTTCCTACAATAATTCACCTTGACAGTCAAAGCACGCTCGTGATGATAACGCTTGTAATCTAGAGTCGACACTTACTTTCTTCTTTGGAAGGTTCACGTCAAGTTTCATAGAGGCACACTTGTTCAAGGTGTTGAGTCGTCTGAAAAAAAAAATGGCCTGAGGATGAAAACTGCTGTGATCAAACAAGAGGAAACACCAGGATATTTTCCTAATGAGCTCTCAAGGAAAAAATCCAATTGTGTTGCTATTTAAATGTTAACTTGATCAGCATCCGGTCTAGATGTATAAGCAGACACAGAGACAATTCAGTTTGCCAGTGTAACAATCTCCTGAACCTAATGAACACCGGTAATTGTCAGGTGCTCTGTTTTCTTTCTCTCGACACTGGACTGAAGTGAGTGTGCTTTGAAAAGTGGTGTGCAGTAGTTTAGAGGAAGGTTATTTACATGGAAAAGAATAGATTATTATTATCATTTGTAAAGGCATGCATAGGTCTTTTCTGTCAGTCCAAAACTGTTTTGATGCCATTTTGAGCTTGGCACGCTAATCATCGAATTCTCTTTGAATTTTTGAGGGAAGATTTTAATGAGTCTGAAAAGACTTGCACATACATGCAGATCGTAATGACAATTTGCTCAACAGCAAAATGATCACACTGCCCAAAAAACTGATAGAAGCAATGAAAACAACATTTTTAATCAACCATAAGTCTAAGCCCTGGAGCAAGTGCTTAGCGATTAGAGGTTTTGTGGGTGTGCAAACTGGGATATATAAAGTAACTGCACTTAAAACTGTACATGAACCAACAACAGCACTGAGGAAAAGATGATGACATGACCAAATACACCCCAGCTCATTGTGCTGTGGCTTTATACAAAGAGAACTCGTTTGTGGTGCCATAATTGTGAGTTTTACCCGCTCCAGATATTGCTAACAGCCGTTTTTACTGATCCACGTTATTGCTCAGTGACAGTAAGTGGTCTCAGATGGAGGCTGTGAATATCCTCCAGTGCTGCGGATGATCGGGGTTAGCCAAACAGAAAGTTCTCATGATTGTAACTGTAGATAGTGGGACCCAAGTGAAGAAAGGATTTCTAAGCTGGGGGCCCTTTATTCCAAAGGCCTAAAGAGCTTTATATGTGGTTGCTAAAATAGAAGGCTGCTTAGCCAGGGATCAGGGAGAGCACTCACATACATGAAATATCTTTCAATTTCAGTTCTATCAAAGACACCCACAGTATGCAGGGTGGTATTTATTTTAGCACACCAGACTGTGATGGCGTAACTGAAAACAAAGCCATCCTTATGTTACCATAGAGATGCTGGGAAGTCATGGGCAGAGTCATGTCGGAGGTGGAACTGTTTCCAATTGTCTTCTATTTATCCCGTGGCTAGTTTGGAATTTAGATGAGTTGCTTTAGGGTTGTTTAGAGTCACAGTATATTGAGCTGTGTGAGGCAACCCTCATGCTCCTCCTGCGTCCCTCTTGGAATGGTTGCCATGGATATGGTGGTAACTGAAGTGCTGTTTTCATTTGGACTTGAAAAGTACACGAGTTGTCTTGCTCGACAAGCGACTGATGTAGGGCCACCAGTTGTTGGCTTAGTGCACTTTTATATACTTAATACTGTCGAGCATTTCAGTCCAGATGGATGAGGATGGACTGAAGTTATTAGAATTTAGTACTTCAATCAATTTTATTTTCTTTGTTGTTTAGTTTTTGTTTTCAATTCAGTTTGATATCAGCTTGCTTGCAGAGTGGGTTTTCTCCTTACAGTTTAGTTTTTTATTATCTAAATTTGTTTAGTTTTAATGTAGGTTTTAATTAGTTTTACAATTAGTTTCAGTTTGTTCATTGTCATGACAAGGGTATTTGTCATATTGGCTGTAAAAAGTTCAGAACCAGTATTACAGCACAAATACACTATCACCACATACTGTATCACTTTAGCAGCTGACAAAAATGTAAAATACTAAAATCAAGAACATTTGCTGCATATTTTTATTTCTATTTAGTTAAGAAACTTGTTTTCATATCTAGTTTCAGTTTTATGTTGAGTATTAGTTATTAGTTATTATTAGTTATTTAAAATAGCATTTACACAAAGTGATGTTCTGATATTTGAAAGTTAATAAAGTAACAGCAGTGTGTAGAACTCTTTATACTTTTTTAATACCCAAGTTTTTAAAAAGTTCATGATGCTATGCTTGTTACATAATAAGATGTGAGATGGGTTTTTGGTCCTTTAAAGTTCATACAGGAATTCTCTTTAAGTTCCACCTCTTTTCAGAAAGGAAACTATTTCTGACTTTGACTTTGTTGAGTCATGGATGAGTCTTTATAGTGTCGATCAAACATCTGGTTACCTGCACAAAGGTTCCACCAGCTCTTTGTCCAGGAAGTCATGATCTCTTTTCACAGGAGTAATGTCAATGGGGAACTGGGAATCTGTTGAAACAAAGCATAAAAATTGGATGAAGTGAAATTAGATTTGATATTTCAGTAGTTCTTCAATAGACACTGCTAATGTGGAGGATAGATGGGGAAAAGATCTCAAAGACACATTCTTTCCAGAAGCACCATGAAAGCTGGGAGACCATCAAACTTGTTTTGTACGTGATGCTAATGAGAAGAGACAGAATTTGCCCAAATAACAGCGCTCAGGCTTGTGCAGGCATTACGTCTTGCTCTGGGTATGGGCCTCCTCTTACATAACTTAAGAGACTGAATCCAGACCCTCTGAATCTAACATTCCAGCGCATTCATGAGGAGTCGTTAACTTTTTATGAAAAGCAGAAGCAGCATTGAACGCAAAGACCTCAACAAGGCTCGGTCTGTTCTTTAAGGGCACAGACTTCCTGATATACTGTAGGCTTTGAAACGTGATAATGAGAGATTTTTCTCATTAATGTCGTCTTTCCCGCATGCTATCTGCTTTGCACTCAAACAGCCATTGTCAGTGCAAATTGCTTGAACTCTGTCACAACTTTCTTCAAACTGTCAGCAGACACATATGTAGCACCAAAGCACATCAAAAGTCTGGCCTTGACACAAAGATCTGAGGGAGTAGAGCTACTTTAAGCTCTGATAAAGCCCATTTCTTCCCATGACTTCAGTCTTTAAGCACAGGCAACATGTTTATGTAGTAACCGTAGCTTGGAAAAGATTAGACCTTAAAAGCAGCTGATGTTCCGCTTGTTTTGTGGTGTCTGGGGATCCGACTGGAGCTGTAGCTTCGAGGCTTTCTGAGGACAGTTGTGTAAATGAGGCTCACTATGCAGCCTGTGAATACATGGTTTTGTGCGCAGTGTTGGGGACGAGGGTGACAAAACAGGCCCACTGTGTACAATTAATCGCTTGTCATCTTGAAAAAGCCCACATTAAAGTGTTTCGTTTCATAACAATTTTGGAAAAGTTAAAACAAAAATGGCATTTTTATTTTCTTAACAGCGTCCTTTTAGTGGTGTGCTACTTTATTAATCTCCATTTTAACCAAACAACATTTCCCCGCTTTCTGATTAACGTGTGTGGGAGTTTGCTGAGTGCTTTTATTACCTTCAAAGAGCTGAGCGTACTGGGGGAATCCTGCTGCCCGCAGCCAGTCACACGCCTCTTTCGCCTCAATTTCTGAAACACAAGAGAGTGTACATTTTAAAACTGGTTTCAAAGTGAAACCTAACCACAAGAATTCATTTTCATTTTCATAGCAGCACCGAAGGAAAAATCCCTCTTCACTTAATATCTTACAAAATCCAGCAGACATGGGGAGGGACGGACCTGAGTAATTCTTAAACTGAACCCCCCCCCTCCATCTGAATATTTTGAGACAACATGGATGTGATGATAACCCTGCCGGTCAGTCTGTCTGGATGGAAGATCCAAGTGCGCTCACATGAAATAACATGGGACGTTATATAACCAACTGTCCTTTTTTGTCTCTTAACTTTTAAACCATTACATATAATATAAAAAAGCAGATGATTTTCAGAAGATAAAATATGAAAAAAAACACATACCATATTTTAGACTCTGAGATACTAACACGTAAAAACATATGTTTAAAGAGATAGACACAGATAAAGCAATATTTAAAGAATGACATAAAATAGATCAAAGCCATCTGTGACTACTCAATAAAATCCGAGCAAGCTATCACATCGACGACGTCCTGACAAACCAGTGACCCCAGCAATCAGGATCACAAGCGGGACGAGCTGAACTTCAGACCGAGCCGTCTGCAGACTTCAGACCCTCTGATGACAAGCAGAGGAAACAGACCGTTGGCACCTCTCCATTAATGCTAATAGACCTGGGTGCCATTTACCGCCTCACTGAGACTACTCTCTGACACAAGAGTGCTACAGTACACAGTCTGCTTTACATTCAGAGAGGAAATACATAATTATGTTTTATAAATAAACAATGAAAGCAACTAAATTAGGGAGGTGCCTATCAACATTGTATTAGTGTATATATTTCTGTTTAAATGGATCTAGAGACAGTTTTCCTCCATTCTGTTGTAACAAAAGAGCTGAAACAAACTGTTAATTAATGGATTAGTTAATCAATAGAAAACAGTCAGGACAGATTTATTTAATTCTACTACTTCATTCCAGTTAAAAATGTATATATTGGTCCTCGCTTCCACTATCAACAGGAAACCTATGGGTTTTAAAAAAGTTGGTTGGACAAATAAATACTGTAAGCTGTTGCCTTTTGCTGAGAAACCATGTTTACCCATTACAGGCTGGCTTCTGAATTTCTTTATTTTTTTTGGACCACACAATAAACCAAGTAATCGAGAAATCAACTGAAAGATTAATTGATGAACACAATACGTGTTAGCTGCTGCCCTGAATAAAAGAATACAATTTAAAAATTAATTTAGTATCGTTAGTATAGTAAGAAATTACAATACCTACGTGGTAAATTCCAAAAATAATTTTACATTAAAGAACACCAGGCACAAACATTAAATTTAACGTCAAAATGTTCTTACCAGTTCCAGTGCTGTTAAAAACCCTCACAACGGATAAATATCCCCCTGCCTCTTGTTCTCATAC
>JAQNCA010000029.1:20425727-20444179 GCA_029783725.1 Acanthurus tractus | reverse complement strand
CTAAAACAATCTTTAAACCATATTTTCCCATCATTGTACAAATGCTTTGGATGATATAGGTTGACATGGGTTGAAAACAAGATAATAAATGAGCATGTTAGCTGTCAGTGTTGCAAACAAGGCTTCAATCTCCAGGCCAAGTGACTGACAAGGCCGGCATGAACAGACAGACAGACAAAACCACCCCGGTCAGCTGCTGACAGTAAAAGTGATGGAGGAAGTGCAGCGACGAGGTTCTGACCTCTCTCCACATGAATCACCAGAGAGGTAAACACTCCCCTCTCCTACTCTAAAAGAAACAACCTTGCACAATAAAGATGAGCATTATCGCAGCGAGTGTCATTGTGGCGAGGCGATGACTTAGCCTCTGGAGTGGTCTTTGGCAATGGAAGTAATAGCAGATGCAAGGAGAGGAAGCATCCATCAGCTTGAGAATGTTTTCCCTTGGCTGACTCACCCACTTGTTTGTTTTGGCCAGGCAGCTTTTAGTAAGTGCTCGTTTTCCCGTTCTCCCTGAAAAACTGGCACGTTTTCTGGACTAGTTCTTGTCAACTCTCCTTGACCATCTCAGCCCCTTTCTTTTATAAACACACACGGATAAACATACACATATTTATTTGTCCACAAGATATCTAAATTTCAAAGTTTGCTGTGTGTGTGTGTGTCTGGTGACTGATGCGGAATGCTGCCCCATGGCTGCAGTGGGAAAATCCCAGATGTGAGGAAACTGATTTCTCCTCCACGATTGGGTCATGCTGTCGGCCAGGAGGTCTTAAACCAGGCCCCCTTCAATAGTCTGGGAGATTGCGCTTCCCAGCCTAATGGAAACAAGGCTCAGGGAGCGAGGAGTGGGGAGATCTCCCCTCCACCTCCACCCTGGCCCCTGAGGGCTCGTCCCAGGCATGTGCTATAAATTTCCTGACCATATATTCCCAAGTCGAGTTCATTTTTCCAGAGGAGCCACACATGTGGTGTATATCTGGGTTTAGATTATGGGTTGGGGAAGAAGGAGTGACTTAGGTCCCAATCCATTAAAGAGGCCACTAATTCTGTTTTCTTAGAAGAACATTTGTTGTAGAGGTTGTTTTTAATAGAATCATTCATTTACAAACAGATGATCAATTATGTCATATCTGTTTTTTTTTTCAAAGGAGAAGACGAAACATAAAAACCCGCAGTTTGTTATATGACTCGCTGTTTTCTTCATCCAAATCTGCCTGCTGCAGCAGTTTATTACATAACTTCTCACACTAAATTACAACCCTAAATGAGATTTAAAAAAGAAAAAGAAAACAAAAAACTCTACAGTTTATTTCGATATCATGAAACATGTTGAAGTGAGAGCTCACAGGGGTCAAAGATCCTATAAAGAGGCTTGAAGAATGTAAAACTGGCACGACAAGCGTACGTGGCTTTTGTTTCATTGAATGACAAAGCATGTAATGCTGTCAGGTCTGAATCTGTTAGGGCTGCATTGCCCACAAAAATGCATGGGAAAACATTTACACCACTGTCCAGCACCTGGTTTCTATTAGAGCAATGAGGATCTAATCACAGAGGTGCATTTCTCTCTCTCAATCACTCTCCCGCTTTTTCTCTCAAAGGTGGCAGATTTAAAATAACCTCATTTTATATTGATTTGAAGTTATTTTCAAACTGGTCTGAAATCGCCTTTTTTTTCCCACCAGGGACTATTTTCCATTACCTCTCTGATGATGTGAAATGGAAATAGAAGTAGTTTTGCTCCAAGGTCCCTTCATAGCAATCACCTGTAAATACAGTTGACAGGGGAACTCTTCATACATTACATCTCAGGATATACATTAGCATGACATTAGCCTTCACAAAACTAATGCAAACAGGAAGTCGATGTTTATATTTCAGGATGATCGTCACGACAGAGAGAGTGGAAAAGAGTCTTACACAGACTGAAACTGACAGCTGAAAAAAGACGAAACCTGTCGATGGTCATAAAGTTTTCCCTCCCGTGTCAAATATGAAGTCCTGTTGGAAATCAGCTGCAGTTTTGCCTACAAAGTTCTCAAGCTACAAATTATTCTTAAACAGTTATGCATAACATCTCTACTTAATTGAAACCAACTGTGGCAATCAACATCTGGGTGAGCACCCAGACCACATGTTTTCAAAGCTTGAGTCAGCAACAGAAAGAAAAACACAAGGAGTACAAGGGAAAAAAAACTAATGGCTTTTACGCCTCCACACTAATAAAAACTTGAATTTACATTTTGAACAGAAAACGAATGGTCATTTCGAAACGTGATGCCTGTGTGGACTTTGTAATCAGCTTGGCCAACAATTCTGTTCGACTCATCAGCCATGAAAAGCTGGAAGTACAGTGTAGGTATTGTTTTCAAACTGAGACACAAACAGCTCCTGCTGGGCCCTTAACTTTTAAAGCCGCTGAGCCAGAGAGCAGAGAGGATGCAGGAAGTCTGCTCTGCCTCTGCCTGCTATTGCTCTTTGATTACTGAGCCAAATTGTTTAATCAGGTCTGAAACCACAAGAAAGCCGCAGTGCTACACTGCCCCGGGACAGAGCCTCTTTTAACGGAGGGCTGTTTTTTTTCGTTATCTGGGCACAGGTGGAAGCGCACAGCTATGTAAATCTCCAGTAGCATGGTCGCTCCCGTGCAAAAGGACACAGTAGTGTTTGGTGTGAGCTGTGCCACGTGCTCTGCCAACTCAAGGATGGAGATGCGAGGGCCGCAGGCTCAGCGGAGGCGCAGACTTTTTGCCTCCCTGCAACATCTGGAATCTCTGTGGTTTATGTGGGAAATTTAGGAGGCCAGTGACAGAGCCAATGTGGTTACAGTATCGAAACCGACCCTGCGGAAATGTTCTTGGCTTGGAAACAGTGTGTGTGAATGTGTGTGTGTTTGTATGTGTTTGTGTGTGTGTGCGTGTGTGTGTGTGTGTTTGAATCACTGAGGAACTACAGAGTGAAAAAACTTTGTGTGAGAAAGGAGTTAGTGTTTGGATTGATTTCCAGTAGAGTAGTGAGCATACACAGGAAAGGTACGAACACACAAACACACAAGAGGAGATAACAGGACTGGAGCCTGTTGACTGTTTAGTCACTTCATCCTGGTGCAGGGTCCTGAGGTAGTGTGGTCCTTCCTGGCTCATTACTTCCTTAATCTTGTTTCTGCCTTTCTTCGCGGTTGGCAGCTGAGTGCTGGACCAACCTGTTAGCTTTTGTGTTGTCTCTCTCACACACACGCACACACACACACACCCACACACACAGTGTTTGTGTCTGTCCTCCTGCGACTGGCCTGCATCCTGACACGGCTGCCCACGTCTCCTTCCTCTTACTTTACAAAACCCAGGCCTAAATTCCCCAAGACGTGTGCACACACACACACACACATATGCATACAGGAAACACTCTCACCTTGGTTGTCGTGAGGAAGTTGTTCCTCAAAGGATTTATTGACTGATTCTTTTCTAATTGGCACTGGTGCTAAAAATTGGGGATTTGAACAATAAAACTGTTTCCTTGTACCGAAGGACTTACGCTGGCAGATAATACGGTTTCTGTTCCAACAGCTCTGCGAACACACACAAACATGATGGGAATTGTTGAACAAGATGATCTCATTCAGTGCAAAGGCCTTGAAGGCATTATTAAATGATATTATGGGCTATTTTATGTTTGATAAATACAATAATTGCAATGAAAATGTTGAAATTGCAATAAAAACGTTAAAAGATTTTAGAGCGGGTAAACCAAATAGTTTCTCTAATGTTTGCACAACCTTGACAAATTACTGTATATAAAAAGAAAAGTCTAGAAATACTACCAGGCCTCTTTTTTTTCCCCTCTCTCTTTGCCTGTCAAACAGCCAAGCTGGCCTCTGCTCTCAGGAAACCACAAGTCATTTTCCATCTTTCCATGTGTGGAATTTTTCATGCACTAGTCATGCCAGCAGCACCCTTTATATTCTGAGCTGGATCTACGGATGACGACTCGGTTATAAATTTAGTGCATGATGTCATTGATCTGGCACCTGTTCTGCAACGGACAGACTGGGAGCAAAAATAACGGTACAGTCTCATGAAAATGGATTTTCCTGCAATACTTAAAGGCTCCATATGCGTTAAATCAAGACGTTTCACAATGTCCAGGTCTGTCTTTAAATAGTCGGGGAGCAGATGAAAATGCTTGGCCATATTCAAACAGTGCTGTGGAAAAAATGTGCTACGTTGCCTTTTCTTCCCAATGCCAAAGCCACTTCTAATACACCACACATACTCTTTGGTGTGATACAGAGGTTAAGGTGGATCACTGACACGTCTCTTTTTCAACTAAGTCTAAAAAGTCCAGCGTTGTGCTGACTCTGACGCCATGGCTCTGTTAAGTTTACAAAATCTCCCACTCAGCGAGAAATTTTACATACTTCTTGTTATTCATTTACTTGCATTATTTTTAACTACTTTTACTGGAAAAAGAAGTTAAAAATAAATAATATGGCAAATACACTCATAGAGTAAGAGTCCAAAATCATTTTCACAGAAAATTTTTTTCTAGAACAAACACTTTTATTTTGTACACTTCAAGTGCATTTTGTCCTCATGTCTGTGCATACACTCGAATGGATTTTTGGATGCAGTGATTTTCACACTGTACTATACGTATTTTTAGAGTAATGGATCTCAGCGCCACTTCCACCATTGCCCAGAAGCATTGAAGTATACCTTTAAAGACTGACAGCCGTTGTGCCACTAATTTAACTTTTAATAACAAAAATATATATAATGGTAAATACTAACTGCACATTTTAGGTTCCAACAGCACACACTGTCATTTCAGATGATGACTACAATGTACGCCATGTAACCATAAGTAAGTGGACACCCTTTCCAAGTAAAAGAAATCTGAATGCTGCAGCAAAAAGACACTTTAGGCAATAGTGTACTTCTACATACATGGTAAAAATCTTAGGAAAGGCCCTTTCCTGTTTCACAATGAAAAAACTGCTGTGCACAACATTAAAGGTTCATATCAAAATGTTTGGTGTGGATGAACTTGACCAGCCCGCTCAGGGGCCTGACCTCATCCCTATCACCAACATGTTTGTGCTCAACTTAAACATATGAGCCAAGACTGTTCACCAAACCTCACCTTTACCTCACTTTTGGTTAAACTACAAGAATATTCCAGCAGTCTGGGTCCAAAATCTGGTGGAAAGTCTTCCTTGAAGAGTGGAGGCTGACAGAGCAGATGATCATGGTTTTTATAATTCTAAATTAATTGGAAAAATAATACAGTTCTTTTAAGATGATCTAGTCCATTAAAAGCCCAACGGCCTACCCTGGGGAAATATGTGACACTTAGCTAAGTTTGGTCCTTTTCTGACACAACAAAAAAACTCTTTCAGAATAAAAACATAGCTGAGGTCAGAATCCAATAAAGGCCAGTGAATAACAACACAGTTAATAATCTTTCTTAGAGCTCCAAACATCAAAAGCTATGTATGATTTCAGCATTCAGCCTGACAGGCCCTTTGTCTTGTTGTACATGCCCTGATTACAACTACGTAGGTGACAGGCAATTTCATATGTCCTCATTTGTTGCCATGAAGCCCCTTGTGATGTGTATATTATGGTCCCTAACAGGCCTCCAGAGAGGGAGAGAGACTGCAGCTGTCTGAGGTCACAGTCTGCTCTACCAGCAGGCAGTGACCCTGGGTGAGGCTGAAGGCCGGGGCTCTGAGAACAGCTGAGGAACATGCAGGAGTCGAAAGCAGAGAAGACTGTTCTGCTGTAATGCTTTAGCAGCTATAGGCATTATATAATACCCACTGGTGGTCAATCTATATTGGTGATTTATATAGCAGTGTGTACTCACAGAGGAGTCATTTCACTCTAAGATGGATGTTCATATTGGCCAGTCCCATGAAGTCACTAGCAAAAGGCAGGAAAATGATTGTTATTTTGTCGTGCAATTAATCCAAATCATCTGGGTTAGTTTAAAGGTTTCATTAAAAAACTGTCCGGGGACTTTTTTTTTATATTAGCTTTTACAGTAAAATCTGTGATGATGTTTCATGTAAATAATAAATGTTTCACATCCTGATCAAAACATCTCAGGAAAAAATCCTCAAAAAGAGACATAATTTTGAGTTACTCATAACAGACACAGCAGATAAACTAAACAAGGACAACCGCTGAGGAGAAACACGCTATAAAGCATCTACAGACATTTTTAATTTCATCCCCGGGTAATTTTAGGAAAAATATATCACAAAGCAGTTGGAAATGATGCAGTTGGAATGCATGCAGGGCCAAAATGCCATAGCTCTTTCTGCTCATCACTAGAAATATTGCCAAAGCAAAAAATATTAATCTCACCAACACCTTTTTTATTTCACAACAGCGCATTTGCTGCCTTGGGTTACCAGATTAACACATTTCTCTGGCGCTACATCCCACACATTCGATGTTTACTTCATCTTACTTTCACAGTCTAGAGCACATGTCAGAGACACTTGTTTCATTCTGCTGATTGATTGGACGACCCAGAAATCAGACAGCATTAAAAGCGGGAAGGCTGGATCAGCAGGTGACATTGAACACGACAGAGAATTCAGAAATAGCCAGATTTCAACACTCATAATAATCTTTTTCCCTCTCTACTGCAGCTTCTCTCTGGGAGTCATTCACACCAATCTGTGAGGGACGCAGGGCTTTACATGAATTTCTTAACAAATAGAGGGAAGTCTCTGAGGGATTCACAAAGTTTCCTCTTTGCTCTTCTTCTAATCAGTGGTAGGAGATTTCCACATTGAAGGCAGATTAGCATATTCATTCAAGGAGTGGACATGTGTGTAAAGGCACATGGTCAGAGGCCGAGTGGGAAGCTGCAGATTGACAGTTCAACACTAGAAAATGCCATTTGTGCCTCACATGACGGTGATGTTTATCATAACAAAGCACATGACCATTTATTTATGCAAGTTAAAAGTCACTGAGTTCTGCATAACTGCCTCTCATTGGACCCTGTCAATCTTCCTGTTTGTCTAACTCTTTCCCCTACATTCTCTATTTTCTGGTAAACACAAATACATTTACAAAACAAGCAGAACCTGTCCTCAAAATTATGGCCACATCCATTACAAATCTTATGTCTGCCTGCTGCTTAAATATGTGTTGTAGGCCAGACAGATGAATGTAGCTTCATCCTCCTTATCTGCTCTGTATCCCTGACAGAAACCTGGCTGGCTATGCAGCCTCCAGCTTGCAGTGTCACTGCGGATTCATTAATTTTGTGATTAATGTCAGTAAAGACAGCCGGGTTTTGAGGATGAACATAGCCACCTCCCCTCACCAGAGGAAGCCATTAATTTTCGCACTGCAATTAAAGAGACTTTGGGGAATAGATTTTCTATACAAATTACATTGTGTGAGAGGGAATAAGACACTTTTGACCCATCATCTACTCAAGCCTTGAAAAATGCCCTATAAACGTTGAGTAATGCCTTCAGAAAATAAACATTTCAGAGGGAGGATGAGGCTTTTTCTCTCTCGTCAGACCAAACGCTCTCTGAGCGTATCCATATGCGGTTTTAGCATGGAGTTCTGTGTTTAGTTTTTGTCTCAAGAAAAACAAAACAACAAGTCAAGAGGGCTAAAAGGTCTAGTGTTTTTTCCATAAATGCCTTAGAAGTTCTAAAATAAGGAATAAAAAAAAGCTGGATATTTTAAATCTCCTAAACTATTTTTGACTACTCTGCCTATTTTCTCAATCTCAAGTGGTGCATTACTCATTACCATTGTTGACCCTTTAGCACAGTCTGCTTCAGGCTGGAACACGGCGCCGTTATCCTGCCTCACCATGCTGGATAAATGGTACAAATGTGGAACAAGGGTCACTGATGCCCTGCCTCGAGGCCAGCAACAGAGGTTTACCCAATCTATGACTGTGTACAATGCAGAGCCGGCATGTCAGTACAGAGGTGTAACATTTTGACAACATATTAAGAGTGTGACCCACTATCAAGGCACTTAAAAAGCAGCTTGCGGCGAATTTACAGTAAAACAAAAACAAAACAAACAGTAAAAAAAATGTCAGCAACTTAATGAGGTCCAAGAGCCCCTTACCCTCTAGCGGATAGGATAGGAGAGGATAGGAGAGGATAGGATAGGAGAGGATAGGAGAGGAGAGGAGAGGAGAGGATAGGATAGGATAGGATAGGAGAGGATAGGAGAGGAGAGGATAGGAGAGGAGAGGAGAGGATGAGATCAACCACCTAATAAAAGAGATGATGAATTGAATACTACTGTAGCATTGTTTGGCTCAGTGTAATAAAACAAGGGCAGTGTACAGAAGGGTCTTCTTTGCAAAGGTAGGCTGCTGTTCAACACAATTCAAGGCCGTTGAAAGCACTGCAGAGACTAGGAAAATGTCAACAAAAGAGGAACCCTTTGCTGCTCCTACAGAATGCTCCTTAAATGTTTGTTATATCTCACTGATCAACTCGGGACTGCAAAACCAATAACCATAGATCCCAAGCTAGTTGTATTTTAGTGCTACGCACATAAACATGAGCTTATCAACCCATGAAAAACTGCATCCATTGGCATTAAATAGCACTACAGTTATGCAATCACAACAAATATGTTTTTTTTAATGCACAAGATTAGGTTTTATGAATATATAAGACTAAAATAAATTTATTCATTAAACAAGTGATCTAATAGCTTGCTATTGTCAACCAGCATGTTTTGTTTACAGGCAATTATCGAGTAAAATGGTGTGTTTACTTGCAAACACACTGAATGTGTGGACCATGTGTATGAGAGCAGTAAAAAGACACAGCACATTTATAGCACAGAATACCAAGCGTTTTGTCACTGCTGCTTTGCTATTTTGAGTCTGGACCCAAAGAATGTGCTTTCCTCTCCTGGACAATGTCATTTTAATGAGGTGGACAGTGTTGTTATGGCCGATACTGAAAACCATCTGGCCACCTCATATCCGTGTCATAAAAGAGGTCTCCTTAGGCCAGCTGTAAAATATAAACAGGGAATATCGCACCTAATGTGTCTGACTCTCTGCCAGCTTTGTCCTTTTTTCCATCATCATTTTACAAGTTATTTTATCATTACATTCCAATTGAGACCACATGGTTATTTCATTAACTTGATGACTAAATAAAGCTGACGCTGACAACGTTTCTTCAATGGTTCCGCAAAGACCATCACCTAAAGGAGAAAGCATGCCGCTGAATACACTGCTTGCTCTTAAACCCTGATGTTGGAAAACATAATGATAAATGCATTTGAAGAGGACCTCATAGCCGTGTTGACAAACTTGTTGATGTTATTCATGGTGGTCTCACACTCAGGTTTCCAAGAGTTCCCGACTAGGAATGACCGGCGATCGGTCACAGTGCATATCTCATACACTCCCGCAGACCACACATTAGTTAACTGCAGCATTAAAGCAGCATGGAATTTTTCCAGACCATAATGTCAACTTGTGCAGTACCATCGTGCACAACAGAGGTCATGTGAGAGTGCAACCTGAACCTAAAATGGCATCTACCCAAATCCTGCAGCTGCCCCCCCTCAAGGGCCACATCACACCGGGCCAAATATTTCCCCTCAGCAAAACAGAAACAATGATCTGGCAAGCTGCCTAATTTTAACTGCATCCCGCCAAGTGACCAATATGCAGAAGGCCTTTAAAATGAGGGACTGTGCACATGGACATTCTCGAGACACCGGCTGGGGGGGGGGGTGCTTGCAGACACCTGTGGCTGTCAGTCTCATTAACATTGTCTGATTCCTGAGCGATGCCACCACGCAAGCCAGGACACAGTGCAGGATCGAGTTGCAGGGAGATTTTCCTGATGTGCCAGACAGCAGCGTGGCAATGCTTCAACCGCAGAATGTAATGACTGGAGGCCGAGACTGAACACATTCCCTAAAAGATCAAACTTTACAACCGTTTCTGTCAAGAACAAAGAAGTCTTAGACTCACAAAGAAAAGGCAACAGTGTCTCAATTCTGCATTTCAGCATAAAGGTTCCCTTTATTGTCACATTTATTATTCAATAATCCAAAAATCAAAACTAGATATAAACTGATATAAAAAGAGAGCAAATGCCTTCCAGCTGAATCTTTGGTTTGTCTCCTGGTTGACACGAGCAGAAACGGGAATGGAACTGAAATTGGTGATTTTTTTTTTCTTTCAGTGAAACTCAGTTTCAGCTAATGTAATAGTGATTCACCAACTATTATTAGTACAAATATGCAAATAAAGTAGTCACTGCTATGCAAATGAGTTTTCACTGAGCTGTTGTCCTAATGTCTTATTTGTGCTCTCACCCTGCATAACCTGCGTGACTGGCTGCAATCCCAGCATGCACTGAGCAGAGAGTAGGACAAACACCCTGGACAGGTTTTCAGTCCATCACAGGCCCATGATGAAAGAAACAAACACACATTTTAAACTCTCCTCTCTTAAGGAAGGTGAAATCTGCACAGAGATCATCTGTGCCGCAGATCAAACCTGTGTCATTCCTACGTGAAGTTAGAAAAACAAGAAAAACATACAGCATGTCTTACCTGCCCCTGCTGCACCGGTCATCTTATTGAACATCTACAAGAAAAAAGAAGTAAAAGATAAAAGTTGTGGCACTGTTAACTGCTAAATGTCTTGATCTAATTTAAAATGCCCATATTGACAAAGACAATAAAGACTGTGTTGAGAGTCAGGACATAAAAAAGATGGATACACCAGGAGCTTTTACCTACTTTAAGAGATTTTAAAGGGGCAACAAACTGTTTCTCAGAAACGTCTTGTCTGATCGACTAAAAAATGATAAAACTTTTTGTATCAGATTGCTAATGCAGATGTCATTTAATAAAAGTCAGGTTATATTTATTTAGGAAGATTTGTCCTTAGATATATCACCTACTTTTTGTGTGTAAAAATAAATCTGCAGGTAAAGTCAAATTAATTGTAACATCTCTTGACATTTTTTTTGGTGTGTGACCTACTTAACTGTGTCAGTTTTAAATGTCCAATTTTATTGAAACCTACTTAATAGTTTTAATTTAAAACGGTGCAGGATCAACATGCAGTAAATTTCCCTGAAGTGCATTGCTTATATTGCAAAAGTAGGGTCTTAAGGAAAAGGGACACACACTTCCTTTGAACAGGATCATCTTTTAAACACTGTGTGATGCAGGTTTTTGATTTATAAAGGTTCAGTCTGATAAAATGACTGCCAGAATAGAGAGGAAGGGTCTTCCTGATCTGGACTGGTCAGGGTTTTTTTCCCCTCTCTGCACAAACTCTCTCCTCCATTTCCCCTCTGTGCCCCACAGGTCTGATTTACGTTCTTGTTTGCTCACCCTGTTTCCACATTTCTCCCCTGGCGGAGAAAGAATGCTGCAAAATCTCCCAGTCTGCCTCTTTGCAACACTGCTGATTCTCTGTCGTGACAGTCAATTGGCAATCATTCTACATAGTGCTGATTCAAACTTCTATCAACGTGTCCTCAAGTGTTTTATCGTTATGTTGGACTGAAGAAAATACAGTAAATTAGTTGTATACTGCATGTTTCATAAGGGCCACGGCCTCCTGCTGTTGTCATGGCAGCAGAAACGCTTGCAGTGTAAAGACGCACTTGGCCGGATGAGAGACCTATATGGTTGCCACTTTGCTCTGACAACAAAAAAAGGCCTCACTGGCTGGATTAAACAGGACAGGTGGTTTTGTTTGTGCACTATCTGTCTTTGTTACATGTTCTTTTGACACTTTTAGGCCACACGGCAAATGAGGTCAGAGGACAGCAGGCACCTGGCAGTGCATTTCTGATTTATTCAGATGAAGAAGAAGATTTAAAGCAAAGAGCGAGAGCAGGCCAAGAAATTTCTGGCAGGTTTCCGTCTTGAATCACTAGGGGTGTCCATGTGGCTGCAGGGTTATCAAGCTCAACCGCTCCATTATCCATGGGCACGAAATCCAAACTCTCTCCCTCTCACTGAACAGGGAACCAAGAAAACAAACAAGCAGGTCATAAAAGTATGACACTTGCACTTATTTATGAATTTCAACCTGCTTTTGCACATGGCAAGGGAGAGGGGGGCCTCTGAAAACTATGAGGTGCAGCGACTGATCTGTCTCTCATTATTGACTGTGAGATTTGGCACAGTCTGTCAGAATTCCATCACATCCAAACACTTCTGTAACAGAGTTCAAAGGCTGTGTTTAATGTACAGAAACATGGAGGATCATTATCACCGTGCTTTCAAAGTCAGAGACTGCATTTGTCTTTGAAGAGAGGGAGACAGGCCTGTTAATGCAATGGACCCGATAGTTAGTCTCTCAGGACCAGCTTTAGACCCAGTTTCAGAAATAAACTCATAAAAATTAGCACTCCAAAAACCAGATGCTGAGCCCCAGCGGAGATGTACTGATTTGACAGGGCTTCAAAGACTCAAAGCATCACTCTCTCTCTCTCTCATTTGCAACAGCCAAGAGAAAGTATTTCAGTGTTTCATCCTGGCATATCTCAAGCCCTGACCCATTTTAAAACACACATTGCCCTAGTTCAGTCCAGTCAGTCAGATGGTGGACACATGTCAGGGGTTGCAGGTCAGGAAAAGTGACATCCTCCACGCAGGAGCAGCACACAGTCCCTTTCAGGGCTGTTGTCAGAGGAAAAGCTTGCCTTTGCTTACACCAATAAGGATGTTTATACGGAGTGACAGGTCTGTGTGGGTGAATGATAGCTGCTGTCCCAGCACAAATGACACCCTGCCTGAGAGTCAACAGGGCAGTAACAGGGCCGGTAAGTCCAAATGACAGAGCAGCGTGTCCTCTGTTCTGTCCATCTCTGTCAACACCAATTAAAAGTAGGAATCCTTAACCCAAATACGTCTCCATCCACCAATGAGACAACACGGTGAAGCTGGTCCTCACAGGCCTGTTTGCTGAACAGCAAGGTCAAGATAACAAACATAAGTACAGTCAGGGATGTTAACTATTTTCATACTTTTTTTATACTGTTTTTTGAATTAGTGAGAAACTTGAGAATTGCTAAATATTGCTTCATGCTATTGAAAGTGAATTTTGTGATGATAGCTGTTACGAAATCTGTCCATAAAACTATTTTCTGAGAGTCACTTATTTGAAGGATAAACACAGAAATTAAAACTGTATCTTTGGCTCCAACAAGACAAAGTCTTAGTCAACACCCAACACATTCCAGCTAAGATTAGCTGCATGATGTGCAGCAGATTCAGGGAGGTATGAGGTGCATTCCAGTTTTTAGAGATCACACAAAAGCAGGGGGGAGTCAAAGGTTGTCAGTCAGGTGCCAAAAACTTTTACCAGATACTTCCATAAAACATCTCTCAGTGAAGGCTGAGAAACTGTGATCCAATCTGCATCGCATTCTCACTGCCTGCTGTCAGAAGTTTGATATTGACTCCAGAGCTCTTATGTAAGTCTCAGAGGAACTGAGGAGGAAAACTCTCTCTGCATGTGCAACACAGCTTGGATTGCTGTCTCATTTGTTTTTGGAAACTTTTCAAGGTCCCACTTAACCCGGTGGAGAAACTTAAAGGAATAGTTTGACATTTTTGGGAATCATTTGAAGTAATTAAAAGCCATTCAAGTTCCTCACTGATTTCATGGCCCATCGTGGCTTCTCACATATGCTTTAACAGGGACGTTAATTGGAGGGATATTCAGTTGGTTGCAATCTGCAACCTCACCACTAGATGTCTACAATCTTACACGATGGACTTTTGAGCTCCATATAATAGGATAAGATCCTATTTTCCTGTCCTTATTTTCAGCCTTCAGAGCATCAAGTTTCCGTACAGAAAAAAGCCATTGACATCATTCTCAAAAGTTATTGAGAAAAAAGTATCATTCTTATAATCTAAAGACTCTAAAGCATGTCACCACTGAGCAACGCGTGATCTCATTATACCCAAGGTTACGGTGAAGCCAAAATACTCTTGTCTTTAACATATGTGAACATTCTCAGCTGTCCTCAAGTTTGAACCCATGCTGCTGTCATTTTCAAGAGGTGCTTATGGGTTCAACAAAATACAACAGGTGGCAACACCTCTGAGAACTACACCTTGTTTCATTTGAGGTGTCCGCAGACAAAACAATCCATCTGTTCCGTCCGCTCTGTTTCACCCCCCTCCTTCGAAGCAATATAGAAAAATAAATTGATAACCTCGACATCCCAAGCTAAAGCTGTGCCAAACAGTGTCTGATATCAGTAAAATGACACTAAAGCACGCTACAGTTTGCTCTTATAAGCAGGTTGTTTGCCATCACGTTGCAGCAGGGCCATCAAGAAAGTACAAAGCACAAGCTGAAAGGCTTTGAATTGAAACCCGCCCGGCATCCTGCAAATCTCTCAGTTGTCTGTTTCGTTTAGGGCTGCTGAATGGTGACATTTATATACTTTGTCCTGCAGAAGTGAGTCCTGCTTGTTTGAAAATGTCTAAGCTGACCTTATTCTCAATGCAAACCTCAAATATTTACAGATGTAGAGGAAAGAGCAGCTGCACAGAGAGGAATTTCTGAATTTCCGCTGACTGGGGATGAATTTATCTTTACAACAACAAAAAAAAAAAACCCAACAAAACTTTGTGCAGTGTTATTTGTGATTTTTCACAGCATGGGGTCAAATATGTGATTGTGAAATGTTGGTTGCACAGAGTGTAATTTTATTAATGACAAACACTGATAAGAAAGTTTCTGAAAATATTTTAGAGGGGAGAAATCGGTTTTATTCCTGCAGTCATTCTGCTTTTACCCTCAGTTTATTATAAAATCAAAATATTTGGATTGAGTCTGGATGATAAGAAAAGATAATATAAGATAAAACTTTATTGATCCCACATTGGGGAAATTTGTATGTTGCAACAGCTCAGATATAGATGACAGAAGGAGAACAACAATTTAAGAAAGATATCACAAAGAAAAATAGCATTATATACAGAGTTTAGAATAAAGATATCAAGAAAAGTTATATTATATACATTTTTACAAAGCGTACACAGTATGCATTATGGATGATGTTATAGCCAGCATCTTTTTAGGAACAAAAATCTGTACGGCAAAAATTAAACAGTTGGTTTTGACATCAACGACTGAGGAGGCTAAATTGCAGTATTTATGATTCATTTCAGTCATTTATTGCACTTCTTCTTCAGATTAAATACTCCAGACAAGACTTAAAATTAGTAGGTGGAATTACTTTGTGCATTTCAGGAAGTAAACAGGTCAACCAAAATTGATAGAGCCTGATAGTAGATTACACAAGAAAAATGTAACCAGTGGTAGAAACTGGAAGGAATGTAACAGTTCTTAGCCTTAAGGATGAAAACTGAACGACAGTGGTGCCTATAGCAAGTTTGCATGTATGTACAGCATGCTACCTGCGTGACTACTTGTTGACTCAGAGAAACTGTGAGACGCCTGTAATAAGTGGTTATACTTAAAGAAACTTACTGTCTTCTTGGCCGTTGCTCGTGTTCCCATCGAGGCGCTGTGAGGGGCAGAAGACCTGTCCTTGCTCTGACATTCCCCTCTGACAGGTCCTTGGAGATGATTCAAGGCTTGGTTTAACGTGGACTTCGAGACGGCACCCCACTGCAACAACATCACAACAACAATCAAGACTAAGGGTCCGTCTCTGTGGGGCCAAACAGGCTAGGACAGGATGATCTCAACGGTGGCCAGGGGAAAAGAAAACAAGAGGCTGAGGTCAACTGCTGGGGAAGCGAAATCTCCACTCTCAATTCAGCTTGACAGAGAAACACAAAAGAGCCTGTATGTGTGGATCCTCTTTTGAGAGGACAGAGATTACGACCTTGTCAAATATCCCAGTAAAGATGTCCTGTCTCGCCCAATCGCCTGTCATTAGTTAAAGCAAGTAATAGTGAATGCCTCGGATGGTTATGCAGATGCCTGGAAGGCATGTGAGCCTCTCTCAACCATTCCTAATGGACCAAATCATACAAACTCCCTTCAATACAATAGCTCCTCTGTGCAGTACATACATATGGACCCCGAAAGAGCACTTTTGTTCACGAATTCTAACTCTAGAGGAATATTTCATGAAACATGCCACCATGAGAAAAGACTCTTTTTAGGAACAGAGTTGCGTGGCCTCAGTTACAACCTCAAAAATACAATGGCTGTTTGTTCCTGTCACACCATTCTGACCCGGCTAAAACACTGTACACTCCAGTATCACATCTAAGAGCTGAAGACCGTCACCATAAAAGAGACTGAAGTCAGGAGCACATTATAAGATGGCCGAACAGAGCCTATAGTCAAGGTCACTTTTATATCTCACATGTCACACACACATAGTTAAGAATCTGACAGACTGGTTTTATGTTATACGTTTTATGCTTGAGGCTTCCTGATTTAAACAAGCGTGTTTGAATCTAAACCTATAATAGAATACTTTCAAGAAAAGATGAGGACATAAAAATTCTGATGAGCACCTGTTGCTCACAGGTCTGAATAATCCACTGGGATTTTCTCACCACAGAGCAAAGTAAATTGATTTAGGGAGTTCTACAAGCATGACAAAGTATGCAGCATACGCTTCACAGGAATGTGTGCAGTTCCAACCGTGACAGTGCCCATACATACTAAACGCTGGAGCGCTGACATCTGAATGCCGCTTTATAACGCAGAGTACATACAGTACATTCTGTGTTTTTATCAGAGTATGTGGAATGAAACCGTCAAACACGCTCACCTGTTTCTTGCGGCTGGTGCAGGGCGTGTCACAGGGGGAGGAGCTTGCGCTCAGAGCCTCTTCTATGTCCAGATTAAGTTGGTCCAGTTTCCTCATCAGTTGGCTCATCGACTCTGACCAGGGGGACTCGATTTGCAGTGATTCCTGTGGGTAATCAGAGACACAAGATGTGAAGAAAAGCTACCTGAGAACTGAGTCATAGATTGAGTCAATATCAGCATGTTGATGCAATCTGTTTGATCTCAAATTTAAGCACTTTGGTTGCAAAACACAGTTGTTCTGTGCAGCTGAATCATATTTAATCAGGATTTGAAGAACTTTGACCTGAAATTTTATACTTTATATTAACCTGGTTTTTGGTTTGGGCTTAACTTTTGGCATGCTTACAGAGTTGTGTCTTATTTTATCCAGATTTTTAGATTTTTTTTTAAAATGTTGTTTTTAAACACAATTATCAGGTACTATTCTATTTACATTTTTTACTCACAAAAGCTTTACGCTCTTGCATCATGGAAAGTTGCAAGCTTTAACAATTACCAGTAAAAAAGGATGAATTTATTTGCTTATTCAATCACAAAAACCACATATTATACACACACATATTTCTATGTGGGCTACACAGACTTACAGTATTACACCAGAGTTTTCAGGCATTAATTTGAGTTTAATGTTGAGCTGACAGTTTTGCTATTATACACTCCACTAAACTTCATTAAAATCAAAAAACAATCTGACTTTTAAACTTGCAGTAAAAGTAATTGAAATCTGGGATAAAATCTGGTTCATTAGTTAGTCAAGTAATTGCCTGTCATCCTTGCAAGACTTTTTTAATGAGAGGTTTTGTAGGAAAGATGAGAGCATCTGTCACTTTACCACATTGCCCTAAACTCAAAAAGAGTTACAAGCAAACCCAAAAAAGTATCTTGTAAATCGCAGACGCTTCAGCAGCAGATTACACTGCTGCCACACATGGAAATGTGATCTCCTCTGCAGTGTCTCGAGGTGAAAGAGCAGAAGAGGAGGGCTCCAGACATGTGTGCCATGCAGAGCATGATGGAATTGCCTGCATAGGCTTTCACTGCTCCCCAGACACACCGTGTATATAAATAGACCATCCTAACACACACAAGAGGATCTGGAGGTTCAGCCTCATAAATCAGTAGGATGCACCTTGGTCACCAAAGCATAAATTAACATTTCTGTTGTGTAATCTGAGCAGAAAGTTGGACAGAGAGGACAGCTATCAGTGTGTGTTTCTGGTCTGGTCCTGTAGACGGTCACATAGGCTTCCTATTCTTTGAGAGCATCATTTTGGAGCCTTCTCAAGAATCCCAGTGAAATCCCAGAACTCCAGAGAAGCAGGTTTCTCTCATGGATCATTCATAGTTTCTGACACAGCAGTTACATCATGTGTATCTGTGGAAGCTCCTCATGAAGAATGGGTAATGCAGCAAGTTTCTGACATTTTTTTTGTCTAACAAGGGCCAAAAGAAGAAAAATTTTGCAAATAACTCTTTAAATTTTAGAAATAAGAAAAGCTCATCATCAGTTGTGTCATATAACATGTTTTATCTAACAAGTTAAACCACTACTTAATTCAATTCAATTCAATTTTATTTATATAGCGTCAATTCACAACAAGGTTGTCTCAAGACACTTTACATATAGA
>JAQNCA010000029.1:20414443-20425627 GCA_029783725.1 Acanthurus tractus | reverse complement strand
CAAGACACTTTACATATAGAGCATGTCAAGATCACACTCTATAAATACATTGATTGTTTGAATTTATAGGAATTTATTTACTTAAGCATGTATAGAAAGAATGACAATTAATAAATGGTTTGTATCATGCAACAAGTATTTGTGCATTTTTATCAAGCATTTATTGACATAAAGATATATATCAAGACATGTTTTAGTTTATTCCAACTGTGTTTTACTACACTGCCTATACTACCTAAAAGTTAAGTGAATGATCTAAATATTTAACAACCCAAGTGAAGCATGACATTATATGTATATATATATATATATATATATACACACACACACACACACACACACGTATATATATAGAAATATACTGGAAAATCATCAGCAGTGACAGAGGCTATTGTTTTATCATTGTGACAAGTATCATCACGCTGCACAGCTTTGGCTTTTTGAGTTGACAACAACGGAGTGTTACAAAGGTAACAAATGAGTGCTTCAAAATGTCTCCTCAGAAACCAACAACCAGCATATCTGTGAATGTTCTCATTCATCCAGGTCATAGTTATTCTAGGCAAATAAATCGAAGTCAACTGGACTCAGTTATATGTCTGTGAAGCCCCTTGGATTAGAGGCGAAACGTCTTCACAGACATATAACTAAGTCCAGTTGACTTCGATTTATTTGCCTAGAACAACAAGCGGCATGAGTTTCTACAGTCAATAATCTTTTAACAGAGACTGACTCCAGCTTAATTTAAAAATGACCTTCACACACAGCGAAAAAAGGACCACCAATCATCCTCAGAAGAAATCATCACAATAAACCCAAAACAACAAAACCATTAATCCCCTTCCTGGAATTTCAACTTCAAGCCCTGATTACCGCCAGTCTCTTCAGAATCAAGGCGTGTTTCCATTTATAACTTGAAGTCCCTCCATGCATAATCATTTCATTGAAGAGGCACATCAATAAATATTCTGATGGGAAAACCCCACAAGGCGTGGTTCCTGCCAGAAAGGCTTAAAAAAACTTTTTGAATTTTGGAAACAAGTATGACATTTGTTTTGGTATTTTCATTGATTCACTGTGGTTTGACTAAGAATAGACTTAGAGAGAAGTGGGAAGGACATTCTTGCGATCTATTTTGAGAGGGTTTGCAAAAACTGTTTACTTTCAGTAACTGTTTAACAGAAAACACTTTAAATCTCTTGTTGGTTTGGTCTCTATGAGTATATATGTCAAAATTTTGCATTCTTTTCCACAGCTTCCTAAGTGCTGCAAATGACTCTCCATGAAGCAGTGCAACTGAATTATAAACAAGATGAAAGCACCAAGAAACTAGCATTATGTTGCATTCCCCTTAAATTATGAGGCTTTAGGGGACCAGCCACCAGACAGCCCCCTCACCCCGCTGACCACCCAGTGTCAGCTGACTGATCCAGCACTGGGAGAAAGTGCCTTTTTCCACTCAATCCCTGTGGAATGACCTAAATCTGGCCAATCCCTTTCTGACCTCTGAGGCCTGAGAGGTCACCAGGGGTCGCATAGAGGAAATAATAAAGCTTCTGATCATAGAGCATAAAGGTTTGACATGGGATCATGATGTTCAGGCATCTCATACCTCTGTGTCTGCTTAACAGATAAATGGCTTTGACATGCTTTTATACTGTTGATGTAAAACATCACTAAGTCTGTTCTCTTATACTCACACTTTAGTTTACCATGTAAAATGTAAAACAAGAATAATGTGCATGAAGTTTTGCTCAAATTCTCCTTTCCATGTAGGCTTTAAGGTGCAATGCTAGTGCAAAGAAATAAACACAAATTCCCCGAAAATCCTCCCTGTAGTTTCTGTTTCCATCTTAGATATTCTCAGAGGGAGCATCACAGAAAAATACAAGATACTTTCCTGTTCCACTTCAAGGAATCAGGGACAAACACATGTACACAGTGTGAGCACTCATGTGATTTAGAGGAAAAGGACAGTGAAATTGTTTTTATAGTGTTTTTTAAATTCATCTGCTGCACATAGCAGTCTGTTGGACACGTGAATGTTGTTTAAAGGACAGAGTGTTTGCTTTAGTTAAGTTTTAAATTAAAGGCTTATCATTAACACATGAGAGCTCTGTATGTGAGAGGAAACAAAGCCGACCAGAATCAAAAACTAATAGATATCACCCTGAAACTTGTTCAGTTACTGCAATTGACACAATTATTTTAGTCTTACACTTTTCTAAAATGTTATTCATATGGCATTAACATATTTATCACTTATTTGCACGGATTTCCAGAAGAAAAATATAAATACTATATAAAGTTAGACATATTTATTTAAGTCAAATGCTTTAACAAAGGTTTTTTATTTCTTTTTGTCACCAAATCAGTAAAATAATTCAGTAAAATAGTGTCAAAAGTCATTAAAAATCATGCTATGGCTGTAATTCATGCAATAGGCTATGAATAATATATAACCTCTGGTTAAAGCTCCTTAGAATTTAGACAGAAATAAAACTGAAAAGGTTGGTCTGAGTGCTATTGAGTTTAAGAAAAAAGTAATAATTTCTGGACAACACGTGCTAGGGATATGCATTGTAAAACTCCCAAATTTTTTAGAGAAAAAGAGAAACAAAAGGTGAACAAAATAAAAACAATATCAACGACAAACTTCCCTAGCTGGTTGCATACATTTTTATTTTTACTTAATTATTACTTTAAAATTATATTTTGTATTAGACAATCTGAAGCCCACACTAATTTGCAAAAATGTCAGAAACGAAGATTTGAACTATAAAAAAACACTTGAAATAACACTTCCCTTTTTTAAGTTGACACAACAGTGCTACATGTTTGCTTGCTCTCCCTTTTTTTCAGGGGTGGGAAAGGGGGCTCTGCAGAAATGTAAATACTGTCCCTGAATAGATGAGCTTTGGATTAAATATTCATTCATTCATGGTTCTTGTCATTGTATATGTGTGATTTCATGAATAAGTCTTTAATTTAAAAAAAATACATTAATTTTCTCAAAAATCAAATCTCAACAGAGATTAAGGTTTCATTTACAATACATTAGAATTTTTTTTCATATTACAAAAAATCTTAAAATGACACGATTTAATTTGTATTTTCTAACATACTGAGCTTACATTACTGATAAGCTGGGACAAATTCAGTGGCATGGTTGGTTTTATGGCCATAGTGCTAAAAATGTACAAACTGACCTGAAACTCGGAACAGGAACTTATAAGAAAGAAGCTGTAGTTCCTCTTTATCATCCCACGTAGCCAACAACTTTGATGAGATAAGCAACAAACTAAAGAAATGAGATGCTTGTTCAATTAACTTTCTTTTCACATGTGAGTTGTGGACAAAACCTCATGTCTGCACCTCAGTGGCTGTACATTACTCCAGCTAAATAAGACAGCGGCTGACCAAACTGTTCAAAAGTAAGCTCATATTTACTTATATTTACTTAATGCTGTCATGACAGCAAGCACCACTCTTACTGTAATGTCCATTAGCAAGACACCGACTTCAGGCTTTGTTGATGTTTGTGTGTGGTAAGATGATTTCGGTTCTTCAAATCAAGAGCAAAAAGCTGAACTTAAGTAACCTTTAAAGATATTTATAGGGGAAAAAAACTCTGAGCCAAACGACAAAAAATGGATTTTGAATAAGAACAGGAAATGAAAGAAGCTGAAGCTCCTAATTAACCTCTGGAGTCAAAGAAACACAAACGCGAGAAACAGATGCTCCATTCTGGCACATGCTGGAGCCTAATCTGGAACACATTCACACTGTCTCTTTTCAGTGACATCCCCACAAGGTGCTGTGCAGGAATGTGGGCACTTCTACTTAGAATGAGACAAATTCCAGAGAGGGCCTGACGCTCAAGTGAGACACTACGCTTGATTCATCTCTTCGTGCCTTTCCCCTCGATCTGGCCCCGGCAATTGTGTGAAGTCCTCACACCATGACAACTGAGCTGGTATGAGTCAATCCTTTAGATAAATGCATTAATGTTATCTTCTGGGGACAACAAAATGTGAGCTGACTATAACTTTATCAGCACAAATTGGCCACATTGTGAACCCCAACACAGCGGCTTTGACATGGAAATGAGGAGTTAAGTGTGTGAGCTCTGGGCTTGGTGCCTAGTCTGCGCCACCCACAGAGAGTGCCAGAGATCACCATGGAGGTGTCCAAATGTAGCAGCCGGTCATGTGAAAGGGCAGAGACTACCTGGCTACTTGGAGGAATAAATTACTTTCTTAATATCCTGTAAAACTCCAGTTGAATACCGCCACGGCTACGTCTGTAGAGTAGGGTTGATGAGGAAATGCATATTTTTTAGGGATTTTTTTTTTTTAGTCACAGTTGAACAAAGTGATGGAAGCAGCCAGAAGTCATGAGAATACAGAGAGAGAGGAAACATTATGCATACACTGCCCTCATATGGTTCATGGTGACAACTGCAACATTTTTACACATATTTATATCTGTGACAACCACACTAAAACATCTATTTCAATCACTTCTGACTTCCATTTTAATGTTATTCTGTCATGTATTTTTTAAATTATTGTCATTTGCTGATTATTGCATTATTTCATTTTTACCACCATCATTTCCACATCTACTTTTTGCTCCTTCATACTTTGGACTTTTCTTCCACAAAGAAAGAAAGCATGCTTGCATTAAAGGTTTTGATAATTCTCTTAATGTTGTCAGAATTTCTTTCAGTGTTTGACTTTTTAACAGTCCGGGGTTGTTATTTGAATACAGATTAAGTGTTATTTATATGCAAATGGGGCTCACATCCGAAATGTCAATATTAGTACTCTGCTCTGTTTCAGCTTCAGGTTTTTTAAAGCATTTATTGTCGTGCTTTCATTTTAAGATTTCTTTTTTAACCTGTTTCAGTGGGAGTATTTTTCAGTTCCACCAGTCTTTTTAATGCACTGATCTGTGTGTAAATGTTGTATTTGCTTTGCTTGTTTTTAACCTTTCCCCTCAAGCTTGCAGCCACAAATTTAAGAACTTCCTATTATGATCATCACATTGAAGCCCAGCATATATTAATAGAGCCTGTGGTGTGACAGTATGAGAGGCATTGACTTGCTGTCCTTCCTCTTTGTGACAGCTGGCGTTACTTCAACATCACACCTGACTGACAGTCATAGAAGCTAATCTCCACACAGCCTCATCCTCTGCCCTGAAAAATGTGCACTATGATCTGTAGGCTGTTTACAAAAGGGAGACAAACGTCATGTATTTATGAATGTCCATATGAGTCTTTAAAAGGGCCATAAAAAAGCGGGGATGGGGAGTTATAGGACGGTTACAACCAAGGTCAGGGTGGAGGTTATGTGAAAAAGAGACTCCACTGTGCCTTGACTTGTAAAAGATAAAGAAAGCTGTTCAGTAATGGAAGGCTAAGTTCACTGCTTATACTTTGCTGTGGGCTCTGCCAAAACACCGCTGCCTGCTGAGGGAGTGGAGAGAAAGCAGAAGCTGTTTGCATTCCTCCTGGATCTGCATTTCAACAGCACGAATGTGATGTCAGTTTACGCCTACACACTAAAATAACTATACATTCTCTCACAGTGTAATGATGTCAGCTGCTGGGATATGGCATATTTGTGCTCTTTTCCTTGAATAGGTAAAAAAAAAAAAATATTGCTTCAAGAGATGCATTTTCTTCCAGATGTAATAAGTTCTCTAGATTTGTGTACACATAATTTTAAGGGCCTTTGTTGGAGTTTTAGGGAAATTTATGTCTGAGCAGTAATTGAACTGGATGGGCTGTGTGATTAAATGTAAATTTATTTTCCCCTTAAAAGCAGATTGTGTGGATTTATTATATGTGAAATGCAATTTGCATATCTAGTACATGTCAAACACCATTTGTTTGATTAATTCACAAATATGCACACAAGGGCTTTTTCCATGAAATGGAAGACACCGCGTGAAAAACTCGATTTTTCATGTAATTAACTGCTCTGCTTTTTGTAAGGGGAAAACAATTTATAGCGTGAGAAACAGAATACAAAAGCAGTAACTCGACATTCAGAGAAATGTGGTATACATAAATGCATGTAATGAATATGTGCACATTCTTCGCTCCGATTTTTTTTTTTAAGATGCCCCATATGTTATACTGAGGCATTATTTATTAATGTATATGTTCTTTACTATACTGTGCTTATTTATTATGTGGTGTATATTTGAGTTTTTTGGAATTACACATAAGCTCTGGTGTTATTAAATGAACAAGAACACATCTCTTCTACTTTCCTGACCTTAGTTAAATTGTTATTAACGCAACTATGCAGACAACACTGCATATCTGTGGACGATTTCAGATCAATAGCAGCATACCTCCTTACTGGTGCCTTCTTCCTCCGCTTTGTAGCCACACTTTCTGGCCATGGGATCGATTTCGGCTCGGGCACTCACAGCGCCTCTCCTCTTCTGTTTGTCTTTGTTCCTTTGTCTGTGATTGATTAAGACCTCTCTACTCTGAGGCAGCTCCTGGAACACACCATCCTCATCCTCATCATCATCATCATCATCATCATCATCATCATCCTCATCACCTTCATCATGATCATCCTCCTCCTCCTCCGGCTCCTCTGGTGAAGACCCTCCATCGTCAGAGCTCTCATTGACAAAAGTGTGACTGTCAGCTGCAGAGGGACAGGTGCCGTGTGAGAAGGTGATGGAGCTTGGTATGTACTTCACGATGCGTGGGAGATCCAGGACCTGAATCAGGCCTGAATCTGGAACAGTTGTAGGGACCTTGATGGTTGGACTGGAATCTGGATCGAGGATGGGGTTGGGGCCATTTGAGACTGGCTCTACAGGGTCTATTTTTGCACAGGTGGAGTTCAAATCTACTGTCTCACCAGCATGATTCTCAACCAGTTGGTCTGACTGGTCTTCTACAGTGAGAACAGGAGGTGAAATGTTGTAATTTGACGAGGCTACTGTGGACGCAGTACCTGCCTCATGAGGCTGAGCTGAGGTCAGTGGACTCAGGTCCGGATGTGCTTCATTAGGAATGACTGATGACTGTGGTTCAGGTTCAGAAATTTCAGCGCTGTTTTGACTGACAAAAGCAAAATTCTTCAGCGTGTTTTTGTCCTCATCTGGCTCCTGCAGTGAGCTTTGGGTTTCAGGGGGATGATCATCTCCTCTGTGGTCTGCTGAGCCGTCAGCTGACAGAACGGAGCTCTCTGAAGTCAACTCCTGTGATGAGAAGACTAATGTTTGTAATCCTGAAGTTGTCCAAGACTGATGTCCATCCAAAGTCACCACAGGTGAATTCTCCATTATTCCTTTATTCTACAGTTTCTCATAGTTCAAGACATAAATCCACAGGTACTTGTGCTTGATGTATCTGATGGCCATTTTTATCCAATATGATCAGTCAAAACCACACAGCAAACAACCTGGAAAAAAAACAGAAATGAGAGCAAGTGAATGGCATGTAAAACATCTGACAAGCACAGAGTGATCTGTCCAAAAACAGTGCAGGTACAACAAAATAGACTTTGCATACTTCTTAGAGTGTAACCATATGTCTCTGTGTCTTGTGATGATCAAAGTCTACATTTTAATGCCTAGCTTTTAAATCAAGCTCTGAACGTCGCTGACTGTGTGCCATCCCATGAGAAGTCTGCTGTGAAATTCAACATCTGGCTCAGGCTGAGCTGTTCAAGTCTGGATCTGTTTCACACACAATCGTGGTGACATAACTGCACAGAGGAATCCGACTGCTTTTCCCCAGCCGGTGATTTACTATGCACTACCCCATTCATAAGGGCAGAAGATGCCCCTCTGTCGACCATGGTTAAACGTCCCATTCAACTCTTTGTTATTCTTTCTTCAAAACACACCTTGAACAGGTCAGAGACGTCCGCGGTACACGTGGAAAGACAAACAATTGCACTTTTGTGTTGCTACAGAAGATTATCATCTTCCTCAGAGGACATTTTTTAGATAGGATGACGAGGAAGACCAACTGAGTTTAATCAACAAGACTTCCCTCTCATGTTTCGACAGCAAATCACAAAAGCAATCAAATGTCAGTGTTTTGCTCGAGATGCACAAAGTAGCAGCACAAATGTAAATTCTGAAAATGCAAGTCTCTGCTGTTTCTGTGAGAAAGTTGTCAGCTGCTTTACTGTGGCCTTGATATGCTTGACACACACCTGCACAAATATGCCTAAATGCTCTATGCTGTTAGGACACAAGCTGATAAAACAACTCAAGACAAGGACTAAATCAAATTCTGACAGTAGTTTTCATGAACAAACTAGGAAATCCTGCATACAATGTGTATGACTAAATATATATAATAATAATATATAATACTAAACAAAAATCTCTTGTAGCCTAAAACTTAGTCAGATGATAAACTTGTACATTTCAAAAATTCTTCCACCACACACTGTAACCTTTTATATATATCTTTTTGTCAATACGCTTCACATTACTGCTAAAAACTGCACACTTATTTCATTTAAATACTCATGTTGTATATGTTGTTTTTATATTATTCACATTTTCAAGTCTTTACTTGTTTTAGTTGCTTTTTTCTTTTTTTTTTACATATTATCCTCTTGCTAAGTTTGTTGTTATGCACCACAACACCAAGGCAAATTCCATGTTAAGACTTACTTGGCAATCGACCTGATCCTGACTGTGGTCGCAATTCCATTTACAGCAACATTAAGTACTTAAGCAAATTAAGCACTGAATATTGCCTCCTGTAGAACCTGTCCCTACATGGTGAATGTGAAATGAGTATACAGGAGATTGGGTTCTCTCCAAGAAAGCCTTCCTTTAAAAACACTATGCAAAGAGGGACTCATTATTCCCAAATGAATGCAGAGCAGATTTAAATAGAGGGAAGAAGTCACAGACTGAAAATGACCTGTGAGTGTTGACTGGCAAGGCAAGATCACCACCAATTTTACAGAGTGAAAACCTTCAGCCTAACCCTCAAGTATTTAGCATTGGAGAATTTCAGCAGAAATGTCCTGAACAAGTCCTCTCACGTAAAAACAGCCCATGGTATAACTTTCTCAACAAAGGAGGAATAGCGAGGGAAAAAAAAAATAATAGTGGTCATTTAAGTAAAATTGATAGGAAAACTAAAAAAAAAAGACTCACCTGCTGAGGGGGAAAAAAAGCTGCCTGTGTTGCCCAAACAGTGTCACTGGGATCATGGCAAAATAGTGGCAGTGAGACTTGTTCCTGTAAGAGCAGAGAGGGTTAGACAGCCCCTCGCACAGCCACACTTATGTCCCCATAGGCCTTTTCTGCTAAAAGGCAAGCTTGTCATCACAACTATCAGCCCCTCCTCTTGTGTTTTCCTGGGGAGAGGTGGGGGGGGGAGCTGCAGGAGTGTTCAGTTAGCAACGACTGAACCATTCAGAATATGCGTAAGAGCAGGGAGAATGTCTACTTGTTGGGAGATGCAAAGAGGAGGAGAAAGAAGACGGGGGGGGGTAAAGGAGGGAGGGAGAGGGTGGGTGGTGGAGGGAGCAGCAGTGGTTGGCACTGTAAAAGAACAAGGTGAAATGGGTTTCCAACCCTCACAAACAGGCTGTGAGGAATGGCTAACTTCACAGGTCTGAACTGTGCGGGAGCGAGATGAACCGCAGCCGTGACCTGAGGTCCAAAACACCGGGCTGAGGAATGCTTTCAAGTCAAAGAGGAGAGCTGCGAAACACCATGACTTACTGGGGCACATTATGTGTTAGATTAGGATTTTTATCTCCATGAGTGGATTTGATGCAGAATTGAAACCAAAAGCATGTTTTCTTCAATGTTTATTTGACACCAGTGTGGAAAAACTGCCGGTTAAAAGTCAGTCAGGACTTATCAGACAGTGAGCCAGATAGAGGTGAAGGATTGACATTATGGATCATGAACGAACAGGACGCTTACTAGTATGTATGTGAGGGCAGAGCACTCTTGGTTTCACTAGTTGATTCATGACATACTTTTTAGTGTTTAATGCCCATCTTTTATGATTTGTGGAGCAGAAGTGACAAGTGATTCCCGTCTGACACGAATCAGAGACAAAATTAAATGAGAGCCAAGGCATTGCTTATAAAATAACAGTCCTTTTCTGGGGTAAGAGTGGGTCAAAAATGCATGTGGGAATGGCCAAATATACCTCGTACAGGAACTGTGGGTGAAAGTGTACTTAGAGAGTAAACATGTAGGGGGCATGTCCAAACCCTTGCTTGTTCATTGGCTGAGCACTTGTTTATGCCGCGGAGCTCTCTGATAGGACAGGAGTCATTGCACAAAGAATTTCTGAGTTCACATTCAGTGACTTGTCCTCAACTTTCTACCAGGGGGTCATTCATTCATTCTTCATTTGTTAATTCACTCACTCACTCAGTCCCCTCACCAGGAGTGAGGTGCTGAAGCCGCAAATCAACACTTGGACTCAGTTTGACCTTTGGCCAGGGGCGAGAAAATGAGCGCTAACTGACTCGTCTCATTCATAAAATACTTTGCAATCTGCCCCTGGCTGTCATTCTTTCTCAGCAACAATCTACAGATTCTTCCTGTTTTCCTTCTTTTAAGTCTTTACAAGCCCCCGTCCTGTCAAAACATATGCACTTTATTAAACGGAGATCCCCATCAATGAGGTCTTGTCTCTTTCAACTGTACTGACTTCTGCACGTACACAGTAACGGTTACAACATACTGCCACAAGAGTATTTAACCAACTAAAATTAAGATAAAAATCATAAAAGACAAAAGTAGATATATTCCATTGTATATCTATGAATACTCAGAAAACCAAGCTCTATGCAGCAGCCATGATATGTTAAATCAACTGTTTGAATGGTGCGATAAGGCATGTGTGCAAATCTTAATATTTTGTGGTCTTTTGTTCACAGTGAGTGACATTCCCGATGTCCTTGTTGGGTATCTGGGTTTATTTGCCTGAGCAGTTACATAGAAAGGTTACAGGAGACATGCATACACTTTTGCAGCCCAGTTGCCAGAATAAATTGGTGGCATTGTACAATTTTGTGATTCTCAAATAAATTAAATTCATCCATTTAATATGTAACATATCAACATTGCTAGAGAGTGATTAATCTCAGGTTACTTTTTTTTTTGCTGAGATATGAGACAATTTCTAGACATGTTTGTAGCGCC
>JAQNCA010000029.1:20360679-20372926 GCA_029783725.1 Acanthurus tractus | reverse complement strand
TGTATTAACTGAATGTATACAACTTATACCTTTGTTATTCCTCTTTATCCTTCATCTTTTTACTTTTTCTAACATGTGATATGAAGAAGACAATATAGAGACAAAGAGGAAAACATTTAACTTAGACCTGTAACTATATTAATAAATTAATTAATTAAAGAAAACTAATTTTGCTAACATGAAACAGCAGAGCCAGAGAACTGACATCCTGTCACACTGGAGACATGAGTCGATTTCTTTCTGGGCTAAATAGAATACTCACAACAACATTTTGGTCTGCACACACACTCACTGGCAGAGGACTCTCATCCGGTTTAGCTATAAAAAGGGGAAGAGATATCAATTACTAAACAAATTACATATAAAGATTTACAAGCAAACTAAACGAACCGTTATTAACTTACTTAAAATCAGGGTGGATGCTAATGCTGGTGGGGTATTGAGAGAACTGGTCCATGACATATCAGGATAAATCTCTGCACCAAGACTTTCAGATATACGCTTGGCAAAGCTGACCTGTTTAATTCAGAATAAAACATAAGGAAGAGAAACCTCATTTTACATATTGCTCCATGTTAAATTACTGAAATTTGCTGAAAGAAGAATCTGTTGGATTAGAATCCACTTACTGGGGATTTTTGTGGTGTATGAAGACCCTCTGTGGATGACAAAAGCAAAATGAAGCAAAACAAAAAAAACAACACAAAAACAAATTAACCAGTGATAAAATATTCCTTTCAATTTTAAATCAAACAGATAACATATAAATAAATGTAGAGCTCACCAAAAATGTCTTGAGGGTGGATACCGCTTAATTTGAAACCTTGGGCCCTTAACAGAACCAGACATAAAATCTGTAAAAAGTCACTTCAAAATTACCTGGAAAACAGCTAAATAAACATTAAACGCACACATAATTTTATATATCTATACATATAGATATATATATATATTCCCAAAACACTAACTTCATTACAAACAAGGCTTATATTTGTTTTATATTTGATATTAATCTGTTTGTTCTTTGCTAGAATCTGTTTAGATAAACTATACTGCTCCTGATTACCACAAATTTATTTAAAATCTAGAGAGTATTTTTAGTTTTACTTTTAAACAGTAAAGATAACAAAACCTCACTGTTATTGCACTTACGCCTCTTTTGACATTCCCAGCAAATATGGACTTTGTGTTGCTGTCCATGGGGAAGTTTCTTTTTCTACAAAGTAACACAGAGAGACAAATTTTTGGGATGCAGACACAAGAAGGTTATAATAATTTACAAACTGAAATTAAATTGTCCATTAGTTGGCATTAGTATTATTGTTAGTATTATTTTAAATCTTTGATTTATATAACTGCATACATCAACTGGCATAAAATATTCAAACAATCACCTTGTTCAGCAGTGAAAGACAGCTCATCAGTTTTGGGTGACACAACTCGAGCATGTCTGAAAACTTTGGGTGTTGAAAACAGCTGACTGTCTACTGTTCTGTCAAAAGGTTCTGTTCTGTCGGTTCTGTCGAAAGGTATTTTGAAATCTCCCTCCTGGTCAGCACACAGGTCATCTTGATCAGAGACATTTCCCTCATTAGTGGATGCTTGAGCTGTCAGTGCCTCAAACCAGTCCGGATCCAGTGGTTCCAGCTCTAAAATGGAGCATTAAAACAGTCAATCAGACAATAATAAGTGTGTAGGTTATACAGTATCTAAGCTTCCAACATAGAGGATTATGTTTTGCTTTGTGTGATTGTAACAAGGTAACTTTTTGTGATCGTGCAGCTGGATTTTACGGGCTGGATACATATTTTGATTACTTGTACGATGAAATGCACGACAACAGCGCTGCAACATGAGTATCTTTTGTGCACCTGTGATATTTATTATTTAATGTACCGTCGACAGAGAAGTTCAACAGTTAGTTATATCTTACCTTTCCAAATTTTATCTCTGAATGTATCGTACATGTTTTTAGAGGGTAAATCCATTCCAGCTGACTTGTGAAGTCTCTATAATTTATATGGCATACCTGAAAAGACAACATTTTCATCACGATTTAACGATCAGTTAAGAAGGTGCAAAAGGTAACTTCCTCTTAATGGCGATGGTCTCCCTGCTAATGCATTAAACCACACTTGACGTAGCTAGCTGCAAACGTTGATTAACATTAGCTCACATTAACGTTAGCGTAAATAACTTGATAGCAACCATTTTTAGGGCAGGTCATCTTTGCTTGCATGTGATTCAAATCCATAAAAACTGACAGAGCTGGCTGACAATTCTCAAAAACAAGCTCGGCTCGATTAATAATGACTAATTCACTCAAAGAAATCAGACAGCACGACTAAGGTTAAACAAGCGATAACTTACCATAGTGGTAAACAAGACAGTTTGCTTTCATGTCGCGATGAAATCCTTGATAACGTATAAACGATAAACCACAAAACTACGGCTTATACGATTAAGACATGTTTTCAGAGTAAAAAAGCTCCAGTATTCGATCTTTAGTATGAAGACGATCTAGCTAGAAAGTCCCGGCCATGAAAACAAACCTCGCGCGCCGCAGTACCGGAAACCGTGCCGACTTCAAAATAAGAGTCATATTTAAAACAGCTTGGTGAAGCTTGGTGAAGGTGCCAAAAAAATGTATCACTATTTGCAGTAAAAAAAAATCCTCACTTTAACCCTCATTACTTTGTTAGAATGGGGCTAAAAACGTGGTAAGATTCCCGTTAAATGACTGGATTCAATGATAAGTTATGGATGTAGTATACTCAACAGGTTCTTTACTGTTTAGGATTCCCGATATATTCCCTCGCGACCAGAGTCTGAACCGTTTGAACTCGAGTCATAAAATAGTTTATGACTATTTTACACGTCTTGAGTCATTATTCAGCAGGCTGCTCTGCACTCTGCACCAGACATCAGCCCTGTACACACAGTACATAGTCGTGTTCTGACACAGACACAGAAGTAGTGCCGTAATATGTGCTGAAATATTTGATATAGAGGCTTTGAATTTACACAGGCCAATATCTAGTGGTTTACAAAACTGCAAGTCACTTTTTACATAAAAAAACATAACTTACTTCGTAAGTGGCGCCTTAGTTTGAATAGATGGAAAATTAGAAGATATAAATGTAAGAAACCGCAGGTACATTCATACCCAAGTTAAGCATTTCAGACAGAACTTCCTTCTTCACACTCTTCAGTTTTCTGCAGTGCAAGATTCACTCTGTTGTTCTTGCCAGGTGTCTTCTCACTGACGCATCTGACAGCTGGAGCCTTTTGAGTGATGCGCAGTGATGAGTGAATGTCTGACAGCTGAAACCAATGGCACAACAGTGTCCAGCTTGTATGCAGGAAACGACGGCAAATGCATTTTTGCGTAATGATAGGAGAATTATTGAAATTACTAATATCACAAACTCACAAAATCAAACCACAGTTAACAAATGTAAGATTTATTTTTCCTGTTACATAAGTGTACAGAACAACAAAGTACAGTACATTGCAAAGGCAGTAGTATTTACAAGGCGAGAGGCTACACCAACAGTTCTTGTGGAAGATTTACAAACATGTAGCAATCTCTTTCTCTCTACATGCAACTCAAATTTTAGGTTCATAAAAATACAATCTTATGAATCTGAGCAAAGCCCCCATTGCACTATGTACAATTGTTCAGTTAAAATAGTTTCTATATTTGTTCATAAACAATACTATTAAATCTTATAGTACATAGGATTTGCAAGCTTGGCAGGTTTAACAGATGAAACTAAATATTTGTTTTCTATACATCTATTTCGATATAAGCATTTTTTTTTTCTTGCAAAGTATATAAATAATTTACCTAGCTGCTAAAAGCCGCAAAGTTAAAGGTACAGTAAAATGTCTGGAGTAGGCTAAAATATAACCCACACAGCAGCATGTAGTGTAGGTTTGGGAGACATTACAGTAGTTTTGCAGCATGTTGATGAAGTTAAATGTGAATAGTTTACATGAATCAGTATCCATAATTCTGTCTGTGATGGTTGTCAGGTTTATATCACACGCTCAAGCACCCACACAGAACAAACCCACACACAAACACACACAAACACACACCATGAAAAGACCCACTACTTTCATTATGCAATAAAGCCTCCCTTTTTCTGTTCTCACAATGTTCATGTTTTCCAATGCTAGAATATTCAAATACATTCTTTTAGGATACAGTAAGTCTTCCACTTCAGTGAAGGATTGCACATTTTCCCTTGACAATCAAAACAGCACAACTGAAAGAGAATCACTTAGCTTTGGTATGTCATCTGTTTAATGTGAAAGTTGTTGACCTCAGTAGCAAGTGGACGCTCTGTGACGATTTCTATTATTAGTGCAATAAAAGCCTTCTTTGCAATAAAAGTTTCAATGCAACAGAAAAACCCCTCATCTCTCTAAAACTCAACAGTATTGCTGCACATCTAAAGATCTGGCTTTGTGACATTCTGATGTGCTCTGAGCAAAAAGAGAAAAAAGGGTTTGTTTTTTTTTTTCCCCAGAAGAGAGCAGAGTGCTTTCTAACCACTGAGATGATAGCAGCAACCCCGGACAGGACAGGACTGGAGGCTAGTCATGGGCCAGAGCGCTGTGCAGGAACAGATGCTGCACACTGCCGCACCGCCATCATAGAGTTGAGCCTGACACCTTGGAGTCTGGGAGGAAAGCTGTGATGGCTCGGTAGCCTTGAGCTCGCCGGATCATGTCCCGAATCTCTCCATTAAGTTCCATTAACTTGACAGAGATTGCTGTGAGGTCCTGTTTTGAGCCCACCAGAGCAAAAGTTCCTGTCTGACCCAAGGTTTGATGCCTGAAGTAGATGTTAAGCAAAGTCTGGACCTCATCTTCAGAGATGCTTCCAAAGATGTCATTAGGCCACATTGTTCTGCAAAGTAAAAAGAATGTAATTTTGCTGGGAGTATTTTTTGACAGTATTTGCTCCTTATGTACACAAAATTAGTTTTTTAATTTTCTTACCTGCACTCACGAATGTAGCGGATCGCTGTCACATACTCATTATTCCTCAGACACTCAAGGATGGCCTGGACAGCTGCTTCGGAGGAGCTGAAGGTAGGCTCAGGGCAGGAGCTCTCACGGGTGGCGATCTCATCATTTGTCACTGAGGCTGCTGCTACCCTCAGGTTGCTCTTCAACTCATTTAGCTCTCTGGACATGTTTGTCAGCTTAACATTGAGAGGGATTAAATGTGGATTAGATGGTTGGTGTCATAGTTCCAAAAACAGATGACCAGCAAATGCATGATGCACCTACCTCGGGAATGGAGCTTATTGCATGGACCTGTTCGATCAGCTTACAATAGGACTGAAAAAGCAGCAGCAGCTGAAAGTGGAGTTTGTAGAGTCGTTGACAAAGCTCCAGTTGCTGAAAGCAAGAGAGGAGTCGCGATTAATAAAATGCCTTTTTAATGGGCAAAGGTTTCTCTTTCTTAGGTATGACTTGATACTTTTACTATCCACTGCGTTTGGTGGACAATAAACTCACACAGTAACTACTGTAGAACTACAATTGTTCAAACCTGCTGCTATGTACAAGTGCTAGCTTAGCTTTCAAATGCAGAGAAAAGACCATTTGAAACAACAAAGAGGAACAGGTTTTCCAACTTACTGCCAGAGATTCCATTTGCTACAAAGCAAGCATGTTACAGGAAAAGAAGTAAGGAAAGCAGAGAATCAAAAGAAGGACATGCAATTCCTCATTATCTTCATTTCAGAGGGGTTGAAAACTATTAGCACAGGTCATTTTATTGGCATGCAGAGAGGAATAAAATTCAGGGTTGATGCATGTGTACATTTGAACTGAAAGGAGGGCTGGAAGTTGCCACGAATTAAAGGTACCCTGAGGAGTTCTGACCTCTCGTAGTGATATGGAGCTGTTTTTCTATAAGTGGGTCACTGTTATTGCTTATCATGTGCACACATACACAAAGACCCACATGCACATCCATACGCATACGTGGGTGATGCGATCCACAGTCCTACCAATGGTGTCACATTATTCAACAGGTAGCAGTAGCTTGACAAAATATACTGCAATGCTCCAACAAAGTAAAGAAAAAGTGACTGCAAGCTAGCACACACTGATGTAAACAATGCTTGATTAAATACTTAGATTTTGCTTCATTAGAAAAATGCTTCATTAGTGAGGAAATAAACTTGACATGTTTCTTAGAACTCTTAGTTTACAAAAAACTCCACAGGGCCCCTTTAATTAAAAAGCCAAGTGAAACAAGCCAAGCACAGTTTTGCCTGTTATTTAGCACAAATGCACTCACTCTGGTGGGACTATCTAAGACACACACTAAGAGTACACACTTTTAACAGCAAAAACTTTTCCATTTTGCTGTTTCCTTTCCTAATTACAAAGTGAGTGTGTAACTGGTATCTACTGGATTAAACGCAACTAAAAGAAAATTGCTCCCATGCCCAGCAGAGCTGAAAATAATCGCGATGCACTTTGGGATGAGATCATCAATGTGACGTGCGGCAACTCAAGGTTGTCAGAATCTTGACATTTACATAGTGTGAGAAAATTAGAGGCAACACTCACAGAGCTACAGTACCACACAGAAATCGTAATGCAGAAAGTACAGCATGAAAGGTCAGTTAAAGGTCAAGTTATTCTCATTCTTCCGGAATGAACAGTGTTTTCTATGCAATCTTTTATGCGTTTTCACACTGACTGGATGTACTACTAAACCACAGAAAAAGCCAAACCAGTATTTTACTTTTTACTTTTTTATCATTTTGACAGCATGTCAGAGTATTTTCTTATTCAGTAGTTAAGGTTTTACCTTTTCTTCATGCTCTGATGGTTGACGTGTTATCGCACTGCCTCCAGGACTCCTGGGGAAGGTGGCCTTACAGTTGCTCAACCACTGTGGTTGACAGAGAAAACATAATAACGATGTAAACAACTCTGTCAACATACAAGTAACATCCAGACTGGAAAGAAAAAAATTTCATTTATTAAACTTACAGTGAGAGCAGCCTCCTTTCGGTTGTTGTATGTATCAAGATACTCTTGAAGTTCCAACACGCTAAATTTCATTTTTTCCAGGAGCCCATATGACATTATCTGTGAAAATAGAGTTTTACTGTTGAATTTGTTCCACTACCACGAACAAGTCACTGTAAAAAACATAAAAGTGAGTGGAAGCCCTCAGGTCACTCACTGTGTCTGCATCAATAAAGAGTGTTGGGCACTCCGAGCACGACGTCAGCATCTGAGAAGACCTCAGAAGCTTTGATCCTAATCCTCTCAGGCCATCACCGAGGTAACTCACAGCATCGCAGGTCAGGGAACAAAATTTGGTCTGAATATTCTGCAGAGCAAACATAACAGGCTGGCTGTGATACTGTCCGAGTCACTTCTACATCATTTAAGCCACTTACATTCTGTCATTTTCAGTTTTATCTGAAAGCCTCCCTGTCAGCTTTGGTCAGTGAAGTGAACAACATCTTGTTAATGAATCTCGGAAGATTTTCAAGTTAAAAGCATCTGCCGACTGCCCTTTTCTTGTAATTAATCAGACCTCTTATAAAATGAAGCCACTTTCTTCAAAGGTTAATGAGCCAGATAACTAATCCTGTCACTCTTTCACTTTGATTATTCAGTTTGACCAGACACACTGTTTCAGATGTATGCTGGCTGAAAGGTCAATAATAAGAGGCTGTGATACCTGAAATAATGATGAAAAGACATGAAAAGTGTAGACTGCACAGGATCCATCTGAGTCAGACACGAGCTGGTTGATGTGACTTCGCCATGCCTCCTCTGCATCATCACATACAGCCGGTTGAAAAGCTGCCAGGATGGCAGAGAAGAAGGGTGACGGTGGCGGGGAAGAACGAGACTCCAGCATGTCATCTCTCTCCTCCTCAGCAAGACTGAGTGGATGTAAAGCAGAGTTATTCAGCATTTAATGTCTTTGTTCCTCTGTTTTCCTATTGCCGGATGTGAGTATGTACCTTGGTAAGCAGCCGTCAATGTCCAACTCTCCTCTGCAATCAATGTGCACCATGTCCATTGTCAAACTGTCACCACATTGAAATTCAGGGGGCAGCTCAGTGATGGAGAGGGAGAGGTCTTCCTCTTGGACATTCATGTCTTCATCTTCTTGGAACACCTCATGCTAAAAGAGGGCAACAGGGACACATGCTTTCTCAGCAGCTGACAAAACTAAAAAGATTCATGAACAAACTCTGATGCAGCATGCAATAACGATTTTTATTAACTGGAATTTGTTCCCTCTGTTACACTGAATTATTTAACAGATTATTTTGTCATTAAAATGGATACACTAACCTTTGCATGGGACCCTATGGGCACTCCTTGTGGTGTTTTCTCTTATTTAGTAAATTCAGTGTGCATAAATTGTGCCAATTGAAAGATTTTAAAATAATTGAATTCAGCCAGCATTGTGGCCTTGCACACTCATGTTTTGGGACAGGCAATGTGTAAACCTTCCTTGACCTCCCACATGCCAAGAGATTTTTTTTAGTTGTTGCTTAGAGCCACCCACGCAGAAGCAATAGGTATACACATTGCCTTAAACAGACAGACATAGAGAGAAAGAGACCTTTTTTTTCTACTGCTGGCTACATCCCCAGACAACCGCTGCCACAAATAAAATAAGGCACAAACTAGCCCACAGACCAAAGCGTTATAGATTGGCTGCTAGCAGGTTTTGGTTCATTTAACTTTAGCATGCAACTACTGAAATATCATGAAAAGACCCTCTCATGCTCTAGTCTGAAGAGAGGAAATGAAGAAAAGTCACAGCACCACAAAATACTTAACATAGACTGAACCCAAAGCACGAAAAACATCACAAGGAAAGATGCAACAGATTAGCTTCTATTTGGCAAAGTTAGTAAAGAACTCCAGAATGGAGTGGCGATAGGAATTAGTAGTTCCCAGTATCTCAGACACTCTGAAGCCCTTATTCACCCGCTGCTTCGAGTCCTCTGGCAGCTGGACCTCGAAACTGGGATTTTTGGTGTTCAGAGGGGTTGAATCAGCAGAAGTTGTATCATAAAAGGTGGAAGGAGAGTCCATACTGATCTCTGCAGTTGGAGAGAGGCTGACGGTCTGCAAAGACACAAAATCAGAGTTGTTGGAGTCTTTTCTAAATAAATTTGTCATCTATTAATAAACACAAAGATTTTTAAGAAACACTGAAAAACATGAGAGCTGAAGACACTGGGTTAAAAACATTTACCACTGCAATGTCTAAACAAAAAAAAACAGCTTAACTGCCTGTAGAATATGGAGGTGGCTGAGTGGCTGACAAATCAGGAACGGGAGCAGAGTGGGCATTTCCACCAACTTTATCTAGTTCTGCATGAGGGCCAGTAGTCATGGAGTCACAGAAAACATACAAAATATTGTACAAAAATGCGAAGCCATGCGAGCAGCCCCTGGACACTGCAGTGTTCACTCACAGTCCACAGTTTGTTTGGTTCGGTCCATGTGGAAGATTTAATTTTTTTTTTTAATATATATTTTTTTAAATTATTCCAATTAAATCCTGTGTTGAACATTGAAGGGAAAGGTCAGCAACCATTTAAATCAATTGCATCATCTTCTCAAGAGCATGAATGTGCTTAGTCTATTAAGTGTTATGGTGAGTAAAGCTAACAGAGCCTGAGGGTAGATCAAGAGGGAGGGTAAGATGGGTCCAAGAGGGATTTATCCTCTAAATGTCTAAACTAAACCGAAACTAATGTGATAAATAGATTTTACCATTTTTTTAAAAAACCAAAGCTATCATGATGCTCATAAACAAGATTTTAGCAGGGCATAACCAAGTTAAATTTAACAGTTTTAAGGATCTACGTCACTGAATGCAATTTAATGCCTGTTACACAATACTATTACTTGAGGCATATATGTTTGAAAACCAGGAAGCTTAACATGGCCTTGAATTATTTTTATATACTGTGTGTGTGTGTGTATATATATATATATAAATTGTAATAATTAATGAGGTTCACCACAATTTTATGCAAATCTGTAAAGTCCAAATCTGCAAAGTAAAAGTCCACTGCAAATTAACACATTATGTAATCTTCATCCCATGCAAATTGGCACCTCTGTGATTGGGAGTGTTTTTTTGTTTTGTTTTGTTTAGTTTGTACATTTGTTTGGTTTTTTTTGTTGTTGTTGTCAAAACAATTAGCAATAAAATAAAATGAAATTATGCTTTTGGTTCAGTATGAAACTAAAAAAAAATCAAAAGAATAGCATTTTATGGAGATCTCATATATGTTAAACAGCATTCAACAGCTGTGCAGTCCTGATACTGACATTTAAAATGAGTAAGCACAGAAAAGACAAGGAGCAACCAAATATAACACAGTGAAGTGAAGCCACAAGGCATATTGACCTTTAACAGCAGAAAATGTGTTTTCATGCTTGTACCATGGGCAAAAACAACTCCAATTTGTATTATTAATGTGGCTGCTAAAGAAAACACTACAGCCTATCAGGTCATAAGGTCAGTTAATGATTGAAATACAGAAATTGAAATATGATTGATTGATTAAATTCAGGTTTCCTTATGGGAAATACAAAACACAAAAGTGGGGAGGCAAGTCCTGGTAAGAGTGTTATATGTTCATGGGGCTTAAGTCTTTTTTTGAGAAATGTAATTTTAATGCTTTGACTTTTTTAAGACCTGCAGACACTCTGTGGTAGAAATCCCTGTTTTATGCTCTGGGACTTCAACAGCTACTTTTCCCTACTTTTAGACATTAATTAAATGGCATCCAGATGAGGAACTTACAAGCTGTGAGTGGGAGAGTATCTGGCTGGCGGTGAGGGAATCCTCCTCAGACGACTCATCTGAGTCTTCTCGGGCGATCTTGCTCAGGCTGGGCATGCTGCTGGACAGCTGACTCTCCTCGAGGGGCTGCAGGTCACTACGGTCCAGACTGTCCATGGAGCGTCTGCGTACCCCCCAGTTAAAGTTGTCCATAGTCTCCCCCTGCAACACAGAATATCCTTGAGTTACCAAGAACCACGAAGTAAAGCAAAACTCTTGTCTAAGACAAACACAGGCACATACAGTTTGAACACACTGACACGCTGTGCAGGTTCAGGGAGCGGCCAGTCTCTGAGGGAGTTTTTTCCCTCATAGCTAAGAATGGAGTTTGACCCAATGTTATGGGCCCTTTGCAGTGTATTCTCACAGAGAGTATTCACTTAAACTTCTACCAAAATACCAAAGATGCTGGTGAAACTGGTAAAAAAGTTTAGGTTTGAGAAAACCTTGATATTAACAGACTTTAAATATTCATAAAGGAGGTTTTATCCCTCTGAGTTTGGCTGCTTCTTAAAACAAGATTCTTTTGAGGCTCATTTACACACACACACACACAGACCAGAAAAACTTCAAGGGAACAAAATGGACTTGAACACAGATTAAATAACAGCTTGTAGTAGTCGCTTTGAGCTAATATCTCAACACAACTGGCTACTTCTGGTTCAAATGACTCGAAAGATGAAGCGTGACGTCCACATTCCACCAAAGCTCCACACTAACAGATCACATTTGGCAGACATCCTGAGGTGATTATCTAAAACTTATCACTGCTAAAAAGCAAAGGCTTTAACTTTGGTCTATTAGCTTATTTAACCATTCTATGTGTGAGATGAAAAACAAAGTTTTATGTGACCAGAAAACCTTCCTCACTCAGGTCATTGATTTGCTGTGGTGTCACAGACTCATAAAACTGTCCACTTCGCACTTTTGTAGTTGTTTTACTTTTCAGACTGAGAGAAATTTCAGCGAGTACAGCTGACAGTTCCAGCATATACAGGCCGCAGCTTTACAAACACAGATATAGTGACACCTTTATGTATGTACGTGTTGCTGCGGTTTTTGAGCTTAACTGATTCATACTGCTAAAATTAAACAGATATTATTTTATATTAAAACCAATGTATCATAAGCACTGTAATATTTAAATAGTTAACAAATGCAACAATTGTATTTCTAACAATATTAACACTAATATGTATATTATTAACATTTGGGTGTCATTTTAATTTGACACAGCTGACTTTGTTAAGTTTAATGTTCTCCTAAAGTAAACTACTTGACATTTTTACTGCATGAACTTATATATTTAATTGTACACTGATATTTAATACTTAACCAAATATTTAACTGCACACTGGGCAAAGA
>JAQNCA010000029.1:20302958-20333626 GCA_029783725.1 Acanthurus tractus | reverse complement strand
GTGGACAGGATTTTTCTATCTTGTTCCTATGTTCAGTCATTTTAGAAGACCAACTGTGCTTGATATAATCAGTAATTCTTGGGTATATAATTACTAAAAAATGGCTTGTATGCTTGAAAGTTCATCACAGAAATTTAGTACCAAAGTCTGTTGCTTTAATGGTGGGCTGCATGACAGTCAGATTTAAGGTTTTGTTTTAGCATTTAAGATATTTAATGCAGCTTTAGCAGGGGACGCTCCTTTACATGAAACTAGTCTAATAAACTGTCAAACTGATGCACCTCCAGCTCACGCAGCAGTAATAGGAGGATGTTTAGATCCACACTACCCACAATTACCAACTAATCTATTGCTGCACAAACTAAAGCGTCTGCTGTCTTTTACCTTTTTGCTGCTTTGCTCTGTCAGACACATCCCTCTGCTGTGTCATTAGTCAGACAGCAAATCACAGCACATCACTTACTTGATGATTAATCCTAAACAGCTAACTGGCGTGTCTGACGTTGACATTGCGTGGGCTGATGGTGATGTTGGTCCTCTCTCTCTCCTGCAGCTGGAATGCCAGCTAAGCCCTTTGCTCTGATTAACATTTTAGTTTTTGCTCAAATGCTTGCACCTGAGGAGCCCATCTGTGACAGGACGGCAGAAGTCGATGCCTCTTCAAGGTTTTGTTGCACACTGATACAAAATGCCGTTTGTTCTCAGTCATCTCAGAGATTTGCAGCATTTTTTTCTTACTTAATTTCCTGATTATATTCAACTTTTTTAAATGTAACTAGGTATAAAATTTTAAAAGTTTCCTCTGTATTTGATTAATTCTGACTTCAAATAACAAAACATGATGGATTCACCTCAACAAAATCACCTGAATGTTGAGGATGGGCAGGAGGGACAACATATGCCAAAACCTACACGGAGGGGCTGAAACAAACTGCTCAGCCAGTTCTCCACCGAGAGCAAAAACACATCCTCCTGCAGCTCTGGAGTTTCCCTGAAACGAGGAGCTGTACACGTTCCCTATGGCAATTAACAGTCCCCTGCAGACCGAGGCCGATGACTAACAGCAGCGCATAAATCCCAGTTCCCTAAACTGGGGACCGCCTGTCCATAGCAGCAACCAGTAACCTGACTGGTTAAAACTGGTACAACCTACATGAAATTATCACAATAACATTTTGCTATTAAGCCAGCCTTGGGATTTTTATCACATAAAGTTTTTACTACAAAAGTATTTTGGCCTAAAATAATTATGAGCACAATATTTACATCAAATTTATATATATAAAGATTAAAAAAAAAGCTATTACTCGAATTTATCCTTACTTTTGTTATTGTGTACTTTGTTTAATGAGTAACATAAAAATGTGTGTGGCGGTTGAAGAGTCTGTGACATTACTCATACAAAGTATACAAAAAGAAAAGCTGCACTTAATTAACTTTACAGTTTTTCTGGCACAGTCACAATTAAAAGAAACTGACATAATTTAAGAATTGCTGTATTATTCAGATGATATAAACATATTTCTATTACAGTATATGTTATATGTGAGTTAGCACTGATAACCCTTATAGAAATTTGCTGGTAGGAGAAAATTCACAACAGTGCACTTAATTTGTTCAATTTCTTCAAAACATTACCATAGTTACCAGGGGTTACCATCCAATTTGCACTCATACACTTGTTTACAGGCAAAGTCTACTAAACTTACAGTTCAAATAAACTGCTTTACAGTAAATTTAATGCATTTTCTTTTTTCTTTTCCTCTTCTAATAATGAGTGATGTGTTTTTTTAATGTCTGTAGTGAGGTCATACAAAATAACAATATCCTCATAAACTTCATCATAATTGATAATCATTATTTAGTACAAAAAGCTCCAGTTTTAGTTTAGTAATAGTAAGCAAACCATTTCTGAAGGCAGCTATAAAAATCAGATCACTGACTGATAAAAAGAGGTTGTGCACATCCCTTTAAAAGTTTGAGATTTAACATAAAGCCACAGATATGGCGGTGGATGGTTCTTCTTAGCAACATGGTGCGGTTGGTCATTTTTAGTTGACTTTCACTTGTGGGATATGAATGTGGCCCTGGGAGCAGGTGGTGAGTGCTGCCCACATTAACACACTGGGCCTCTTCCCTGTCTGCCCGACTGTCTGTCAGCAGGATTATTTATGACGGCTTCTGTTGGCTCTACATACTGGCCTAAACCGCCACTGAACAAAACATCTCTTAGAGATTTTACTGGCAGCTTTTACATTCATCTCATTTTGAACCCTTATGAGTCAGCATCACAATATGAAGACTTGGGCAAGAAATCATGGACAGAAAAGACTATTAGGTTACTTGTAATCGATTTAAAATAAAGGCTGAAGTAATCAAAACATCAGGCATTTGGCAGTTACTTAAAAACTTCTGAACTGTGTCTATTCAATTATTGATTGTTATGAATGCAGGCGTAATTAGTGATTATTTCACTATCTACAAATCTGCAGATTTTTTGATAATTGTTTTTACTGGTCTTTAAAAGGTAAGATAATATTAAAAATTGTCTGTCACGTTCTTCAGAGTCAAGGCTGACATCTTCAGTCGTCTTGTTTTGTGTGACCTTCGATGTGACACACGCAGTGGCATAAAACAGAGAGAAACTGTATATTGAGTGTCTAGAACAAGAAAATACTTCGCCTTTGTGCTGGGTTATACAATTCTTTTTTTAAAACGATTTTTAACATTGTTTTTGACAATCAACTAACCCATTGTTTGTTTGAGTTGCTCTATTTGCAGAACTATAATATAATATAATCAAACCTCAAGACTTAGAGACACATTTCTTAACCTTTTGAATATTTAAGCTCATGAAATATTTCAACAATACATTTTCTTATCATTTCTTTCTCTATTATATATTTTAGTAAGTTGTGTACTTGCACTATATTAAATGTTTCCAGGAAACTGCAAGCTAAGAAATATCAGTAATTTAATTCGCGTTCATGGTGCATTTAATTTTGTTGCCTCTTGCTAACTTCCAGTGTAACAACAGTCAGACAGTGAGGGAGGAAGGGAGGAATAAAATAAATGAAATAAACAACTAAAGTAAGAAACAAACTATTCTCATGATTCCAGACTACTTCACAGCATCATCAAACTATATCATAACAATCACTAAATATTAAAAATAATAAGCAGATTAAAAGATAATGAGCATTAATGTTAGCAGCACTCATAAAGTAACAATGTAGTGCGAGTTTACTGCACTACGCAGCATAGTGAGGTTGATATAAATCCATAAAAATAAAATTTCTCTGTATACTTCTCAGAGAACACAACTGTAACTTCTTCCAAGGCTTATTACAGCACAACATTTAATGGCCTGACTCAACTAAAGCCTGTATGGGCTATGAAGCTGGCTAAAAATTCCACATTGTGTCCTCAGGCTGCTTCATTCTCTGCGCTGATTAAGCTGCTATCTCACACCAAACTACCAGGCCTTCAGCTGACTGCAATTAAACATGACAAGGTAGTTAACATCCCAGCTTCTGTGTGTGGGGGACTCAGTTGCTCGCCCAAGGCCTCAACAGTAATATATCACTGTGAAGTTCAAACTATTAACGGCCTCATCAGCGAGAGTGAGGCTGCCTGTTGTCATAAAAATATATGGAAGTGTTTACTCAAGTACAGGAAATAAGCAAGCCTTTGAGGCACTTAAACTAGTTCCACTTGATGTCACTTTTGTCGTGCTACATTTGACTGAAACTACAATGAACTGCACTTCAATGCACTTTTTCTCCAATACGTTTCACTGACAGCGAATGTTGCTTGTGATTTAGATAAAAACTTAAGATCTCAAAAAACACATACAGTATGAGAAGCCTGTAAAATATGCAGATTTGTTAAAAAAGTAATGGCCTGTGCTTCCCTACAAAACAAAAGACATTGTCAAATTTTACATGTTTTAAGTCTAGCTGTTCCATCATTCGGTGATTTCATGGTTTCAGTTAAAAAGATTTGAGGCCTTAAAAGGTAAATTGTGAAAATAAACACAAAATGTGTGTCTGAACCCTTAGATTTCTCTTGTAACCCTGCAAAGGGGCCCAACACCTGCTGGACTTTACGACCAAAGTGTTATTCCAGCAGATAAAAAAGCTCCACTTCTACCAACAGTAAAACATTACTCATGCACAATTTGGAGCTAAAAATAAGAATTCTAGTATGAAATCAAAACCATTATCGATAATATATGGAGAAAACAGCTTTTTGCTTTCTCATGACATGCTTGTATTATGTTGTAGAGCTATCTACAGAATGTTGGCCTGCTAACCAGTATGCTGTGTCCGTCCTGTCTCGTTATATCACTCTGTACCACGAGAGCCAAGAGTGAGTCACTGTAGTAACAGCAGCACTGCTGATGGTATTGCATTGTCAATAAATGGTACAGTTAACATAACTACGAAAGAGGCATTTGGCAAACAACCATTTTCACCTCTACAACCACTGTACCCTCCAGTCAAAAAAGCATATCAAGCAGCAGAAGAAATCACAGAAATACATTTGAAACAAATTCATCCATTGCAATTGCTTTGCTTTGCTTGCTGAAGACAGTTCTTGGTGAGTAGAAGGAGGAAGTTTAACACTGAAGTTCCAGATTGGTCAACAAACAGCTGTCAATGCTTACCTTAGCTATTAAGCAATCTAATAAGGTAACTCATTGTACACTATTACTAACAATATTAAAATGTATATAACTGGAGAGGACCAAAGATTCATAGGAGTGGCGGTGCATTTCCCTGTTTGTACTGACAGGATCACTTTCTTGTGCTGTCCCCAGTTTGTATGAAATGTTGAGCATGCCACCCCACAAAGCACCCGACTGCAACTATATATTGTAATGTATAATAATATATGAGACAAAGGAGACGTTTCAGTGCAGAAAGTACTTTTATCTATGATCATTTTATTCAGTATTTTAAAATCGTGGTATTGGCACTTTTACTTCAGTGAAAAATCTAAATATTTCTCCCACCTGTGTTTGTAATTCATTACTGTCTAACAAGCTATGGTGGGCCTGTCTATTGGATTTCCTGTCTGACCTTGTTTTGCTGGTTCACAACCTGGGTGTCAGGACACCCACAGGGGGTCACCATATGATGAACAGGGCAGTAAACAAGAAGTACCTAATTCTCCTGCATAAAATTATGTCCAAGGATATTTTTTTCTAACTAGGCATTTTAATACAGCAGATTTTTTTATCAGCCTCTTTAATTATTAAAGAGGTAAGATTAGACTAGGATGTGATTGAGCTGAAAACTGCTCAGAATTATGTAACCTTTGCTGAGAGGTTGCATGTACATAAGATGTAGCTTTGTATTAAGGGTTTACAAACAATAGAGGTTTAAAGGCCTGACACAGAGCACTTATGTCATGGCCTCATATCCCACTGATAATGTTTTTTGTCTCTGCCTCTGAGGCCAAACACACAAAACAATCTCTTTGCATAATTTTTTTTAAAAAAAGAAACAAAAACAACAATCACCACAGGAATCCAAACCAGCAGTCATTCTCTGTCAACTCACCAGCGGCTCAGCCATGATGATGCGGATCTTGCGCTCCGAAACGGTGGTGAAGTTGGCGAACAGGCTTTTAAGGACGTACTCGCCCGGCTTGCTCTCCGGGTCGATGCTGATGGGCATCATGGCTGGGGGACCCTTCTCTCCCTGAGGACAGCAGACTGGAGGGATGGGGGGTTTACTGTATCCGTTCCCCACGGGCGATGCTGCGGAAACGACACAAAAAGCATGAGATGGGAAACAGCTTTGTTAAGTCAAAGACCGGCAATTCAAGCTCGAATGAGTGGGACGGAGATCAGCCACAGATCTGTTTACAAAGAGAGATCACCCAAAAGAGTACTACTGAGAAGCTTCCAAACATGGACATAAAGTTCCCAACATGTTGAACATTCCTGAGGGAGACTGTCCAAAGGGCACCGGCTTGCCCCGAGTCTGCTCTTTCTTTTCTACTGCTACAGTGAACAGAGCGCATATGGAAATTAAAACACCATGGCCAGCAGCTGGTGTTTTCATTTCGTACCAAAGATGTCATTGCCCTTTGAGGGAAGCAAAAAAATCTTGTGCATGTGACCATCCTTCGGCCAGTGTTGTGATGTGGCCCCCGTTTAACTACAGATGGCTTGGCTTCAGCCATGAGACTCCTCAAACTAACACACAAGTTAAAGTTTACCTCAGTGTTACACTCTGCTGCTTCCAGACAAAAAGGTGCTAAATATAGCAAAGAACAGCATACAAACATCTCATTACAGCTGTGAAACTTTTATTTAGCCTGCAACCCCTAACTGCACATCCACCTCACGAAGTGCCATAAATCTGAAGTGTAAAATATTCAAAGGCTTTGGGAGGGACAGAGAAGACTTACTGCCTCACAATGAGAACCACGTTTTTTCAGCTACTGCAGTCTGAGTGTGCGAAAGTGTGTGTGAGTGTGTGCATGTAATAAATAAATACGACTGGACAGAAATCACAAGAAGCAGCAAAGTGCTGTGCAGCCTGCACTGTGTCAGGAACACATTATATATGTCAGCATCACAAATCAAACAACAGACTTTTAGCTCAGCATGACTTTTCTTTTCTTCCACCAAAACAGTAAATAATAACATCCGTCTTGCTGCATATTTGTGCAAGATCCAACTGTCAAATTGAGAGATTTCTCACAGATTAAGTGACGTTGCATTTAATTTAGACAATTTGTGTTCAAGTGCTCAAGTTGTGACAAGACAAAAAGGAACCAGATAACTAGTAATTTGATTTAATGACTTCTGTGGTCTGCCAGGAGAGGAATCAAAAGCAGAAACATCAATTTTCCTGCAGATCAAAGGTGCAGAGAATAAAAACAGCGATAATTAATTGCTTAAGCTGCTTTACTAAAAAAACCATTAGCTCTTTATAAGCAGTTAAGGGAAATTGCACACAAGTAAATTGATTATTGAGATTTTTCACATTATCACATGCTGTGCTGAGCCCATAAAAAGGCAAGATCTGAGTAATCAGCGTTTTTGTAGAGGCTGTGCATTAAAACTATGCAGCTCGGACTAAAGCTGCACAAGATCAACACTGTGGCACCAGCGAGCTGGTCTCCTCCAGATCCCTTGAGGACGCGAAACTTTTGGATATCCGTCAAGGAATGCCCAGCATGTGCAAAGATCTTGTGTCTCTTTTTCGGGACATGCTTCCCTCACTCATGAGAGCTCAGCACCTACCCAGGCCCTTGATGAAGCTGATGACACTGGCCTTACTCCAGCACACGGCCGTCCCGTCCATCGTGGGGAAGGAGGGTATGGTATCCAGGGTTGTCCTCGATCAAGACAAATGCTCGCTAGTAAAATCCACCAATGTCCATGTCTTGTGTGCACGCTGGCTCTCTCCTCCTGGGCATAGTTTCCATGGCGGGTGTGTTTTAAAAAGTGGGAGTAGTGTTTGGTACTGGAGACCACGCAATCTCTCCCTTTCTCTCTTACTCTCTCTCTCTCTCTCTCTCTCTGAGTGGCTTCTGCTGAGGCTTCCTCTACCCCTGTGACCAAACCGGTGCCGTCCAAGACTGAAGGTCAGACAGAATTTTTAGCTGAGGCACAGCACAGTGACGAGGTCCAACATGCTATGGTGGCATAGTTGCGTGACTATATTTATCCCAGGGCACACACCATTACTGACGGAGCAGCCCTCCCCTTTCCTCCACCTCTGTGATCCCAAAGCACGAGGCTCGACCACCAGAGTGTAAACACCATTCTTGATCAGACAGTGCCTCAGCAACGCTTCATTTTGGGCCAGTTTTAACGTATGAGAGACTTTTTCAAGCAGTGTCATTCATGAAAATTAGTAAAACATCCTATTTTTAGGCAACTTCCTAGAGCTTGGATGCAAACAATTAGATTTTAATGAACGCAGAATTAAATCGACATCATTTCATGCAACGTCATCGTATGTAAACTATCCCATGTCAGGAACTTGAACTCAGGATGGGGTGGTGAAGAAAGCAACCAGTGTGCATATCAGGCCCTCTGCTCCGGGAGCTAAAGTGACATGTGACTCTGCAAACAAGGAGCTCGGGCACAGTGTGCATTACATCATCGCCACGCTGGAGACACCCTGAGCATGGTGGTGCTCTCTAGAGGACAATGCAAACAGACTAACAAGTGTCTCTCTTGCACACACACACCACTCACACACCACACACACATAAAGAATGCAATTCCCTATATGCATCCAAAGAGACCACTGAATAAACAACCACTTTAGCAGCCGTTTGTGAACAGGGTGGGTGGATATTTGGACACCCCTGACCTCCTTAACTGGACCAGAAATACCCATGTCAACACAGACCTTTGGGAGTACTTTGTCCAGCTGCTGTGAGAAACATTGACTGTGCATTTCTGTGAGAGAGCAGTGGGAAATTCAGGCTTTGAAATAGCTAAATGTCTCAATTTAATTCTCCACTTCAGCACCGTACACTATTTCTATATTTATATATCATACTCTCAAGCTGGGAAGAAAGGCACACTGTTCTGAGCTCCACCAAAGGTGGGTGTTAATGAAAAAGTTTGCGTCATGTGACGTAATAAGCGGGAACATTTTGTCAGCTGGTTTAGATCATAAAATTTTAGGTCAAAGGAAACAACCAGAGTCTCTGTTAAGAGCCAGATGTGCCATACTGCCTATGTTTCCGTATTAAAATAAAACTCGAAAAGTCACTGGAGCTTATATTTAATCTATGACTTCATACAGCATAACACGCCTGTCACATTCCCACAAAAAGTGCCTCAAGACTCCTAAAATGTTGTCTTGAGTTGAAACTTTTTTCTGAATTATTTATCCAAAGATGAGGCAACAGCTGGAGCCAATCTAGCAACAACATCCTACTATTACATTTCTTCAAGTTCGCAGTTTGAGTGTCTCAAAAAAGGGGAGAGAGAAGAGAGTGATTACAGACCTTAGTCAGAAGCAGATTAAAATGCTGGTTTCAAACTATTGACCATCCGCCTGTTTTAGCAGGCTGACAACATGTGGCAAACTGCTGCCTGCTGTGAGCATTTTAGGCCATTTGAATAAGTCCCAGTTAAAAGGCCTGCATCTGTCTCTTTCAGCTAAACGGAAGAGATCCGTCTGTGTTATTTTTGCATTTTTGTTTCAGTGCTGAAATACTGTTTTTACTTCCTCAAAAATAGATCACAAGTATTGCACTGCACAAAGCTTAAACATGACGGAAAAAAAATATCTAAAAATAGCTTCAATGTGACACAAAAACTCATTAGGTAAACAGAAAATTGACCTTATTTTTGCATTTCAGATCAGAAAATAAATAGCAACCAAACCAAACAACAACATGTTTCACTGTTCATCAAAGGACCAGCTCACTAGAGCTCAACCCCTGCTCTGATTGGCTGATGGAGGACCGGCCTTCAGGCAATTTGAACACCAGACTTGACGCCGCTGCTGCACAATGCCAGTTCTGTGCTGCTGGTCGTCACTGTTTTATTAGTTCTGGACACACTGACATATTAGAGACCAGTGTCTAAAGGGCCTTGGCTTTGTTTACTTTGTGGTCACAGTACAAGCAGTATCTGATGCACAACACATCATGGCAACACATACCGTGACCCCAGACACCTGTTCAATTCTTTGTTAGTCAGTATAATAATTCTATCCAGCAATGCAATATCAGGAGCCAAGGTTGTGTTTTTAGATTATCTTTTTATTAACTGCACTGTCTCTGCTGCTCATTACATAACAGCTCCTGTAAACGGGAGCAGAGATATGAGATTAGTGGATCACATATTTAATGAAAGTGTTAAATGCACAGCAGCGCTGTAGGTTGCTGCTGATACAGCACGATGACTGCTTTTATCAGCAAAGTGACCCACTCTGAGGATTATGCAACATCATCAGGAGATGGCTCAATGTTGAGTGTGCAGACAGGGACAGCATGTTCAGTGGTATCTCTATCTACATTCGTATTCATTTGATATGAACATGCTAGCACACCGGCTGAGTGATGCAGCTGGCTTGCTAGCACTACTAACTTTTGCACTGAAACTGCAATGCTGAACACACACAAAGTTTCACAGGTTTAGGCGCCATTACTTGGTTTGGTTGCCGCCTATTTTTTCTGTTTGTTCTACATCCAAAAGGAGTACATGTTTATAATGCACCAATGATTTACAAAAGACACAATGATGCTATGGAAGTGATGCAGAAATGTATCCCATTCCATCCTCATGGATCCGATGCAAGGCAGCGGACCTGTGAACTCTGGATAGAGTATGCAACCGAGCTGAACCTTCACTAATCCTATTACTGTGTCCTCGCACTTAGTAAGAGCTATTTAGACAATGTGAGAGACTCAGACTCGAGCAAAATAAGGCTAGAATTTAAAGAGAAGCAGAGATGCTGAATCACCATTAGAAGTTACGATACACAGGTTAATGTGAGTAATAGTAACTGTATCACAGTAGTGTGTGCCTCAGAAACTCTCGCCAGATAGAGTGATGTCCGTTGCTGTTGCTATGAGACAACTGCGAACCTTTCAGAGTGTTCTCCGAAAAGTAAGACGATTCCAAGTTTGCATTAAGTGACTGAACAATAAAAATCACACTCAGTTTAATCTGCAACAAGCAATGGCGCATCCTCATCACAGACCACAACAGTACAAAGAGACTGTGAAGTCATGTTCTCAGTACAGCAGCGGTCTCAGCCTGTCAGTCAGCTCTGTCAAAAGTACCAGCAAGAAGAGAAAAACTGCTACTCACTGCCGCTCCATGATTTCAGCAAGGATTTGATGCTGATTTCAAAGAAGCCTGAGTCCTGCTGGCTGGCCATGGCTGTAGCTTCCTGTTTAGTGTCCCCCCTCTAGTTGTGTTTCCCTCCAGTAGCAGCTGAGCTGGGACCAGCAGGTAGCGCCTGCTGTCACTGCTCTATGACGCACACAATGCTGTGCTGACGAGACCCTGAGAAAACACACCAGCACTGCTTTACCCCTCCTCTTGTGTCCTGTCCTTGGCTATCAGCCCTCTATCTCTCTCTCTCTCTCCCTCCCTCCCCTCACACTCTCTTAACATCTCTCTCTCTCTCTCTCTCTAAAGCTGTGGCAGGCAGTGGGCGGCAATGCTAGCTCCCTTTAAATAACTGCGCGGAGGCTGAGAGTGCAGGAAGCAATCCTCTTAGCAGAGCGCAGTTAATAATAACTACTGTTTGTCTGCGTGCAGGGCCTGATAATGATGACAGCGCTGAGCTCGTGCGTCTTCCAGCGTGACTGGAAGCATCTGACGAGTCGCCGCCACTGACAGAGGAGATGAGGAACGCGGGAAGTATGACACATTGCAGGGAACATCTGGGTGAGGAGTGGAAAGAAGACACTAAAGTGATCAGCGAGCAGACGGGATTAAAGGGATCTGGATGGGAGCAGGGGCTGACTGTTGGCATTTAACCCTTTTATATCAGACTAACTTTAAACTGTTGTCCAATTTAAGCTAGTCTGAAACTGTGCATTCCTTTAGTTTTTCACAGTTCTTGTTTTTACCATTAGGTGAAAATTTAATAATTATTCTTATTTTTTCAAAAGTATATAAAATAATGTGGGGAAATTTATTAGACAGGTTATCTACAGCAAAACAGAGAAAATTGTCAGTCAAGTTGCCGAAGCTCAGAGTCAATTTCCTTATTTTGAAGGCAAACAGACAAAAATGAAGAGTATTCATAAAAAAATGCTAAAAAATCACCCTCCTAAACCAAACACAAAACCAATCCATAAACACATTTCTATTGATCTTCTAATTTAATCCATCAGTTAAATACACTTAAATACTAAACAAAATATGTATTTCAGGCATGCTATCATATTGAATATAAAATACCTCCATACTTGCACCTTTAACAGTTGCAAAGAACATATTTAGATAAAATATGGGCAGACCAGGCAGCAGAATTCCTGCTTTTATTCTACTGCTTTTCTTGTACATGTGACACTTGAAAACAATATTAAAAAACATTTTTTTTAACCTAAAAAGCAGATGCATGTCATCAGCCATATGGACTATAAAACACATCCCCCAATCCCCCTTCCTCTACTGGCTCTCTGCGCTCTTAGTGTAATCCTATCAGAACTCTGTCTGTCCATCAAGCGACAGCCACTTGGCCCTCGTTACATAACACACTCTGTGATGGAGACGGCAGCTGATGGAGTGTTTGTCAAACAAAGGTGTCCTACACCACAGACAGTGCAAGACTGGCTGCTTCATGAGCTGATCTGGTGTCTGTTTCGTCACACGGGACATTTTTTGTTTAATTCACTGTAACACAGGAGTCAGTATGTTTCTGCATAAGCTCACTTGCTGTGCTAAGATCAGCCACTTAGTTTATTTTAGTGCCACTGAATAAGTCACCTTGTACAAAAGTGCTCTTGTGACTTGTGCCATTATTTAAGAGGGATGTTTTTCCAACACACTCTTTCATTTAGTCACGCCCTCGCAGATAAACACTCCAACAAAATTAGCTTTCTCTTTTAAATATGTTGAGAACATGACTGCTGATCATGTTGACATTAAACAGAGAAGCTCCGCTGGTTCTGCTGATGAAGATGTTGCATCTGCAGAACCAGCAGAAAAGGAGTGAATGCCAGCTGACTATATTTTCATTCAACCCTTATTTGAATCTCAAATCCAATGATGTTGAGAGAACAATTAAAACAGAAAAATATACATAAGATAACTAACAAGAAATGACAACAAAAAGTAACATCAGCAGATGGAGTAAACTATAATTATGGTTTTGATTGACCTGTAAGTATGATTGCATTGTTTTTAATGTGTCCTGTAAGATGTTTCCTAAATTCAGTATATTTGCACAAGACTTTACGCAACAGCTGATCACTTGAACAGGGGCAAATATTGACTATGGGACCAGTTTAAAAAGGAAGTGATGTATGATTGCAAGTTGCAATCAAGGGCTTTATGTATAAACAGACACTGATGGCCGTCACGCCTTACAGGAAGAAATCCCCACCCAGCCTCCTCCAACAACATGCAGTGATGAGTCCAATAAGTGCAAACATCTTTTTCAGCACTTTTATTTATTTTTGCTGTAACAACTAACATTACTTAGTGTGATGGTGCGATAAAAGACGTAGGCGGAACAGTATGTTAAATGTGTGGCTTTGCCTTGAGGTTGCTACAGATACTGTAAATATCACCTTAAGAAAGATTTTCTCGGAGTTCATATTAAAGTGGGGCTGACACTAAAACCCTTCACATGGCGGTGATACACTTAGTGAAAATCTCAGACTCTGTGACATTACGGTTTACACAAATGTTTTATTTCCTACAGATGTTTACTTCATATGTGGTATCATTTAACATGTCAACGGCTTAATAAAACAACAAGAGTAAAAATGCATCATAGGCATCTAATGAACCTTATAGCTTCCACTGTTTTTGTGAAAACATTTTTTTTAATGAGTAAATTTTAGATGTTGCCAGTATCTTTGTCCGATCAGCAAACAGCTTCTCACCCCGAAGTAACTGCTAAATTAAAACAGTGATAAGAAATATACAATCGTCTAATCACAGCAAATTGACTCATTACGGGCGATTGCTTGGCCTATTATTGTCACAGCAAAACACTTAATTACTGAAAACAGCTCAGCCCAAATGGATTCTTTAAACACTGAACAAACAGTTTACTTCCCTGACTTCTTCATCAGTTCTAATCTGGTCCGACCGACTCGTCCAGTGAGAGGCCCTCTGAAGGGCAAAGTGTTATGTAATTCCCAAGTTGAATAATTTTGGATTTTTTTTTTTCTTTTTCTGGAAGGCTGCTAAAAAGGAAAATGTCAAACAGAGACATCTCAGACCCCAACCACACTGCCGCTCCCTTAAAGCAACTAAAATATGAAAATGGAAACAGTTTTGAGTCGAAAATCACAACAACACTTTGCAGCTGAAACTGTGTGTACTTTCAGGCGTCTGACAAACTTTTTTTTTCTGTTGATAAAACTTGCCTAGACACAGTTGTAAAATAGTTTACATGAGACACCGACTCTTCTTCCTCGTTACCAAAATACTACTAATCCAAAACAGTGAGGTTTGCAGGCCGCTCCTGTCCCGACAGGCCAAACTTCCTCTCATTCGAGAAGCAGTAATGACTTGCCTGATGGATCTGTCTCTCTCTGAGATCTGAGGAAAATGTACTAGAAAGCCATGAAGCAGAATGTGCACCTTCACAGATATCTAAACTGTCAAAGCAGATCAGAAAAATATGTAATGAAAATGCTCGAAAAGACAACTGGAAGCTTGTATCTCAACACATCACAACATCCAGGAGCAGAATCATGAAAGAATCAGACCTGATGAAACTTAAATACGGTGTTTATGGCATAACAACTTCTCTGGATATCTTAAAACTCGTCGACTGCCAAACCCTGACGGTGTGCCGGCAGCCTGGATGGGATCAGTGTCGCTTCTTAAGGAGGAAACTACCTCGGCAACACTCTCACAATTATCAGATTTGCAGGTGTGTTTACTGGAAGCTTCAGCAGCACTCACGTTCAGTCTCAAAGCAGCTTAAGATGAAGAAATCAGAATCACAATGCTGATGACAAGAACAACTGTAAACATTTTTCCTTAATTAGGCTTTCAGAGGGTAAAGGCTCTGACACATAAAGCACTTATTAAAAGCATTATCAGGCTCTGATGAAGGTTAGGAATGTGAGGTATGTCTGTCCAGCCATCTCTGTGGTTATCAAGCTCAAACACTTGACTCCCTCTTACTCTCACTTTCTGCCCCTGGTGCGCCTACTTTCTCCAACTTCTTCTCACTTTTCTCAACTATTCTGGCCTTAAACATCCCCCTTTTCTTTCAAGTCAATACTGCTTCCTTGTTGTTGTTTTCCTAAAGACACGAGGAGGACAAACATTTTGGGGAGTGAGGTCAGCTCAACAGGCCAACATCAAAAATTGCACGATGTTCTCTCCCACTGTCCAACTCCATTAATAACAAGCCATGAAATTCCTGGACAACTATGACAAATAGAGAGGGGACATGAGGCATTTCACACAATGATGGGAGTAGTGGCTAAAATGCCACCACGTTTTTCAAAACTAATCACATTTCTCCCAGATTAAAAACAGAACTCTTGGGGCGATTACGACAGCATCAGTCAGAGCAGTACCTACTTTCAAGAATGGTGGGCCTCTTCTTCTGGCGAATCTTTTTAAACTTCCCTCTGAAGTCCCTGGGTGGGAATGCATCCAGAGGTAGGTTGGCAATGCGCCCCAGGACAACCTCATCCCGTCCCTCAGAGCAATCCGTCTCACTCTCAGCCATGTCTCTCACAGCACTCTCCTCTGAAGACATGTCGGATGGCAGGGAGCCCACAGCTACTTCTATCATTCTTCCAAAGGAGTCATTTGAAGCTCTGCCAGCTTTCTCTCCTCTTTTTCTTTACTTTTTCTCTTCTTTTTCCTTCCTTACAAAAATGAGCTCTTTCTCTTGGTCGGGGCAGCAGAGATGCAGCCAGAGCTGTCAGCTTCGGTCTGTTAATGTGTTTTAACCCCTGCACTTGTCAGGGCAGTTCAGCAAGTTACAGTAACATTCATGAATTGGGCAGGTATTGGATTACTTGGGCAGCCCCTCCTCTTTTCAGCAAAAAGGCAAGAGGCAGAGAAGAGAGGGGCAATGTCATAACCGAGGAGGGAGGGAGGGGGGAGGAGAGGCCGCTCTGACAGCTACAACATCCCCGCCTACTGTATGCCCACGAGGCATTCCTGAATAAATATCCTGTATTTGTCTTGGAGACTTCACATCAAAGTCTAAACAGACATGCTTTGCCTCTAGCAGCGTTAATGAGACACAAACTAATTTCTTAAATAATCATGTACTCATTACCCGAATGAGACTATTTAAAGGCTGCTCAGTAACTCTTCACAATCAGAGACTGACAGGAAAGTCCATCCTTTCACACGGACGTCTGATGCTCTCACTGGCTCCATAAATTCTTTGCACATTCGCAGCACTTTCTTCAGTATCCAGTCCTTTGAGTGGAGGCCCGCGTTGTCTTCAAGCTGCATTCTTTCCTGGAGTTTATGGCCGGCGTCATTGAGGAAATGAATGGAAGGTGTGAAACCATCGAGTAAGACGCAAATCCAGAGAACTTTCACACAGCCTGCAGCTCGAGCTCTATTCAGTTTTTTCAACCACTGAAAGGAACACTAAGTGGACACACCTACCACATGAACCAGTTTTTCCTAGTCTGACCTACATGAGCAATACAAACACCCTGTGTATGTACGTGAAGTGAAGGCGTTTTCTGTTTTAGGAAGAAACCACAGTCAGAGCATGGAACAACCAGCCTGTACAGCCCGCTTTTTTCATGTCATTAACGTGTTGTTTTTTTCAAGTATTTGTGCTGCAGAACTGAAGAATGCGGCTACATGAAAATGTCAAACATTTCTCTTAAATACGGCCAACTTCATTCTGAACGTACAGAGCTGAACTATGTGAGCGTGAATGGCTGCACAACAGAGAGCCCCTGGCAACAAGTTTTGCTACTATCTAATGAGTCCAATTTCACTTTTCATCCACCTGTCAAAGAAAAAGGTAGCCTAAAGAAAACAGAGTCGGCGGAATGCTTCTGCAGCAGCATTCAGCGTTGAAAACAACAAAGTCCATCTATTATGTTTCTACTACCAGTCAGGATTACAGTTAGCTTTGAGCCTGGTCCTGACCTGCTTAAAAATGTCCTGGAGGGCAAGAATCATCACGTTGTCACAGTAAAAACAAGCAAAGCAAAGACAAGACTTCACACCTTCTAAAGATGTACCTCCTATTTGGAGTTACACAATATCATTCCAAGTCAGAAGATAAATGTGAGAAACATAAATTATAATAACGAACACATTATTAAAAAACACAACACATATTCACTAAAAATAAGCAAATCTTAAAAACAATAAATCTGGATTCACACCTGCCTACACTCACTCTCTGCATGTCCAGTTCCAAAAGAGATTTTCAAGCTTCAAAATATGCACATTAACTGTGTCTTTTGATTTAGATTTTAAGATTTACAATTATACCAAAACTTTTTCTTTTCTGAAGAATTATTGTCTTCTCTCTTTGAGGTTTACCTTTTCCTGCATAATGGACAACTTACAGGTTTTTTCTCTGCATATTTGCATTTTTTTAGACATATACATAAAACTTTTTCAAAATAGATATTCACACAGCCAACTCTCTCAGACGCAGGGGCATTGGATAGGATTACCACAGTCCCATTCACTTTTGCTGAGCACCACAATTTACTGATCTGTACTGATGTTTTTTTCTCTTTGGACTTTTATCAAGGGTGTTGCAACATGTGAGGGATTTTTCTTTTCTCAGGACTGAAATATTCATAATAAAAATCTTACAACATTAGAAATCTGATATTTCAAACATCCCCAGAACCTGAGACAGAGGCTACTGTAATGAAATATTACTGTAAAAAAACATGAACAACAAAAATGATGTTGTGGTAATAGTGCACCCCCTAGTGTTCAATGAAAATAAACTGGCAAGTCAAACTCGTCTCACATTAGTCCTGCAGTTTACACACATGTACACACATCAAATGTCAGGTGAGGCAATCTATCAGGATGACATCAGGAGTCACAGTCATATGTTAGAAGGATATGATGCCTGGATTTTTATCTATCCCTCTTAATCGATAACAGTTCTGTCTATTCATTGGTACAAACTCATACAGCTTTCTTATTCAAATGAATTACACTACAAAACAGTATAGCTTTTGAAGAAAACCTTCTAACTTGTTTCCTATTTTGAATTCTATAGTCCTTAAAGTTCTATTTATATTTACAGGATTCTGTAAGTGTGATGCAAAGTCACAACGTTTGGAAATTTATAATAATGTACAAGCTTATTAAAAATCGTTACAATAGCTGTTACAAACATGGATAAGCAACAGAACACCCTCTAGACTTCATGCGCTTCGTGAATGACAGTGAAACTACAAGAATTTGTGGAAAATACTGAAGTAAATTACTGACACAAGCAAAACAATGATCAGCAATGTGGAAAACAATTTAGACAAGACACCTACTAAGAGCTGAGCCTTTATCAGTTCTTGTAACTATGTGTCTATGTAAGTTTTTACCTAGTTTAAATTGAATGGATGCAGAGTCGAACAGCAAAGCCTGGACCAAGGAATGAACTTGGAGTCAGCATGGCCGCTGAAACCAACACCCTCAGGCCGAGACAGAAGGTTTCCATGGTGAGACACATTTAGCTTTGCACAGGAAGAGCAGAACTAGATGAATAATTGATAGATATCAGGCTCTAATGTTAGCACAAAGCAGCTGAAGGTTATTTCCAGTTCTACTCAATGGACTCTTATGCAACAAGTAGACAAACACACACAGCAGAGCGCACTGCTGGAGCTGATGCTGGATAAATAGGACTCTTAACACACTTCACTACTTAAAGTTTTAAAATATTTCTTCACTTCCTCACTTCTCTGGAGGAGAAGCAACATGCTGTACAGAGTGCTGTTTAAACATTTACCAAGCTCTGGAATACTAAGTGGGGGGACTTTGCATAATTACAACTTAATACCACATGGGGTCACAGCTTTCAGGTTTTCACAGCTGTTACAACCTTTTCGTTTCACAGGTTAAGCACATCACAGTCCACTGAACTTGACCATTTAATTACTTCATCTCCATATTTTACATATAAAACATCACATGACAGACAAGGATTAAACAGACAAAGCATTCAAAGTGAGTAATTATTCAGAGGGGTCACCTGTTCTCTACATAGTTCTGGGTTTGGGGCGGGTTAACGCACATAAGGACCATTCAAGGGCTGCTAACAAGCCTGCACCTGTTGCCTTCTCTGCCTGCCTATTGTCAGCCTGGGGAGGGAGGGGCTTCATACTGAATACATGCAGCCACTGTGAAGACCTGGTGAGGTGAGCACCTTACATATCCAGTTACAGTGAGGGGATTGTGCTCTTATTCACTAGTCATCATTAGGATTTTCCTGCTTTTGTGAAAAAAAAAATTATTCCTCCTGATGGACATTTGAGCATTTGCTCAGTGTCAGTCTGACATGTCTCTAACTTTATAGTCTTTATGGGACGGATTTAAAAACTCTTTTGTTCCCATTTTGTTAAAAAAATGCAAATGGTGGCAGATAAAATTAGGGTGACATTGATCTTAAAACGATAGATCTTAATTTTACTGATGTATTGATAACTATTTATGATTGACTATTTTTCAGTGCCTTTAAAAAATAGCTATTTGTGCATGTTTTATTATATTTTTCTAATTGCCTAAAGCTGTCTTGTTCTGTCTTTTTAATGTGGGAAAGTTTTACGGATGCAGCATAAGTGAAGATCTGATCCAAATTTCCTACTGTGTGAGAAAAACGTATTATTGATTCGGTCTCTTTTTTGCCAGGTAGAGAGCTCAGAGGTTTATCTGAGAGACTCAGAGCAGATTATAAATATCAAAAGGGAAAGACATGCTAAGTTGAGTAGTTAAAGCCTACATTACATCCACTGCCTGCAGGCATTCAAAGACTCTCATGAGGCCTGGTTGAAAACCTTTAAAGCGACACTTCTCTGCTAAAGACACCTTGAAAACTCTATTAGCAGTGCTTCTTGGATCAATTTGAAATTGTCTTTTAAAGTGGATTCTTAGTAACTTTTTATAGATGGAGTAGGCATGTATTTACTGACTAGCCTTCCTGCTACCTTTAAATGAAAAATCTTTGATCCCTTCAAACTGCCACTGAATTTTAAATGGAAAATGTCTTTCTCCTTACAGTATTACAGATGTCAGTCAGCATCGACTGTAGGGGTAGAATTAGTTTTAGAGCTTTTTTTTTAGAGACCTTTTTGGTTCACATTTAAATGCACAAAAGTTGCAAACTCTGACTTTCACTGGAGTGACAACAGTGTCAAGTCAGTTCGAGTTGACGTTATTTATGGAGCGCTTCTGCGCAAACAAGTTTGTTCTGTTTATTTTGCAGAAATAGTAACAAACAAAATAACAGTGTCAACTAAATCTGGGCGCAGAATGAAGGTCTAAAGTACTCATTTATTCATCTGCAAGTCAGAGTTTGACGATAAAACTGACACTGTGACATTCTCGTGATGACAGATCTGTGGAGATCCACAGACAGACGCCAGACATCTTTAAACTTCTCACTGACTAATGGAGTACAAGAACACTTTCCCTCTCTGCTCTTCAGAATTTTATTTGAAAGAGCAGGGAAGTTTTTCTCGAGGCAAAATTCACTAATTTAAAAGGAGACAACATTTAAAGTGTCAAAGTACTCACCAATAATAGTACATTTATAGCATTTCCATAAACAACAGAAATTGTAAATTGTCAAAATGAAATGGCTTTGTTGGATCTACGACTTCATTTTGATGCTCTTCCTCCCAGAAATTCAACACATACCTTTGATGTGTTGGTTTGGAAAAGATGGTTACCACTGACATCCATTAAAAAGTGTACATATCAAAGACTGACTGCTGCAAAATGCTGTTTTCTCCACAGAAACATGGAAAAGACATCCAGGATGGGGCCTTCTGGAGTTTAACCCAGCATACATCGGGCCTATGGGAATAATCCCGGGCAGGCCCAGGGCAAATGCATAAAGTCATAGACAACAACTATGGACATGCTGGGAAAATAATTGTATGGGCCTTAACAAACACAGAGAACAATCAAACTCTGCTCATGAAGCTCTTCACTACCTGGCAGGGTTCAAACACAGGATCTTCTTCATCTTATCGCCGCCATGCTCAGACAAACCTGTGATGATATTTAAAGTTATCTGCTCAGTTAGCCTGAAATCAAAATGAGTTAGGCTCCTTTTTTTTTGGAAGTTGCAGCAACAGTTTAAAATCTTTTATTCAGCTAAACGAATGGACGATTAATCGTTGAGAGGAATGATGTTATAAGTGGCCATTAGCTGCACTTTGCGACAACAAACGGAGCCACTTGAAAACTGTGCAACATACTGTTTAAATCGACAAACACATTTTCTTAATTTTTTTTTTTTTTCTCAGTGCGACACATCACTGTCTTCGGTCTGTTACTTTTACGGATCGATGGCTCAAAGAAAGACGATCTTCAACTCAGCATTCAGAGAACTATTTCAGAAAAACACATTCATGCTTCAAGATTAACCTCACTGTAACTCTTGTTATGAGACAGTACATGACACACGGATCAATTCAGGACAACATGCTATACAGTAAGATGAACGAAAGTGTTTCTCAAAGTTAAAACACACATTTTCCACGAGTTACAGCTTATTTCTAACGAGATGTACCAAGAGTTGTATGACCAACTTTTTGTTTTATAGCGACTAACTTTTAACTTCGATGCTTTGAAAGGCCTCATGTGACTGAAAGCCCACAGAGAGAAGCAGAAACATTAAATTGAGCTCAGTTTTCTTCAAACAGAACTTAAGTTACTGTGACGAAAGTTTAATGACGTGAAAAGTAGAAGCTACATATGAAGAAAAGATAAATACCTTCGATTTCAGCGTCCGCTTTTATTCAGCTTTCTCCATCTGTGCTGGTGAAGTGAGTCCAAGTTGAAGCCCCAGCCTGCCTCAAGGCGATCCACTTGTTCAGATGCACTTCTCCCTCTCGGTGTCCCTCCATCAATCCTGCGGGGACAGACTCCGCCCCCAGCCCCGCGTAGCCCCGCCCTGCTCATGTCCTCGTGAATAATAAAAATCATGCTAAGTAATGGCGGTCTCCTCCATGACCTCACTGTGGGCCATGTAGGCCACACCGGCTGCCCTGCTACGTACTTTTACAGGAAAACAAGTACACTTGCAGCAAAGAAGGCATTTGGTTAAAAATACCATTTTGTTTATTGACATTGACTATAGTTTTAAACGAAGTCAACAGAAATGTAAAAACAAAATAAAACACAAAACAAAACAAAACAAAATACATTGAGGTAGTCAGTGTTTACAATATACGTGTGTACTTAATAAATGAGCAAAATCTTTAAAATATCTCCTTAAAATAAATACCCAAACAAATTTATGTTGCATGCTTTTTCATTCAAAATGTAATACTGCTGACTTGCATTTCCTAAAATTTTTACCAATGCTTTCACAATAGCATTACTCAGCAAGAAAATTACACAAATATATTATGAGTCTAACATTACAATCAGTTTGTAACTATGACTCATCTCTTTTAAAAAAAGATGCAAATTTTTTCTAGTTTTTCCGTGTAGGCTACACTGTGAGGTACTGCTGCAAATGTACAGTTTTTGATAAATGGCTGCAAAAAGAAACAAAAAGGGGAAAAAGAAAAGAATATGAAATAATAATATATTTGTTGGTGACATAATTCAGGAAATTTGCTTTACAAAGGCTTTGCCTTAAAGAATACAGAATGGAAGAGTAACTATCATCTACAAACACAAACACAGTTGGAAGTGTGTTGTGATGATTTGCACAGTGAGGGGAATGCCTCTTTTAACTTTAATTTGATGAGGATCCAGCAGATGGCGTCAAACAACATGATAAAAGCGGAAATTTCTTTGAAGAAGAGATGGTAAAAAAAAAAGCACCGCTGCCATACATACTGGAAAAGGAAAAGGCCTGAGAGGAAGAAAATAGAAAATAATTACTTCATAATTGATGACCTAGGAAATAGAAATACATGTATCACAATTAGACAAAATTTGACTTTTTCTTTAAAATACAATGAGGCTTCCAAAAGCCACATTTCTTAGGAATCTCTCTGCACTCTGACAGATGTGTCAAAAGTTAAAAATTTTCATGTCAGTGTTGCTCTTCAGAAATATCTTTGAATTGTGTGAGCTAAAAGCCCCAGAGAGACACAGCTGTTGTTGATAAGAGCAGATACCTTGACACAAATGGATAGAATTCAATGGCTAGCCATCAACCTCTCAGACATCCCTGTTTTAGCACTCAGGGAAAGCTTGCTACTGATTCAAGATGATAGAATGCCCAAGAGCTTCGTCCAGGCCAGAACAACAAAATTGCTTTGTCAACTGTATGCACACACCAGGGCTTGTCACAATGACAGCAGAGCTCTTCGCTGCTGGTGAGTTATAGAGCACCAGGTGCACCGCAAGGCATGACATTAAAAAACATATTTTTGATAAGAAATAAACAGACATGTACGAGGACATAACTGTGCTGTTCTGATAAAACCAGCATGCACTCCATTTGAATAAAGAGTAGCACTGATGCAATGACGTCTGAATTAAAATTAAGCTGTGAAAAATATGTGTTTTCTCCTCCTAAAGTGAGCCAGGTGTTATGGCTGCAGCATATTGGCTGTCTTGATAATTCTGTTAGGCTGCCCACGGGTGAAATAACACATCAGTGCCACAGCACAAAAGAGCGACAGCTGCATAACTCAGCACGGTGGTTCTGACCTGATCCAAGTGCTCTTTCCCGATTTCTTCAGGAAATAGAGAAAACCAAGGATAAAGGAGGATGTGGGTGATTGTCACAGCGCAGCTCCTTGATGTACATGCAGGTAGTTTTCAGCACAGATGAAAGTCGGCAAACCAATTAAAAAGAGATTTCATAAACCGCCTCTGAAAGCCATGACCCACACAGACATGCATAAAATCACATTAGCTATGTCTTCTTCAAAGTAAGTCCTCTTTTACTTTCCACTTGGGGGGTGTGGGTTCAATGCTGTCTTGACATTCTTCAGGGGTATTCTGTAGCTGCTGATATTCCTGCAGCAACTCTATGCTGGGGGATTTTTATTTGCTATAATATGAAAGTTTTCAGCTTGGAACCTGCCCCACAGCTGAAAGCCAAAGCATGATGACCCTTGATTCATGCTTTGGCTCTTTTAATGGAGAACTGAAACCTTTGAGTAACGGCACAAGAGATCAGTCCACCACAGAGAGGCAGCTGAAGGCACTGAAGTGTGGATCAAAGCTCTCACGTCTCACAGAGATGCTTTGGCTGCATTGATTGGGCCTTGCTGTACAATTTCTCAAACAATACGGATGAAGCCACAGATGAGCTGTGAGCTCTGCAAAGCATTTGAATGACGACACACTGTGATGTCCTGTTGCCAATGTAGAACGCAGTCAGAACAGATGGACGATGTGTAAGTTTTGTCTGTGTTTTAGGAGGACAATAGAGATTCAGACAGCAGTTATAAAGCTGCACATTGCTCAGCTTGATAATTTGCATCAACATCAAGAGTGAGTAACAAAAATATCATTAACATACTTTCTCGGATAATTGGAGTCGACTGAGGTATTTGTAACTCTTTACTGGAATTAAAAAAAAATGGCACAATCGAAAGTGTTTTTGTGGGAGGCAGCTTGAAAGCAGCAGGTGATGCTGTTATTAGAGAGGAGGAAAAGGAGAAATAACATGAGAGTTTACATGTCCATAGAGCTTATGAAAGAACCTCAAGGCTTATTGTAAAACCCAGAGATTTATGTCTGGTTTTTAACTCTGACAAACAGCTGGTCAATGTGACTAATGCTTATTAGACAGGTGGAAAGTGAATGTGAATGTACATCATTTACATACAGGACCCAGGGAGGTGTGAAGATGCCACCTTACACCACTGATGTTTTTATACCAACACCTTAAAGGTTAAAAACTCCAGCAACTCTTTCAATCACTGATTTCTGAACAGTCTCCAAAGCCTTAGTTGGCAAGATGACAGCTCCAAATGGCAGCAAGAAGTAACTGTTTGTACCCAGAATTCATGTATCATCAGTAAACTGCACACAGCACGCTCATGTTTACTAACTCAGGCTCTGATTGCTTTATGCCAAAGGACACCAAAGAGATGAGAGAGGGAGAAAGATCTAATGAGACCAAGCTAAATGGAGCAGTCACTTGCTTTCTGTTCAATTTTTGCTTTTTAAATTCGGTTATTTTTTGTGAGCTGACAAGTATTCAGGGTCTTACTTAGCAGGAGTGGGATGCCCTTCTTCAATGCACAGCCTCATTTTGTGAATCTGGGCTGCTTAAACAGGTGTATTTTTCCATTAAAATCTTGCCTAGTGTGCCATTAAAGCTAGTCTACCACCCTCATTATAGGGTCTAATGCCACCACACCAGAGGAAGGCCTAATGTGCATACTAAAAGTATTTTCACATGAGCAGAGATGATCAATGGGAAAACAGTGAAACTATAATGCATTCCGTAGCAACCACACCTGAAACCCAGCAGTAATACTCTCCTCCAAATTAATGCATTCTCCTTCACACCAGTGGCTAGAGACAAACTCTCTTTCAGTGAAGGGACTAAAATTTACATGGAGAGGTCAGGGTGGGACGAGGGCTGGTATGAAATTAAAAAAACAATGTATTATATTATTCAGATAGACAAGTAACAATTGACTTAAGTGCAAATCGGAAGCTGGCAGCTTCACTCACAGCCATGATTTCCTTTTATGCACAGCTAGCCACTTGGCACACTGTGCACGGCACACTGCAGCCCCAATGCTCTGCATGGACTTTAATGGGTTTTTCTTTCCACTTTAGGTTTAGCAACAAAACTAACTGCCACTTGCTGGTCAGGACATCAGCGGAGTCACAGCTGTCTGGTTCAAGTGCGTTTTGCGCTGTCAGCGATTAACACACAACTTGTAGCCTCACACTATAATCATTAGCTGTATGTTAAGATGTTTTTTTCGGTCTACTTTTTATCATAAACAAGACACAGTATGCAGTTAAGTCAGTCCATTAAAAGTAGCACTGTTTATTAATAATAATCTGTGAATTGCAGGCATACCTATGCATCACAAAGAGGGAAATTCATTATGTTGACATTCCAGTATGAACACATTATTTTTATCTCTGAAAGCATAAGACAGATCTGTTAAATCTGCATTTTCCAATTGGTGTCCACTTTTGACATTGCCATTATTTATTAGACATTGTTAGCAAACTCTTAATGAAATATTACATAAGTGATTTAGACAAACATTCTAAAAGCAATTCAAGTCAATCTGTTTTGTTCACTGGAGTCTAAACTTTAAAGATGAATGGTGTTGCCTCACTGCTGATGGTCTAGTGTTATTGCATTAATAAATAAAATGACCTTTACTGTGTCTGATTCTAGCTTAATTTGCAAGATTTGCTATTTTTGCATCTGATCTTTTTCAATCTTGTTCTTCTTGTTGCTGTTATGATGGTGCTGTAAGCCTTGTTGACTGTTTCACATGTCAGGCAGCAAAAATTAATGGAATTATTCTAAATAAATATGAAGATGGACATGGATGTGAAAGCAGTTGGAACGTCTGTGTGTGTTTGAAGAGCATCAATCCCAGTGTTAGGGCTCTGTGGAAAAGCAGAAATGAGTATAGCGTAACATTTTCCTAGAACTGATGCTCCAGTTTATCATCCCCTCTCTGTCTGGTTTCAATCTGTCCTCTACCTGCTAATCTCCCCCAGGAGGGATAGCAGGTCTGGGCCTGGCACAAAAGCATGCAGAAAGGCTGCTTGTTTGTCTTTGATTGTATCAACAATCTGCTTCTCTGAAGATATATAACATTTTGCGAGATGACACAGCCTCAAGTTTTGAAACTGCTAAAAAAAACCCCTCAATATTACAAGATTTTCTTTTTTAAAAAAGGGTTAACAAACCATTTAAGAAGAGGGCAAAACTTGATCAGAGTATAACTCACAGTACTGAGATGCATCCTCAAAAGCTGAAGGTGCAAATGGGTGATAAAATCTGCCTACACACATATATATTTATACATACTGCTTAGAATTAAAAAAAGACTGACAGCTTGAGAGGCATCAAAACGAAACAAAACTAGAAAAGTCACAAACTAATGATAAATGTGTCCTTAGACAACATTAACAGTCAAAATATGTTGCAGAGAATCCTCTAATGATACTAAAATGGATCTCAAATCCTACTTGTCATTTCATTAATTGTCAGGCTCCTAAAAATCACAGTCACTTGGTCCAGTATCTGTATGCTGTGCTGCAAGTAAGCTGCTCTCTATGTGTTTTTTTTAGTATACAGCTTACAATTTATCCTTTGGTCGTCTCCTAATTTGATTAGTATATACGGATCTAAAGTATAAAGTGATATCAAATCATTAACGGCAGGAATATGCATCAGCCTTTTGTGTTTTTACACTAATTTGTCTCACATAACTGGATGAGACAACTTCAATCAGAGCCTCTATCAGTGACTCTAAATCTCCTACAGAAGCCAAGTTGAAAGTAATAACATTGAGAGAGTCATTTACCCACATGGAGTACACTTGCAGGAGAACAAATGCAGACAAATTGCACCATAGCACAAAATACATTACCAATGTTCTTACAGTGCTTATAATGCAGCTATTACTCATGAACATAATGTGTAATTCTATTTCAGGGAACCAAATAGCGCTGAACAATATTTCCAATCTTCATATATCTTACAAATTTAGCTGTCTCATATTTCTAACGGTGCAATATCCTCTCCCATTAACACAACCAAATGTACTGCTAATTATGTCTGTAATGTTTTCGGATATTGCTTTAGATAAGTAAACACGCAGCAGACCATGCAGGCTTTTAGTCCAGAGGTGACTGCAATACAATTAAAATCCATTACAACTTTGGCAAAGCAATCTCGTGTGGGTGACAAGGTTAACACAAGTAATAAGGATTTGCTTACTCGCAGCATAGCTCAAGGAATGGGAATCTGTTGGTTGATCCATTACTTTGGTCTGGACTGAAATATCTCAAATACTCCCAAGAATGGCATGATATTTGGTACAGGCGTGGTGTTCAAAGGAAAAAATTCTACTGACCCTTAATTTTTTTTTTCTTGTGCCACATTAAGATGGTAATTGTGGTTTTAAAGAGAAATTCTTTACATTCACAGCAGGGTTCTGGATAAAATGTTTAAAAATCTGGTGCACATATTCATCCCACTCTCATGAATCTTAATAACTCTGGTGATCCCTTCACTGTTTTATCTGGAGTCAACATTAGGTTCAAATTGTCTGAGGTTTCGACTTAATTGCCTACAATTGCCTTCATTTAAATACATCCCCATCGGCCTTAGCTGCACTGTGTGCTTAAAGGTCCAGTGCGTAGGATCTATTTTTAGCATATGGCAGATATTTAATTTCTTTTTTACAAGTTCCTTTTCATGTAAAAGTATCTGACATTAAAAATTGTTTTTTAATGTTTTTACAACATTAGAGGCAGCCTTATACATCCTATGAGGAAGAGGGTCCTCTTCCAGTCCACCATGTTTCTAATGGAGCTCACTTGTTTGCAAGTTTTGTAGCCACTGAAGGCTCTCTGACACACTGGGGGTGGGGGGTGATATTCAGAAGATGTTCTCCTACACATTTTACCTTTAATTAGCAAAAGGTAGCACACTAATGCATTAAACCGGTGTTTGGGACACCCAGGTCTGAAAACTATTGCACTAATCTATGATGATATATATGAAAAACAGCATATGTGCCAACCATTGGCATGTGAGTGCTGCCTTTGTGAGCATGTTAGCTTGCTGATGTCAGCTTTAAGCACTGTTGAGCCAAGTGCAGTCTAACAGAGCTGCCTACAATTCAGTACACTTTAGTCTTGTTTGAAAAATGTATTTCAAAGTACCTGGAGTCAAACACGGCTCTCAAGGCTTTGACTTTAAATAGGCAGAGAGTGATTACAGAGCACAGCGAGATTACAACGTTAAACAAAAGTGAAAAGAGTCTGTGTCAGACTCCCTTTAAAGTCCCTGAGCAGAGAGGACGGATGAGACAACAGAGCGTCTATCTGCTTTAAATGTCACACTTGATTACATTGTTTGCCTTTTTCATGCTGATCTGTTCAAAGTCTCTGAACTGTACCTCACCACTACTGTATAAATTTGCATGAGGTCTGTTTCCTTGAGACCAGAGCAGTAATAATGGAGACAATAAAGACAATCTAGTGCTGACAATAATTTAAGTGATATTAATGACAGCTGGAACACATTACTGTAGAAATACTGGACTAATAGAAGGAGATTTAGACTGAATGACAGAGTTAATTTATCACAGAAGATCCTGAATTATTTCAACATAGACAAGGGTTATAAACTGTTAGTGTGTGTGTGTGTGTCATCTATGTTTTTCTGCAGACATACTGCCTTTTTTCTTGACACAATATTACATCAGAGTTACAACTAAAGCAACCACTGATAGTTTTATTGCTTTGAATAAAATCTCAAAGACGCATGAGGATTCATTCTAATTATTCTTTCACATTTCTCATATGGTGAAACCGGAGATGCAAACACTTAAGGGAAATCATGTTTTCACTCACACACAATTTCAGCCTCTTGTTTCTGTCACTCACTATACACACAATACACTATAGTCTGAGAAGGCTGTGATCTCTCAGAATACAAAGCGGCTCAAAATTGACCTGGTCTCACAAAGCAAGAACAGGATCAGCATCTTCTGTTTTTATAGTTTCATAACACAGCTGCTGACAGGTGAACTCCTTTGAAAAAGAGACTCACCGGGTGCTTGATCCAATTGCCTTCATAGGATACTGCAGAGGCATAAAATTACAGCTTTTACATTCACAGTATGGTCCAACATACTGAGTGAATAACACAAAAAAAATCCCTGCTCTGGGAGAGTCATGATAGTTTTCGTTTATTTTAGTAGTCCTAGAATGGAAAGCATTTTAAAGCTGCTTTAATCAACTCCTGACCCCACCCCTATGAGCCATTTGCTATGTATATTTGTACTCTGCTATTTTAGTTCAGCTGACTGGGCACTTAGAGATCCAGCAATTAATGTTTCCTTTATTGTGCCTGATTATTCACATTTCTGCTGCTTTTATGTTTTTTATGGATCTGGCCTTATACAGCATGATATTGTTGGTACTGCAAATGGTGCTAGTCATTAAAAAAAATACTTATCAGTACTTTGGGTGAAAGTATCCACAAAATTCCAACCTGGTTGTCGCAAATGTTTACAATTTAATGTTTGCAAACAGATCCTTGATTTAGTTTCACACCACATATCAATGTTTCCACAGTTCATGACAATGTAATGTGTTTGTGATTACATGTGGGCTCCAGTAGGTATGACATCATGACCAGACCACAAGCGGGAGATCCATATTAGAGATATCATCAACTTTAAGAGTGTTAACTGGGTAATTACAAAGACCATCAGATTATTTTACAGCCGTTTAATGGGACTGAATCTTTACATCAGACTGGCCACCAAAAAGAGAACTTGGGAGATTTTCATAACAGTTTAGCAGGTGTTGTGTTGTGTTACTTGTTATGTGCCTGATGTGGGAGTTTTCAGTTGTGTTGTGATCTTTTAGCCCTAACCATGTGGATTTTATGTCGACACTAACCTGTAACCACAGACATGTAAGGTAACAAAATTAAAAATGTGAAAAAATGCTAAATTTCAAAATTTCTATATTTCAGATGAAGCAAAAAATACTAACAGTAATTGCTGGCTTTGGGTTGAAAATTTCATATATTAAAAAAATATATTTTTCCAGACTTGAATATGAATAAAGTCTTCACCACATTTTACTACATCTTTCCCATAAACTTAATCAGACAAACATAAAAGATTTTTAC
>JAQNCA010000029.1:20275412-20297710 GCA_029783725.1 Acanthurus tractus | reverse complement strand
ATACAGAGCAGAACATGTTTTCACCAGACAGCATTTCTCCTAATGAGATTACCTACTGTAGCTGGGGAAAATAAAATCTCGTAATTGTTTTGCTAAAGAGATCTTTGCATTCAATGCTTTTCCCCTGAAGGGATGGAAAACAGATTGGCAACAAGTGAGAAAAACTGAATGCTGGTTAAAGCTTCAGCTGAGCCAGCTATGACTGAGATTTGAGATGGCAGTGACTGTGGCAGCTCCGCTCATCTGCTCCATTTTGGAGGCCCTGGTGATCACAGTGAATCCTCGGAGGAAAACTCACTCATGTTCAAACAGACCCAACTGAAAATGCAACTGCTCTCCAGCCAGGACTCACCACAGCTCGCTCATGCCTTTTTTTTTTCCTCTTTTACAAACAAAGCTTGATGAATAATAATCAGGCCATCAGATGGCTACAAAGGTAAATAAAGACACAGAAATATGATGAAAACCTGAACTTTCTGCACAGTTCATTTCTGATCCCATTAACTGCTTTCAAAGGGAGGAGGAAATAGTTTGCACCTCTTTGCTGCTGCTCCCAACTTTACCCATTGCAATTTGAAAGGGCTGGTTCCATTGAAAAGCGAGTAAATCGACCCCTTGAAAGTTTACCACAGGATAAGCATTGTCAAATTAAGCCTTACAGACCTGTGAAAGATTTTGTCTTCTCTCCACAATTGGACTGATTCTCTTACGTCTTTCCATCATTTATAACTGAGCAAATACATAAATCGCAAATGCCAACTCTGATGAAATGCTTGAATTATGATGATCAAAGAGGACAAAAGGCAAAAAACTAGAAGTGGAGCAGTTCAAAGAGCATTATAATTGGAGTAAGGTACAGCTATATAGGCAGAAATGAGGTAATGTAGGCATCTGTGGTATTTCTGAAGCACATTATGCAAAATCCCTTTAGTGACTTAAATTCTCATCAAAGCTATATTTATAGCTGCATAGCTGATGTTTTATGTAAGGTCTGGACACCACTCTGTAGACTGTAGTGCTCTTAACACTGAGGCCACCGGCAGTAATAATCTGCACTCCCTTGCATTGGTTCAAACTTTCACATGGAGTTTCTCAGGCATGTTTCTATACCCATGTCTTCCCATACAGAGCATACAGAATTCAAATGTTTTCTTGCCTTATTTGAGGAAATATGGTGATGTTGTTTTGGAAAAGGATTACAAAATAAAATTCAACAGCAGTCACAGTCCAAATCCACTGGGATGCTGTTGCTGACATGCTGGAAATACTGGCAGAGCAAGCATGTTGTATGGACCTTCTTTGAATTACGCAGAGGGTTCTTCTCCCTGCAAAGAGCTGTCTTACCACCGCTCATCACTCCATGTGTGGGTGAGCCCCACCAGGAATTTCACTTGTTTCCTGCAAATAGGCTACAATTCATAGGTGTGTTAGGAGATGTCTACTTGACTTATTGCACTGCTTCAAATGCCTGAGGCTAATAGACTTTCCATGAACTCCGAGCTGAAGTGGTGTGCTATTAGGACAGTGTATATTTAGCTCCAAAACACTGACAGAATCTATGAGTAGAAGAGCATCTTCTGCATTACAGTGTGCGTGTCACGGACCGGCAGTAATGAGTTTTCCATAGTAACATTTCAAATTTTCATCAGTGCGATGTAATTAATATTGAGCTTTTTACATTCCTCAGGTTTTCTAAAGCCTTTTCCATCATCATGAGGCAGCAGTCACTTCCATTATTTTGCGAGAATGAAGCATTACAGCAAAAATGTATTATTTTTTTTAAGGTGGCAGAAAGCCAGGAGACAGGTTTCATTCTTCTACAGTGGCTCAAGGTCTTTGAGAGACCTTTAATAATGGTCAGCAAATCAGCACTGAATTATATGAGGCAGTTAATTTTGTGTGAAGAAAGAGTGAAAATGAAAAATCGGTTTTGATGTTGATAAAACCCGTTCCCACCTCATACCTCTGGATATCTACTGATGTTTTACAAGAAAGTGAGAAAATGAGATTGTGCTCATTTTGTTTCACTGACTGAGGTTAAAATGGCACAAAATGAGGGTGTTCATGTAATGTTTAAAGTAAGGTAGGACATTAACCGGTGTGTGCAGCAGTTGGGCTCTTTTAAAGACCACAAGTTTCATTTTGGGACTAATTACAAACCTTCAGTGTGCTTTAGAGGGCTTTAATACTGGCTTTATGGTGCACCAAATAGTCTGTTCTTACACTGTGGTTTAAGCCCTAACTAACTTTGAACAACTGCATAATTTATACATAACTGGTTTATGATAAACCACATTAATAATCATCCAATGAAATAGAAAGCAAAATATTCTCAAATATTTATACTTTTATGTCAAAATAGAGCACACTGTACAGCATTAGTGATACCTTTGAAAGTACAGTACCTCCAAAAGAAGGTGCTTCTCCTCTTCAAGGTTTTAGATTATTCATATGATATAAATATACAGATATTACATCCATAAATCCAAGATAACAGAAACCTCCACATGCAACTCAGTCATGAAAACACTCATACTAAGTCAAGGACACACACTCGCAAGGTCATTCTCACTAACAGTTCAGCATCAACAATAGGAATACATATACATCCATGATGGACATCATTTCGGCTCCATGACTCCATAAAACACACACACACGCAGGCACGCACATATACATATACACACATACACACACTCACTCACTCACACAATCACACACACACACACCCACACACACACACATTTACATATTCATACAGGCCAGATGTGTGCTTAAAATTTTTATAACTCAGTCTTAGCGCTCTTATTAAGTCCATTTGAAGCTTTTGTCACCACGTCATCCTTGAGCCATTTGTTGAAAACGGCAACAGGGTCGATGTTCCAGTGTTTATGGAAAGAGATGGGCACCTGGTGAGCCAAGAAGTCTCTGGCATAGTCCTCCGGACGCGCCTGAAAGGTAAGATTAACTACAGTCATTTATGTTTGCTAGCAGTCACAAGAGACTGTGTGTGAGTGCTGCAGAGAGCAAGCGGGCCTGAAAGCGTGAAAGTGCAAGTTTGTTATGATACATAGACTGCTCACTGAAAACTGAGCAACTGACATGATAATGGTTTTAAAAATCTTTTTTTTAAAACAAGCATCAATGGAGTTTTAACACTTTTAATATTTTATTTGTTAAGTCTTTGAGGGACCTATGATTTTGTTCAATCGATATATTGGTTGGTTTGTTAGAAAGTTATCAGAGAGGGGAAACAGGTGTTGAAACATCTGTAGATAACTCAGCATAGTTTTACCATAACTGAGCAGACGTATGTAAAATGACTGGTCTCTGCTTTGTAAATACTATTCGGATCAACAGTTGTATTTATGACCATGACTTTTCTGACATCTAACTCAGACTTAACAGTTAACATGTTTGTTGTTTATTTTTCTTTATTTGTTTGTTTGTTTATGTGTTGCAATGAATGGTTGGTTTTTTACTACTGTATTTACAGATTTCAGATTATTGTCTGAACTGTCAGTGCCATTCAAATCTTGAAAATTACTTTGATCAACACACACAAGTAAAGGCCACTAAACACTGTTTTTGTAAATGTCAGTTCTTCTCTGTACTTATCCCGTGCACATTAACCAGTACACTAAACTAAATGTAACTAATATAATGCTATAATGCCACTGTATGGTAAATTCCAACTTTTGCAAATCTAATTTTGCAACCATCTCAAGTGGTACAATAGCAAGTAACACCCATGAGAATCTTTTCTGTCTTTATGATTCATGCCATATGTTGTGAATGTGACATTATTGTGAATTCACATCATGTGAGCAGGATGGGAAGAATGGGAAAAGCTCACAGAAGTGCCAGTTTTGCAGTCATTTTTCTTCTTCTATGGGTCATTTTTCAGACGGGAGATGTTGTGGATGACAGAAACTCCTGATATTTGTGACACAGAATTGCAAGTAGAGAGGCTGATGTAAAAGCTTTAACCCTCTCAGCTGCTGGGAATCTAAGACGTGATTTAAATGCTGCATAAATAAAGGTCTAATCAGCCAGGAAAACTGAACACCAGTGTGTCTGTGCAGGGCCTCTAAATATCAGATATCGTCCAGCTCTGTTGTTGACTGCTAATAGGAAAGAGATCTCTGTGTCTGGGTGATAAGTTTGTAAAATCCGGTGATGAAATCTAATTTTTCTTTTGCACAGTTTAATTTAAAAGGCATCATGTACCTCCCTAAAAAACTTGACCCTATAATTGAACAGATGCTGAAGATTTCAAGTGATGATTTTTTTTCACCGAGCCAGAAAATCTAATCTTTAATATATTTTAGCAAGAATATATTTGGATGGCATTATATCAAAAAGGACAAAGAAAACAAATCTGTCTCACCATGGATACAAATATATACACACAAAAAAAGCATTACAAGAGTGTAAATACAACCTGGTGGAAGAGTGGACTGTGTGTGACATGAAGATTGAGAGCGTTGAGACACATTCCCAGCACCATGTCATCCGGTGCGTCATTGCTGTAACATTTGCAGCCGCTGTCAAGAAGTCGGACCACCGCCTCCCTGCTGAACACCATACTGAGGCACACAGAGGCGGACGTGAGAAACATAACAAAAATACATGCACAATTGCACAATTTACCTGCACTCAATTTAGGAAACAAGTGCTGGAAATGACCAGAAAATAGTTTATCTTTAAGTCATCATCGTAAGACTCCTTGTGCTCATTTTATCACGAGAGGGCGACTGCAAATCAAACTGAGGGGGAGATGTGGCTTTCAGTAAATCAGCTCTGCACAACAATGACGTGACATCTCGATGAAAAGAAAGGCAATTACACGTGAAAAAACAAATCATGAGCTGCCAAGGAAATCGCTCATTGCCACTCAAAACAGTTTTTAGGAGATATCACTTGTGAGAAAACTGGCAGTTGCAGTGCTGCAAAGTGTCACAGCAACTGAAGTGTCCCTAAATAGAGTTTCTCACAGCTCAATCACAGCTGAGGATTTATCTGAGGTACAGCTTTCCTCCAGCACTGGCGGCTGACATATAAATTGTGCTTATTGCCTTCACCTGCATGTAATAAGAGGGCTTTAGAATATTTGTTGTACATTCCTATTATTTTTGTGCAATATGTCTGCCTAAAGTCAACAGCAGTTTGTATGATGTAGTGTAATTATTTAGCACAGACTGCCTGTTTTGTCTTATCAAGTTATAACCGTATGGTTATTTATTCCACATTTTTACCGAGAATCGGCCGTCAAACCCAGAAATATCCCTTTAGGGAGCAGCACATTTTTAAACTGACTTGAAACAGTTTATCAGTAAATTACAGATTACAGGTTTTCCATTATAGGTTTTATAGTCCCTAAGCTCAGTCTGTATCTTTCATCATTATTTCTGGATCCTCTCAGCTGTGAAACTCACCCTCCACCTCCTGTGATGTAGCTGTAGCCACCTTGGCTCAGGCCGTAGCCATAACGCTCTCCCAGACACACAGGTTCAGAGGGGTTATAGCAGCTCAGCAAGACTTGCAGCCTGGGAAGGCTGCAGGAAGCACAGATCAAACTCATCACACTCTCATCATCATCACCATCATCATCATACACACACGTCTGCACATACACACGTGTGAAACAGTCCATTCAGAAGCTGAAATAACTGCTTTCCCGCAGGCACTATTACACATCCAGAGGCTTCCACATGAAGGGGCAACGTGACAGATATAAAGCGAAGCCAGCTGGACTTGAATTTATGTACTGAGCTTTTTAGATGTTCGACAGGATGGTAAAATCTCTGCCACTCATTTTTTCCAAAATGACTTCATTCCAAGCGTTTCTTTTACTGTTCAAATCTTTTTATGGCTGCCAGGCAGAATCTATTAGGACATTTATGAAACAGTGTCAGTCAAACTTCAAGAAAAATGAAAGCATGGCATTTAAAAAACGAGACTCCATGTCTCGGTTGAAAAACCCTTTTCAGCTGGTGAAAATATACCTGATGAGTGTGTCATCGTCCACAATAACAAGCCACTTGGTGTTTGGGACAGAGCTGCTTAGAAATCTCTGAAGGATTGCGAATGTTTTCCCACAGTGGCCTGCAAATACAGACAAGGTATCAACAGACTGGCCTGTAAGACTTAATCACATATCGACCCTGTGCTGTATTCTGGTTTACAAAGATAAATGACCCTTTTACAGCAAGAAAAATACATTCAGCATAAACCCAAATTTAAATGCGAACACACACCTGCATAAACACAAATGCATGAACAGCTCTGCCACAACAAGACAACAGTGCAGTCACAAATTATGTTAAAGGATTTGAAAGGCAGCAGGCTGAGAGACGGTCACAAGTAATGTCTAAAAAACAGTAACATTTTACTTAGGAGAAGGCATTACTGTCAGGCCTCAGTTTTATGTTGGAGGCCATAGCTCCATTCACGACAATGAGTGAATTAATTTTGTCAGCGGGAACGGCTCCTGTGAGAATCCAGCATGGGCAGTGTGCTCCGACTGATAAGATTGAGAATCATAAGACGCAGCCCATTGTGTTTTACCTAATAATAATAAAGCCATGCAACAAGCCATTTATTAATTACATTTTTTAAATTCTCTTAACACAGTGCTTCTCAATTGTTTTCTGTTAAGGCCCACCCCACCCCAGGAAAAAGAAAACATTTTGTGCCCCCCACCCTCCACAACAACTATAAATAGTATCATTTGTCTGTAAAATTGTTGCAAGTACACTTCTGCATAACATTGTATCCATATTAACATTAAGGAAAACCAAAAAAAGAAAAAAAAAGAAATAAATATAGATCCACTTACAACAAAGAATAACTTTATTAACTTGTATTTTAGTCTAAACCACAAAAGATTTAAAGTGCATCAATTTGCCTTAAATTCAACAAAATTCTTATGTAAACTATAAACATTTTTCAATCAAATTATTGAGCCATTTGATCCTGAAAAATAAACGTAAATAAAATTAATACATAAAAATAATGTGTGTCCTAAACCGACCTTCCCCTAGTCTATTCAAAATTTTTGCTTTCGCCTTTGCTTCATCCTTTGCAACTAATTCAAAACACGATTGATTAAATGTGTCTTTGGAGCTCATCTGTTTTCCATCATTTATCATTTTTCATCTTTAAAAGTTTGAAGACGCCCCGGGGGGGGGCACGCCCCACTATTTGAGAAGCACTATCTCAACAGGAGCTTGTGAGGAGGTAATAACAATGAGTTGGACTTCTGCGGCTGAACCCTACCTGTGACCTTCACAGAGGTGCGCTACATTCAAACTTATGTTTATATTTTAGCATTAAGTTGACAGCTGTAGACATCATAAGTGACTTTGTCTGAGCAAGTGGTGGTTCCGCATGCGGCTAAAGGACGACTAAAAAGCACTTGTGGCTGTAGGCGGACACTTTCACAGCCAACACAGCGATCAAACAACAACCTTTTATTAAAAGGGCAAAAAAGACTTTGCCTCCTTTTTTACAATTCATATTGTACGGCATTTGAAAAAAATCTTTTCAATGCGAGGACATGTCCTCTGGAGCTCTGTGAGCACAAAGAACGCTGTTGTCTATGTTCTGACATCTCCAATAAATAATAAGGTATGTTTGGCATGATGGGCGAGGAAGATCAGACTTTTACACTGGCATGTTTGACAAGACTGCCAGATGGGACAAAATGTTCTGCCAACTCCTCAAAACAAAAACAGCAATGTGGCAGTGCAGCAAAAAGACAAGGAACTTAGAGAAATATATCCATCAGAATCCAAATATCTGCACACCATCAGGGCTGAGAGCTGAGACATGGAAATCTCTGGTGGCAAGCATCACAAAGAATACTGAGGCCCTACTGTTTTATTTATAAGGCACCCAGCGTGTTTTTTTTTTTGTTTTTTTTTTTACTAGCATCTGAATATAGAATAAGTAAGGACACCTTGAACTGCTGACAGGAATAAAATCCAAAAATGAACTTTTAAGAAGCAGGTCTTCAGACACGCCTGGTAATCTTATCTCAGGTTGAAGGAGGCCCACGTCCACGTCTAGCGCAATATCTATGACCGACCGCACGTAGCGCTACAGAAGATGCCCTTTTTGCATTTGCATTTGCATTGTCGTCTGTCATCAGGTTGTCCAACACATTGGAAAAAACAAAAGACATGACCATGATGAGCACTTACTCAATTTAGTTTTTTCGACATTTTTCTATTTCATGGTCTTGCGTCAACCTTCCCTCACTAGCTCAGACGATTTTGAAACTTTTAACCTCAGCTGGAGTTTGTTTTTTCAATTTTTAAAATGCATGCAGTGTTGAAGGCTTCTGTGTTTACACCAGACTATTGTTTTTTTTCAATCACATACAGCAGCATGATTATTCAGACACTTTGAAATTAGGTCAAAGCTTGTTTTTGAGCCAAGTAAATATATTTCATTTTATCTGATGTCTTTACAGTTGGTTTTCCATGTGCATCTCTGGTGTTCTATCGATTACGGTCATCATGTTTTTTTTTCCAGTATTATAATTTTTCCAATATCTCTTACTGCTACAATTGATCTAGTATCCAGAAATTTGAAAAAAAAACCTCTTTAAAATGAACTTATACAAATGTTACTTGTCATGAATATAAATTCATAAAATTGGCTCTTTAAAAAGAACTGACAAGTAAAATGAAATTAATAAAATTGGAGGAAAGTAAAAAAAAAATTTAGTTAAGTGAAAAAGTGACGACAGACACTGATTGATCCCTGCTGCCTCTTTAGACACTCCATCGCTGCACTCAGCAGTCATGAGCACAAATCTCGAGGTCTGAGAAAAGGAAAACTGTTATCATCAAAAACAAAGAAATAGTGAAATAATAAACTCAGTATCATTCTGGTAACTGATTCGCTGTCATGTGAGTACTCAGTGCATACATGTTTGAACACGCAGTGTAATAATCTTAGTTTCTTTTGTTACGATGCTGTCAGGGAGACACTTAAAATCAAAAATTTTCTAGACTCAAACCATTGTGGAAAGCCCAAAATGAGTCAGATTTCATTGTATGCAGGTAGCATGGTGAGTGTAATTTCAATGACAGTATGCACAGTTACCAAAGTGACGGTAGCTTTCAGTATCTAAAGAGCCCCCAACCTCCCCTCATTCTGCTTTGATGAATTGTGGACTGCGGCCAACCTTCCAAACTTTAATTGTTGTCTCTCCTGATTGTAAAAACATTGGCATGGAGTGCAAGGCACGGTTAAAAGGAGGGAGACACTTTCTTCTAGATAATCGACAAGACTAGATTTATCCAACATCGTCTTAAAATAACACAAACATGATTTATTGGCTGCGAGGAGCAGAGCTGCGGCTTATTTCTAAAGTAAGAATCACACTCCAAATCACACTGACTCTTGCTACCCTGAGTTAGGAAACACTGAGCCGATGTATAGTCTGGTGTCTCAAACACGCACGTTTGAGACATTAGGTGACATCTACTTTTATGTTTTTCTATCACACTGCTGTGAGCCTGTCAGCTTGAGAGCATGCAAACTGTGATTGGGAGCACAAACCATCTCTTGACCTGAACCTAGCAACAGTTTCATGGCACAAAATATCAGAACAAACATTCAAAACATAAATAACTTTGCTCTTTAAATGACTGAATTGATAACCATTTTACAAATCTACAGGTCAGATTAGATTCGCTACACCTAAGCATTCAGTGCTACAGCGGACTGTTTGTTTCTTTACTGAAGTAGTTACATTAATTCAATTTACTGACTGATACTTTAAGCAAAAATTCCACACATATTTAAGTTCTCCCTCATCGAATGTGAGGGTTTGATGCTTTTTTAGCCCTATATCATGGTACACTTGACATTATAGGGTGTTGGCTATTTCAAAAGATTTTACTTGGCTCCTAAAAATATTAAGCAGGCAACCTCAATTCTTTTCTGAGTTGCAGTTGACAAAATAGTTAATCACTTAATGAGGATACATAATCTACAGAGTAATTTAAGTCAGATGCTGCCTCATTGTCTAAGAAGGCCATAACATGTCTTTTTTTTTTTTTATTCTTCACAGATGCATGTTTGGTCAGTTTTCAGGCTTCAGAGGGTGAAGATACATCAGACTCAGTTTTTAATATCCTGTGTCTGCTGTGTGTCGACGCAGGTGGACTTAATATTACAAACACGTCTGTATGATGTAATCAAGTACAACACCACACTGGATGGCGTAAAAACATGTAATCTTTTAGTCAATATACTAGTTTAACAATCAAAGAGAGAATAATAAAGCCAAAAGAAGAAGCAGACAGCATTTTTTATACTGAGTTAAACCACGAGGCCACACTAGGTGTCAAATACAGCTTGACTTTCTCAAAGCAGTAACTATTTGTATGATACAATTAGACGGCCATGTGTTTTAGAATTTGTCTGAGATTTAAATGCTTTCAAAGTCAATGCATGTTTATCTCCTAAAAAACTGCACGAGTTGTGCGGCTATGGCTCTGCTTTTATGAGATGCACCAGCGAGGTCAGGATATACTGTTGTTCCGTCGTAAAGATGCAAACAACACACACATTTGCATTTCCTGGTGGCATTTTTCCAACACAGAGGGAGAATAAGTAGAAGCAGGCCAGATAAATCAGGTGTATTATCTAACTCCTCTCAGATCAGTATAGCACCCAGTTGTAATGAGATATTTCTCCATCACTGCTGATTCCTGCTGCTGCACAGTGATAACATCATTCTGCATTTGACATCAAGGTTTGTTCCCTATTACGAGTGACATATCGATTTGAAATTTGATTTCAGCGGCTGAGGTGAGACCCACATTCAGAAATCTTAAATCTGATTAACATCCTTAAATTTGACCCAACTCTCCAAAATCCGATCAAACATTCCTGAATCTAATCACTGTCTTAAATCCAATTTGCAAAGATGTTTCCTTGTAGATATTTCCCATTTGATTTAGAGTCAACCCCAAATTTGAAAATTCCAGCGAGAACACATTATGCCCAACATAAGAGCACTGGAAGCTGCTGCCAAAGGAACTGTATGCAGTTCAGTGTCAGGAAGGCAAGGAAGCTGGTAGTGGATTTGTTTCAGAGCGAGAAACTGCTGAGACCTGTCACACCTCACAGCGTGGAGGTGGAGATGAGGAGGCCCTCCAGCATGGGTTTGCATATCAACCACAGCCTGGACTGATAACACAGTAACTTAACAAGAAAAGGTTGACTTTTATTCTTGATGAGTCTCAGCTCTGCAGCAGAATAGTACACATGTTCCAGCGAGTAGCCAGTGGCAGTTTGCATCCTTCACTGCCTTGATGCAAAGAGGTTGCAGAAGAAGTTGCTGTTAAAGTAGTGAGCTGCCTGGAGAGAGAACCGAAGGGAAGCTGGAGACTCTTTCGAACAACAACAACCCTCAATCCCGCTGCAGTGGGCTGAAAGGGGCTACAGCTGATGCATCATGCCATTAAGGTGCAACATGTGAGGTCTTAGGTGCCGTTTTGTGCCAACAGCCATCAGACTGTAAAATAATTCGCACCCAAATGGCCTCTGCCTCAGGCAGCCAGGAGGGTGCTGGAGCAGAGCGCTGCTGCTGTCTTCACAACTAGCCTGGATTGCTTTGAGCGGTCTTACGCTCTATGTGCATGTTCTTCTACTTGTTTCTGATTATCATACATTATGCAACTTCAGCTTTTCCCTCAGGATGAGCTGGAGGATGTTGTCGGGTTAAAGCTTCAAATGAGTGTTTTCTTTCCAGAACCTGAATCTGAATCATTATTATTGATTGCGTTGGTACAGAGAGGCCGTGTCTGTCCAAGGGTCAGCCGCTCAGCCTGTTGCACCTACAGAGGGAGCCACCTTTGGGTTTTGTTACCAGGCTTGGCCTCTTAACACTGAGGAATAGTTGTTATCACCTCTAAACTTGGATTTTCTCCTCGATTTCAATTTAGTTTTGTGTATCTTGCATACTGCAGTTAATGTATGATCAGGGTATATTTAACGCCTCTGAAGATCTTTATAAGACCTTAACATAGAAAATGAAAAAGCCTATCCACTGCAGAGCAAAAGAACATTCATGCTGGGTGATGTATTTCAAATTCATTATAATATTAATAAAGTTCTTGAATCAATATGAAGATGTTTTAAAGTACATATAAAATTACATCTGAAAATACAAAAACAAACAAACAAAATGTAATAATCAAAATGTTTGGTGTGATGAAATTTGTTTCATTGTAATGCATAGCATGAAACAACATATGAGGATCAGATTCAGGTTCTGTGGATTTTAATAACTAGTCTGACATGTAGGATAATAGTCTTACTTGAATTCTTGGAGGAAATAAAAAGAATAATAACTGCTCTTATATCTGGTGTACAAATAGATGTAGAGGATAATTAGCCTGGCTGGCTTTAGGAAGCCACTTCTCTGACACAGCACTCACATGTAAAACCAGTGAGTGTTAGAGGTCTAAGGGTCTTTTCAGATCAAACAAGGCTCTGCTGCCATTACTGCTGTTTTGTGTGGAGCTGTGGGAGTGTTGGCCTTTGTACCCCCTCATGGCAAGGTTGTTCAGCTCTGCGGGTTGGGTTCCTCCAAAAATTGACCCTGCTTTAACTCTGCTGCCACAGGGCCACTGTGTTTTGTTGCACCCCCCCCTGCTGTCTGAACCAAAGCAGCCTTATCTGACTACTCACATTAATATGAACAGGAGAACTTGTGTTTATGCAGAAACTCCTGATTTGATCAAACTGCCCTTTGTACAATCAGGTATCCTCTTGTTTCCAGTCATTGAGCTAAGCAAAGCTGACCTGCCCCTCAATGCAGCTACACATTTTTAAAGGCACTTGGACCTGCTATGAGAGTTAGTGAAGATGGACCCAACACAGAGTCAGGCGAAGTTCAAGTGGTTGAAGTTTGCAATAGACTACACGAGATGAAATGGAAACCCTTAAAAAAAACAAATGCCTGTAGAAAACTCTTCAGTAATTAAATGGTGGCAGTCTTTGGAAATCAGCAGGAGAAGTTGTCCAAGTTTCTGGTGAGAAAATGTGCAGTTTATGGCTCTCAGATAGAAAAGCTCCTCAAATTCAAGAACAAACAGAAGGCAGAGGCACATTTGTCACTTCAGAATTACTCTTTAGAAAAAAGGAGAGAAAAGAAGGCATGCAATAGTTGAAAAAAAATCCAAGTATGAGTAGCTTAAAAGCCCCACATGACTGACTAGTATTTCGCTTTTTACAAAATGGATTTATTAAAAAAATATCTATCTTTGCATCATTGGATGAGGAAAAAAACACTTTACTGTGGAGACAAAACGTTGAAATCCACTGCAGACTCAGTCTCTCCTATTCACTTTAGCTCCAATTCTCCTGCAATATCAGGTTTAAATTACTCCCATATATACAGCATTCCTTTTCAGAAGTTGTCAGTTTGGAGACACTTTAACTTTACTTTATCATTTCATTTTTTCTTTTTCCTGAGTACAGGCAGCCGACCCTGAAGCCCAACAACAAACACTTACCTCTCTCAGTATTTGGTACTCCTATATTAATGGTTGGTATTGAAGGATCAGCATGGTCACTGTAGTACTCCAAAAATAAGGCATCCTTTTCCCAAGTCTTCTTTATCACTGGAACTGGAGCAAAGGGCAGAAAATCAATACAGTGTTCACCAAGTAGCAAAACAAGCAGACCTCTCGTTCCCTCAGCAAATGATTATTTCATATTTATTGCAAAACAGGATTTCTCTGATGTTTTTCCCTGTTTTCTTTTTTCTTTTGGTCAAATATTCAATTAAAAACCACTAAAGAAGTTTGTACAGAAATAAATCATCAGTAGAAATAAATCATCAGTAGAGATAAGAGTCTGTTGTGCTTCTTTTATTCCAACCACTTTTTAAATGTGCAAGGTAACTTACTAATAATAAAAATATCAGGCTCATGTATAATTTGATGCATGAGGTGGGCACATGTCAGAGTGTGAAAACCTTGAGTAATTTAAAGAAAAATGTGTGGTTTTATAAATATATCAAAACCTCTCAAAACATGCTGTTAAACAAAAAAAGCCTTTAGTTTCAGTTGTTCAGTTTTAGAACTATGAATCCTGGGAGCTCTGTTTGAGTCTTCCTCATAAAAACATGCTGTTACTACGAGTTTATGTCAGCTTGTGCAATGCACTGTAACAAACTGGGACCTGAGACCTTTTGACTTTTTGTCCTCTGCTGAAAAATAGCAGTAAATATAAGCAGTGGTGTAGGTAAGCAGATTATCTATGTAGACTTGTACCTTCTCTCTATACCCAGTGTCTCTCAGCTAAGCAGCTAGAGCAGACAGAAGTCATCTATCATGCCCTGATTCTTGGCTTCGGAGTTTGTGTTTTTTTTTATAGATTTGATTGAGATCTGATTGATGAGTTTTGGAGGCTTTGTTTTGTGTTGTCTGGTTTGTCGAGGAGAGTGTGTTTGAGGGCTGAGAAACACAGAATACCCAGAGATCTGCAGCGGCAACAGCAGAGGCAGCGACTGCTCGAGGCTGCATTCAACACTCATAAATCAACAGAAGTGATTCAGAATGGCATATTGAACATCGACAGAATGAAGAAAAGAACAAAAAGTTGAGTCAGCTGGTCCTCACTGCTTCTAACGGTTCTTCTGAAACTGACAACTGAGCTTATAAGGAACTGTAAGTACACTTAGGCTCCAAATATGACAGTGTTTTTTCACCTTACAACATTCAAATCATACAAACCAAATTTAAGAAAACACCCTAAATGCATCGTGCAGGTCAGATGCAGGCTGAGCTGCACAAAACAACCATCAATTAAGTTAGAGATGAGAGTCTAAAAACACAATACAAACAAGGACAAGAAACCTAGACGTGACTGTTGCTTTAGTTGATATTACAGGAACAACATGTAACATTTTGACCATCCAAGACCTGAACTGTGCTTTATATTACAGCACATAACTTAAAATTGGGTCAAATGATCTCAAGTGCCCACTTAAAAAAATCTTGTGAGTGTTGAAATTTTTTTGTAAGAGATGCTAAATGCAACATGAACAACTTTAAATAAGAATTCATACATCAAATACCATGTAAGCATCAGCAAACCTTGCTATCAAACACAACACGCTCCAGCAATATTGCAGTTTATGAAGAAAATATAGAAATGTAGGAAAAGGAAATGAAAAAGAAAAGATGGAATGCACTGCTTGAGCTTTTTTTTATTTTTGGTTCCCTTCTGTTTGTTTGGTGAATATTTTAAAATGTTTGAGATGTGAAAGTTGTTTTTGACAGCATAAAACCTGACAAATCAAATAAAAAAGAAAACAACCAAAGCGCTAATGGATACCTGTGTTTCTAAATTGTTTTTCTGGTATTCAAGAGCAGCTTTAAAACAAAACAACTAAACAACTAAAAACCCTGTTTAGCATGTTGAGGGCTCTTACTCTGTAACATTTAAAGTAAATGAACTATTTGGAGCTACCTTAAAAGTAAAAGGAGAGCACTGCTACCAAATGAAACAGTTCACTCTTTATCGACTCTCATTTTAAAGCAGATGAATTTTGTCTGCATCATTATTTTTGCTCAATAAGCCTTAACACTTTATGACACCGTAAATTCAATGTGAGCCTCTCTCATGTGTTTATCTTATTGATCTGAGCGAACCTTTCATATTTCCATTTAATATTCATTTTCATCCTGTACATGTTTGAAACCAATGATGGCAGCTTGGCGGAAAAATGTTAATTAAGTTAATTAGTGGAATTACATCCGAGCAAAACTCTCATTTGTACATTTGCGCTATCCCTTTGAAATGAGTCTGCTATTTGATCTATTGGCTGAACCTGTTACATTACTATCAGGTTAAAAGAGAGGTGATATATTTAATTCCCTGCAAATAAATGGCTAAACATGAGTAAGTGATTTCTTCACATGTGCAGGACTGTTAGATGATTTTGCATTTCCAGCATCGAGGTTAGGGGAGAATGAAATTGAATACATCAAGGTTTTAAGCCTCAATAATATTAAATCCTTTCAGGTGGGATGGTGGAATTATCCTGTGAAAGACTTCACCATGATAATCAGGTAAAGCTCTTTCACAGTCACACATGTCAAAGGTGAAACAAATCCATTATAAGAAAACAACAGGGCAAAATCATTTGTCATTTCAAGGGAAATTGGGCATCTTTGGCGGATTCTGTAAGAGTGGGAGAGTGACTCACCTCTTTCAGTGTGAAACTTCCTACACGTTTTCACAGCCACAAATATATCTTCTTTATTTACAGACTCCCCCTTTAACAAAGATAGGAAACATGAATCAAAGGAATGAATATAAAATAAATCACACATAATTAAAACTGAATCTAGATTATATGCGGCCAAATGGTTGAAATGCAGTTTTTCGGGCGATATTAAGTGTCAAAGTGATCAGTGGGAGTTGTTAACTTCAAAGTGGAATTAGGAATGAATATTTCTGCTAATGGTCTGAGGTCATTTAGCCCTCTGGTTCTCCGTCTGAAACTAAAGACGCACAGCAGCTGATAACACTGCAGCACATGTGAAAATTTCAGGGCTGAATTAGGTGTGCATTCATAAAATCTAAAAGTGTTGGAAGTAAAAAGGCGAGCAGAAAGTGAGGCTGGGGAAGATTATAAATGAAATGAATGAGTGAGAGGATAAAACTGAAAGAGGAATATCTCTGCTCTCCCTTTATCACCACATTCAGTCCGAAATTGAAGAGGCTGAAATGATTTTTAAATTGATCTCAAACAGTCACACAAAAAGATTCACTAAATCGATGACAGACACAACTCAACAGAAGTGTGTGCTACACTGCACTAAAATGTGATCAGCTACTACAAAACCATCAGATGGTTTCTAGAACATTTTACAGGCAGGATTTGTTATACAGGGACAATCTCGTGTGAAACGGTCGAGCCTAAACAAAAAAAAGCTGGCCCTTAAGACGTTCATGTAGCAGTTAGAGCTGCAGCAAAAATGAACTCATTATTTAAAAATGCAACAACTAATTTGTTTGTCCATTTGAGGTAACATCTGTGAGCATCACTGATATGTCTTCATCGTATTAGTTGATGTGACAAACAGTTGCTGATTAGTTACTAGGTTGAAAAATTCATTTGAGGTAATTTTTCTGTTTCCACCCAATGCAGGGTTTTAATACGGGCTGGAAAAACCAGCTCAACTTCAGTTCTGTCTGTGATCCCTGCACACTCCTGAGGGAAATATCTGGGATGTTGGCAGCTAAATTTCAACCATGTTTATCGGGTTCAGGTACGGTATTTATATTTAGCTGAAATCGCTGGCATGATGGCATGTTCATCGCTGTGAACTGAAAAGGCAAAGCTTAAATCAGTAAACAAGCTAAAACTCACTATAAAACTAAGAAGAGCTGAAAATTCAGCCGATAACTGTCCTCAGCTTAAATCCCGTGAGAGGCCTCTTTCCCTGCACTTTGCTTTTACACTGTTATTTGCCGAATTTAAGGATTTTTTTCAGCACTGGTCAGTCACTTTACTGATTTAGTGAATTAAATGTCAGGAAATACTGAGTAATTTTGATAACAATCTCCCACAGTCCAAAGTGGCAGCTTCAATTTGCTTTAAAATCCAACAAACAGTACAAAACAAAAAAGTACTCAGTTCACAGTGATGAAAAAAAAAAAAGGGATAAAATGCAAATTTTCACATTTGAGAATCTGGATCTAGTGTATTTTCTTCTTTTTTGCTCGACAAAATGTGAACCAGTTTTTGATTTATGGTATCAGCGCGAGTAAAACCTCACAATGTTGACCCTTACAAAACATCAGGCTGCACAGACAGTTATCCAGGGGACTGTCAGACAGACAGGCGTGTGCGTGTAAGCACAGGACTTTGTTGACCTCAGACCTTAAAAATCTCGAGATGGCTCAAAATACATTTTTATTATGGCCTTACTGCTCACAGTCAGTTTTCTCCTCAGCCATCCTTGTCTCTATATTTTTGTCTGTATTAATCATTTTTAAAAAATGACTCAAAAGCCTCTGTCCTCAAACGTCCCTTATGCACATGGATCAACACCGCAATAAGTGTATGAACTCAAACAAAAGGACGTGTTTTGCTGCCGTGGCCACTTTGTTGATCGTCGTCCTTCGCCTCCTTGAATCTGCCTCTTGAGTCTCTTTATTCCATGTTGACACTGCAGCCGAGTGCTGCCGCGGTCCCATTTGGCCATTTGTCTTGCAACTGCTTTGCTCACTGGTCTATTACGACGCGTCCTCTCTTGTTTTGTCTGAATGGAAACTTCTCCCTGAATACTTATTAAACCTGTGACCTTCACCGTTTCCCGCTTGCTGCTCCAGTCGTTGTCCTGTTTTCTGGTCAAATGAATGCCCTTTTATGAGGATGGTGATTTCAGTCCAGGGGAGGAACATAAATCTGACAGTCCGACCTGCGACAAACACGTAGCAGACTCAGACCACATATGCACATGCAATATGTGGTTAGAATCATAAATGAGAGGATCAGATTGATTTCTTTGTCAAAACTAGGAGGAGAGGGAGGACAAATTGGAATTGGGACACTTTCAGCTGCAGTTCTGGCATCCCAAATACAACTCACCTCATCCCCTCTAAACAAACCTGCAGCCACATACACACCTGGGCAACACCATCACTTCCTCCAAACATTATTATTGATCGCTGCAGAGTGCACATGGTTTTAGGGTCAGTACACAAACCAGACCTTTTATTCCAGCTAGAGCACACACTGTACTGAGAATTTATGAGGAATCATACCGAAAAGGATGTTTATCATCCAGCGTACCCACATGGTCAGAAATATAAATAATATACTGTAACAGGAAAAAAAAGGTGCAGAAACACTAATAATTAAATTAGACCAAACTTGTTCTTTTTAAAGAATGCAAGTGCTGACCTCAGTAACTTTGTGACCCAGTTGTGATGCTGTTTCCTCAGCCACACCCACTCACTGACTCCCACTCACATACAATGCAGCATCAAGTATGTGTCCTGCAGGATTATTCAAAGAAACCGCCTGCCTCTTAGAAATCTCTCCCTTGCACATAAAACTGACTGTGATGTCTTTCCACTGTATATTCGAGTAGACAGAGAACTACACATGAGATCAATTACTAAAGGGCTACACTCATTTTGTAATAAAGCCTTTGTCAAACCATGAGAGGTGAGAGATCTTAAGTGAATTGTAAGACCTGCAGCGCAGCAACAGCTTGTGACTATGTAAGTGTTGTTACTTATTTTCAATTAACCACATTTTTCAACACTTGTGCTACACTTTTCCACAAGCACAAAGAATCTGCAGAGCAAGGTAATTCACAAGCAACAATCATACTTTAGATAATTAGGGTATACTTCAAATTTAGAATAAATGTATAGAGAATTCTGATGAATTTTGGATTTTCTTGATGAAGGGATAAATCCAACAGGGGAGGGTGAGCCAAAAACCTGTTTAAAAACTTCACGGATTGCTGCACCTTCAAATTCAAAAACTTCAGGGAAAATCCAGGAACAGATTCCTTGAATTAAAAGGATTAAACATGGTGCAGTTAGAAACACAGATCAAGGATAATTCCTTTTCCAAAAGAACATTTTTACAATGAAAATTTAGAGGCTTTACAGAGGCTCACAGACAAAAAATGAAAAGAGGAGACTTAAGCATGGGAACACTTGTCAACTGTGCAGTTTGGTCTCTTACCTTCTCTAACACAGAAAAACAAACCAATATGTGCATGAAACAAGAACAAACTGTAGGATATAAACATGTAGGCAGCAGGATGTAACCCATTTAGTGATGTGAAGTATTGGAAGAACTTCAGTTTCTATTCCTGCACAATGTTTACAAATTCAGCACATTTAATGACCTTCATCAGTGTTTATTTTCATAACCATTAAAGGCCTTGTTTTTTCTCCAAGATTCACAAACCTGCAAGGATTTCAAGGATTCATTGGAAACTCTGGCTCCCCAGTGCTAGTGCTGCTTGTCACACAGTCAGTGTAGCAGGTGAATAAACTGGGATCGCATTAAGATGGATATCCAAACAAAGTAATGAAAGAAACAAGACAGATTGAACTCCGGATGCTGAGAGGACGCAAATGGAAGTTGCCTAGCAACGCGGCAGCATTTCTTCCCTGGCAGAACACTAAACTAAATTGATCAAAACAAAACCAAGACTTCTTTCCTTTTAGGTTAATGCACAAAGTTCTTCTGAATAATATATATATATATATAACTGCAATGATTTTCAAGGTTGTGCTGCAGCGCTAACTGAAGGCTGAAAGCTGGAGATCACCACGGAACTGCTCACGAAGGAGAATCTTAAGTTTCATGTAGTTTTTTAAATTTTAGTCCCCTTATCAATTCAATGGGCATCAAGGACAGTCACACTTAGGCTGCACACGGAGCGGATACTCACACACAGTGGAGGTGTGTTGCTCAGAGTGGTGACACAGTGAGTGTGAGAGGAGTCCTCAGGCTCAGTGCACAGCTCAGGAACAGCAGTGAGATGTGGACCCTTCCCGTTGTCCCAGATGTACAAGGCCACCTGTGATGGCACAGATAGATATTTCAAGACAAAATGCTATTTTTCACACAAAAATGAAAGTGGTGAATAAAGAGGAATATTTCATTTGTGACATGACTCAAGATAAAAGTGGGAATAGTAATTATTCCTTTTTTATTTTTGGAAAATAAAAAGATGTTAGTGTGATAAACAGGCAACTTCTCTTGTATACGGAGAGTATAATTTGTTGGTCAGGAACATACAGCTGTAGCACCAAAAGGTTTCACTGGTATATTCAAGTCATTTATTTCAATTGCTTTTAACCTTTTTTTAAAACATTCAAGCCCCTGTGATTCAGACACTGTTTTGTTTAGGTTTTCATTGTTCAGCTCTTATTAATGTTTTAAACTTAACAGAAGTGATATGGAATATTTTCTGTACCTTTATGCTAAATACCAATTTTGTTCTCACACCAAACTCCTGTGAGCAAATTGAATATTTAAGATGACTTATGAAAGAGATAAATGGGATGATGGAGATGGAGATATTTAGAGCTGGAGGGTTTTACTGTACTTTTTTCTAAAGGAGAGCAAATAAAAGGTTTAGTCCAACTATTCTGCAGGGGGAGATCAAGACATTTAAGCAAAAGACTACATGATGAGAACAGTACAACCAGTGCTGTCTAAATATTGGCAACTATCTCAAAGTATAAGGATCCACAGAAACTGTTAACTGTAAAATTTTGCTAATTTGCAGCTTGAAGAAAGTCTGTTGACCTGAACCATTTTGAGACTGAAAATTCATGAAATGTCAGCTGTACTTTTGCATTTACGCAATCTTAATTTTCACTTGCATGTGGTTGTCAGTACATGTTTGTTAAGTGAAGTAACATCAGTTCAAAAACAACTTAGAATTCCTTAATTTATTGTTAAGTCTCAGCAAAAAGAAATCACACTGCGTTTTTGGAACATATAAATATACAGTATAAGAACCGAACCTGTAGGACTGAACTCGTGCCATCTCCAACTGAACCACCTCTTCCACACTGAGCCTGATAAGTCTGATTACTCAACAAAATCCCTAGATGCCTCCCTGACTGAACTTCAGTGATAAAAATAAGAACCTCAATGCCGCACCATGACAATTCTCCAAAGTAATGAGATTTCACTTCAAGGTTAGATGGATTTCATGCCTCGCTCCTTTTGTGCAAATAACTTAAAGCAGGTCGGTGTTGGCTTTAGCGTGACAAACAGGAAAATTGTTAGAAAGTGGCTGAGAACCAGAAGCCTCATCATCACTTTCCAAACAAAACAGGTCTGATGGGAAACATGTGACTTGGACGCTAACTCACCTCATGTTTCAGGTCAATGGTGAAGTCAGACTTGAGTGGCTCATCTCTCACTTTGTTTGCAAGTCTAAAATTAGAAATCACAGAGTTTTCCTCTGAAATATTCAAGAAATATCAAGTAAATCTTCTTCTAAAAAGCACTGAAGTTTGATGAAGGAACAGCTCAACTTTACAATAATCACAAACAAATTTACACACACACACTCACACTTACCGATCAACAAGGGGGATGCTTAGAGCCCAAGCAGCAGTAAAGTCTGGATATTTAAAGACAGAGGGGTTCTCTGCAAAGGCGTAGTGATGGATGATGGTCGACTCCTCGTCATGAAGGGGCTTACCAAGAAACCACTCCTGATCATTGAGAAGGACATGACAGGATGTCAGCATCA
>JAQNCA010000029.1:20248944-20275235 GCA_029783725.1 Acanthurus tractus | reverse complement strand
AATATTTCAAATGAAGTCTTTCTTTTATCACAAACATATTCCTGTAAACTTTCATAAAGCATAACATAAATACATGTGGCCTTGTTTGGAGGTTTTGTCACTGCACTTGCCGGATAATCTCTAAAATCTGCTCTGGTGACATGGTTTGTCACTGTCTGGGAAAATGATGAGATTTCTTCATGGAACAAAGTCCAAAGATACGAGATATTATAGCCAAAAGAGCACTCATCATAACGTTTTACAAACAGTTAAAAATACATGAAAAATAGAAGGGTAGTTTATAGTTTATACTTTATTTGTTCAAACAGTACCAAAACATTAGCTTAAAAAAACATCTGTTTGCTGTCTATTTGCTGTACTGGATCATTTTTCTCCAATCAGATCATCTTCTCGTTTGTCTCTCCACAAGTGTAAATAAGAAAGTTTCCCAAAACTACAGCAGCCTTAACTGCATATGTGATGAGGTTACTTGAACCCAAGTAGTCATCCTGCTGAAAAAAACCCTGTAATTTACCACACTGGTACTAAGATGCGACGGTCTAATAAAACATTCCTGCTTTTAATTAGAGATGCATGATATTTATTAATAAATGTCAAGCAAACTAATAGGAAATTCTATGTTTTATGTTTATAATTAACACTATTCTGATAATAAAATTAAAGCCAATAAACAGAGTCAAAAATAACCTCATGCATAAAAAGTAGCATATCTGTCCTGAAGCGTGACAGACCACTGTATTCTTTTGTCATTGTGTTTTATATACAGACAAAGCAGTCGTACATTTTTGGCTTTTATAGTGGCCTGTAACATTTCACAGAAGTATCACAAGTCATGCTAGATCTAATTAATGTCACGCTTCAGTGTCTCATTGGTATGAAGTTAATTTGAAAGTGGCAGCTAGTTTTCTGTAAAGAGCCTTCAGTCTTTGAATTATTCCGCAAAGAAAACTAATTTCGTCTTGCTGATCACATTACGCGGCTGACCACAACGGGCTGCAGCACCTGAGAGAGAAATCTTTGCTTCAGGGTGCGTTGTAATGAATCAAATCATAAGATGATGTATCCATTTTCTCCTTCTCCTCCTCAGGATAAGGTCGTTTATAAATGAATTCAATCTCTGATGTGTTGTGGTAAAAGAACAAAAACAAAAAAACATGCAGGATCTGAATCGTCTAAGATGAATAAAATGGATTTCTACTTGCTGTTTTGAGAGCAAAGCAAACTTCAGCATTTGCTGAAAAAAATAAGCCTTTCTTCGCTTTACATCACAGTTATTGACATCGTTTCTGGCCTGTTTGACTTGAAAGCCAGCTCACATGTGACGGCTCATCATCAAATACAAAGAGCGACAAAAAAAGCCGATAAATGAGGAAAAATGCCGTTTTTATTTTAAAAGAATTATTGATGGAAGGAAACTATTTTTTGATGGGAAAAAAGCATAATTGAGAAATAATATTTTTATTGGAACCCCAATGGATAATTCATTTAATATTTATATCAGACCAACCCCACCGACCCATATACAAGACCAACTTCCTGAGTGGTGAGACAGGCCCTTATGTTACAGCAGAGACTGCGGTGATGTATGTGTGTGAGACAGGTCACACTACCAGTTAGAGCTCAGAGCAGCTGCAGAGGAGCTGAAATCAACCTGATACTTCATCTCTTAGCTGAGGCGACGATCAGCTGAGCGGGAGCAGTGAGCTTAGGTCTCACTGATGCATACCACAGAGAGAGAGACGAGAAAACAAAGGTAGACAGACTGTGATGAGGTTTGGTAAATACTGTACACTTACTTTACTTTTGTCAAATTTTGCAAGGACTTCAGCAAGCTTGGCCATCTTTACATTTGTTTCTTCCTCAAGAAACACAATCCAGGATGAGTTTTCCCCGAAGGAGCTGGATAAGCTGAGGACACGCAGAAGAAAATAAAGTATCATCAAAACTGAAAAATAAATAATAAAATAAGAATAAATGGAGCATCGCCATGCACAGACAAGCTCAACATGAAACAGTGTTTTTTATTTTATTTTTTTCTAATCCAGTCCAGTCTGAGGAACTATCTAACTGAGGCTCCTGACCCAGTCAGATCAAGACAGCTACACAGATCTCCCTGGAGGGCAGAAAGACAAAAAAAACATCACAAGCACACAGACTTCTTTCAGGGAGGGCGGCTCTGTAATGATCTGGGGCGCTTCTGGGGATTTAGGTCTTAAATCTTTATGGTTGAAGAAGAAAACAGATTTGGATTTCATTTCACATCTCACCAAAACAATTATTGAACGCATATTGGATTTTGAGAAGGCCCAATCATGTAGACGACTGCAGCTAATGTCATTACCGTGCTGTTCAGACCGCTGGATAACTGCAGTAATAGGCTTATTGTCACAGTTATAGACACATTAGGAAGGCATTTATCATAATGTGGAGCAATCAATCACAGTTATTGTGTTAGGAATAGCTTTGAAGCAATTTGTAGACTTAAAACATGGCTATTAAAATGTCCTGAAACCAAAATATAACCTTAAAAATCTCAGCTGCAGGAGAGCAAAATGTTGCAGACGTTTCAGTGTTGGTTTGAATTACATGCTTATTCAATCTTAAGGGTTCAGGGATACTTACTGAGGCAGCAGAGGAAGGATACTCCAGTCTCCCTCATTATCTGATAGGGTGTGAAGGAGCAAAACCACCGGTGGTTCCTGAGAGAAACACCATACAAACCACAGTTGCAGGGTTAAATAAGTGTGCAACTGCGACACAAAGATAAACACAATGAAAGGGACTTTTCTCTAATGAATGACCCAAAGGTCACCTGGTGGTCAGAGTGAGTCTCCTGTAACTGCAAAATCGACAATGTAATCAATGCTAATGAGCTAGTTTGGGGTGCTTATGCTTTTCCCAAGGATGATACCAGTCGTTTTGCATTTTTATGCCATTTTCTACGATATTTTGCATTTTAGGATAAAATTCACACCAAAGTTCCCCTTCCTGCAGCTCTTTTTATTTGTCTAGATTGTTTTGGAGAGGGTTTGCTGAGATTTGGAGGTATGGTCTGTAGAGATGTCTGCCTGTCTAGAATATAATATTTGTATCATTGTATGAAAAGATACTGCCTAAGCTCAGGAACACAGTCTTATTGAAAATGACACCAAATGCTTTTTGGCTTCATTTACACTTTCCAGTGTCCCTACTTGTACAGTCATTGCCTGCGTTTCTTCTTTGTTGTCCAAAAAACGTGGTTCTTCATTATGATGAAGAAGCATGTTTTTGATTTGATTCCTCATTCAAAGTCCTGTTGTCTTAAATAAGCAAAATAAATTAAACAAACAATAAAATTAAAATTAAATTAAATTAAATAAACAAAGTGTATTCATCTGCAGCAAATAGTCTTCAATCAATGCATTATCTGTCATATTTAAAGCCAGAACATTTGTTGAAAAATAAAAAACAGCACACATCAGTTTCATGACAAGTTTTTTAGTCTTCTTCTACAAAGTAACAACATATTGTTGGCCTTATTTAAAGATTTAAACCTTCAATGGAGCCACAGACATGACAGAAAACGCACTGAGTCAGATTCATGATCACACAGCCATAAATTCATGCTACGAACACCCAGCTGGATCAGACCAATCCAGCTGTTTTGCTCACACGCGATGAATCATCAACAAGATTCCAGGAAATTCATTTTCCACCTGACAGCAAGAACAAAGTGTTTACATATAACGACACTTTAATGAATGACAGTTAACTGAGACAGTCTTTTTTTCTATGCAGTCAATGCAGCACACAAACAGCACGAGTGTGTCTGAGACTGAGATGTCACACTTACTGACGTGATTACTTTGTTAAAACTCTGCTGACCGGAGGCTGCTTTTCACATCGTTACAAGTTCACTGAAGTGGAATAAAACACACTGTTTAAGTTGTCAAGAAAATGAAATGCTAGCCATCAGCTATCACTATGACTGAAAAAATGAGCAATTGTTGCACCTGAAGCTCCCTGTAAGTGATTTCATTTATATTTACAGCCCAACATCATAAATTCGTCTTATTTCTGCTGTCAAAGTCTGTCTGATTGGGCTGTTATCTGGCTACTCTTGGTTTTAGGTTTTTTTGTTGGTTTTGATCTTTCCGTGTGAAGGGTTCACAATAAGAACAACACAGAATAGTGCTGGTCTTATCCTTTAAGGAGATAAAACTTGTAAACACACCAGTATGATCCCTCACAAAGCACATTGCCTTCAGGGTCTCTGCTCTTGCCTACCCTCACACTAAGAAGTAAGCTGTTAGGAAGAAAAAAACATCACTGGAAACAAGCACAGGGTATTTCGGGGCACGGACAGCGCACACAATCACTTTCAAATGAGAGGAATTTGTTTCAGCCAAGAATTTCTGGAGTGAGGACGAGGGTGGAAGGTGTGTGAGGACTGAGCGAGGGAGCCGACGTCTCACGCTGTGAGGAAAACAAAGCAGCAGAGCGTAAGACCCTGCGGTTCATTACTGTATGGTCCACTCATCATGCAGGAAGACAGGGGGAACAGCCTCCGCTGAGCCATTCTGTCTGAGAGCAGCCTGTTTGATTTAGGTAATGAGCCTGACACTGTTTACACTTATTAAACCGTATTAGTCAGTTGAGGTTTGTTAACTCTCTTCTAATATGAGCTTTATCTTTAAGACTAATGGTATCATGACACTGACCATGTTTAATGAACTGCTTTACCTGACATTCATGCCATTACTGCTATATGAAAACAATAACTAATGAAAAAGGAAGAAGTGAAGTCTTCAGATAATCTTAAAAAACAAGGCTTTTGCTCCAAGCAGCTGCGATAAAGGAGGCAGAAGAGGAGGCTGATTCTCTTCCAGCGATGGTGAGCAGGCAGTGGACTCCTAATCGACAAATGAGAGCAGGTCCTCGTGTGGACATGCTTTCAACGGATAGGACGCTGATTGCTTGGTGACTTGGGAGAAGATGGGGGTCACTTAGACCTGGTTATTATGGAGGGACACGAAGCTGGGTTTTTATTCACCGGAGGGGGCTGGAGGGGAGACCGGAGCCAGAGAGCCACCTGTCAAAACCACTTCAGTGATGCAGTCAACAACGGCATTTTTGATGGTCCACTAAGTCAAGCTGAAGACAGCCCAACCTCTCGCTGAAAACCAGTACTCAAAAATAAAATGTTTTCATCACAAGGGTTCCTGAAATGCATAAATTGAGATAAAAATGAAGAGTGTATATCACCGCTGCTGTCAAAGGTCTTCGAGTTTGTTCTTATTCTGCTGCACTTGTGCGTCTCTGTGGATATGAGCATCGGCTAAACGCCAAAAACACTATATAAATGTAATGTGAATTCCTCCCAGAAGGCAGCATGTCAGACTGCGGGAACATGAGCTGTGAGCTGCCACATAGAATACACAAGTTCCTGTCTGTGTAAATCTGTGGATACCACGAAATCTTCCACAGTCAGGCGAGGAGAGAGAAATATGTGCTGAGGGGGAAGAAAAGGCTCAGGGGCAGAAATACGCATACTGCCTTCGTTTCCCTTCAAAGAGACGCATTGATCAGGTCATTAATCCAAATTTATCACCAATAGTGGCATGATAGTTTATATATTTAGTAACACCAAGTCAGTGTTAAATCATTTAGAAAGATATTTCATATATTTGGCTTTTAACAAGTTTAGTGACCATTCTTCACCTCTTTTCTGACCTACAAAGAAGAAAACAATCCCACTACATGATAACAGAAAACAAAAGTTATATCAGCTCTATAAAACCTCTATTGTCCTTCTGTTTAGAAACTAATCCTGGCAACATAGTGGACATCAAGGACGTTTAGCAAATTAAGCAAATCTTATAGATTTTTGGGCTTTGACCTTTTCAGTATCCTAGGAACCCCCTCAATGACTGAGTTAGCAGAATTTTAAACTTGTTTATGTTGTGCTTTGGAGTTGGGAGTAACTCATGTTTGGCTTCAGAGGGTAGGCAGAAAGAAAAATTTAGGAGTTTGGATTTCATCTCTACACTCTAAAGTTACAAAAGTAATCAGTTTTCTGCTTTCTTCCTGTTTGTTGCATTTTTATTCGGTGAAACACACCAGCGGCAGTATCTAACAACTAGACACATTTTTTTTCACAACAGCTGGTATTTATTGGTCTCAGTTTCAAAGCTACTTTGTGGTTGTTTAAACTATAATTACAACTGAAGAGACTTTTAAGCAGGACTTCTTAAAAGAAATAAAGAAATATTTCTTTACTAGCAGGCTGTAGTCTAAAATGGTATTTCATTTTTCTTGGTTTGGATGCAAATCGTTTAACACTGCAGGACAAGACATTTTTTCTAATATGTTCTCATCAACTTGCTCTTACTAAACTCTTTTCCTCATCAAGATCAGAGCTAAAAAGGATAACAAAAAAACCCCCAAAACATTAACTTATAATATATGACTCAGGATTATTGGGCCCTAATAAAAAAAAAAAAATAACGATTAAGAAAATAAAATGGCAGTCTTCAATGTTCAATATAAAACCTTAAATGTTAAAGCTGGTATTTTTATGTGTGATGTAAAAGGAAAATAAAAGCATACAGGAAAGTAAGTATTAATATATAACTACATTTTATTTCATCTTGGAATGTGACATGGACCTCACCTTTTCAACCTGTATAGTTCCTCTAAAAATGATCCTCTATGCAGATCAGGATCCAGATTAAATTCAAATTTCAACATTTTCTATTATAAAAAAAGGTGCTTTTGAGAGCTGCAGCCTTGGTGGAGGAACAGCATTTTCTCTCCGAGTGCTGCATGGGCACACCTGAGGCTAAGGGTTTTTTCACTCTGATTTCAATAAAGATAACTCATTTTGATTACAAAGCTTTGGGTCTTATATCTCCCTGAAAAGCTGTCAAACCTTTACTGCCACCTCTTTGAGAAGTTGCTGATTAAAATTCTGCCCCGACTTAGTTTGTGTAATTGCATGCAACATTCACTGACTCCAGACATTTCTGAGATCATAACTGCAGACACAACATGATGTGGTATTGAAAAAGTCTGTCTTATCCTATAAAATGTGATGTCCATTAGTGTAACTTCATCTTTTCATGGCCAATGTTACTGGCTGAAACAAACTGATGCCACTATCCATTACAGGAAACAGAAATCAGGAAACAGTCTTATAAAATTCTGGACAAAATACAAAAATTAGATTGAGAAAAGGTTTGATAATGAATGAAAGAGGAAGCTGCTGCATTTTTCTTATTTTGAACTTTGTTTAGCTTGAGGTGAACTGCATAGTTTCAGACTTTTAGTTAAAAAGGATTGCATTGGGTTGCTTTCTAAGACAGGGTGATTTTTGAATGCGGTGCCACACCAGGGCTAAATTTGCTTTGAAATTTTAAAATCAATACTGACTAAGCGATCATTTATATATTCCACTCTGTCAGTGTGATGCAGTCAGTCAATCCCAAACAACACTGACTCTAAAAAAAGGTAAGACTCTGTGTACAGAGGAAATGAAAACAGCATGTAATCACATGCAAACAAACTGTGTTTACAGATGACAGTTTTACAAAGTGTTTCTGAGCTGTGTAGTAATCTCCTTTATTCAGTCATGTGCCTCACATAGTGCTGAACCTCGCTCCATCCTTGTTTGTGAACAACTGAGTCCTTCGAGGAATCTCCTTTATGCCAAATCAAGAAACTTAACACCTCTGACCTGTTTACCTGTACAATTGTTCCTAACAGGTGTTTTAGCAGTACTATCAACCTCTCAGTCTTTTGCTGCCTCATACAGCATATATTTCCAAAAATCACAAGAGTTGATCACTGAAAACATATTTAAAGGAAAACATTGCAACATATGTTGTCCTTGAATGTTTTTTTTAAGTATCAATCATCAATAAGTATGAGAAAATTATTACATTCTTTTTTTCTAATTTCAACAGCAGTCTTTCTTTTTGGGAATCTGGGCTGTTGATGAAAAGGTTGTAACATCCAGCTGCAACAACAACTTAGAAATCTGAACAGGAGATCCACATGGGTTCCTTGACACAGGAAACACAGCACATTTTCCTCATCTACATCTTAATTTACTGTGGTACTGTCATTAGTGATGCTGCATTCACTGTGTTATAAAATATAATCCATGAATTACTCCACATTAAATCTGCCTCTGAAGCGGTTTAATGAGCGGAGGCAAAGGGCATGTTGACCTGCAAATGTGCTCTGTGTCTTCCCATGACACAGTCATGATGTGCTTACTGAAATATGACAAACTGCATGAAACATTGAACTGATGTCCCAAGAGGAGAATGTTTTTTTCTTTCTTCCAGCCTTGTTTTCAAATATCTGAATTAGAATCAGGAATTACAATATTCATTGTGATGAACTTGAGCCTTTGGATGATGACTTCTCATTAATAATTCACTGATAAGAGGCCAGAAATGGAAGGCTGATTTGTTTGAAACATACATCTGAGCAATAAAAATTTACACATCAAAGCAGCACAAATGTCTGGGTTTTTTACATTCATAAATTTATTACTACGCGCATGATTAACTGTTGCAGGGAGCTAAGTATACTGTTTTTGTAACTACACGTTTATATTTCGGACTCTCATGTAATTTACCAGTTTAATCTTGAGGGTAGCATAAATTATTTTTCATATAATTCAATATTTAAAAAGATGAGGATTAAGTTAGTGTAACAAATGGCAAACTCCTGGCAGGGTTAGCCTATTTGTATGCACTGAACTAAGTTTAGATGTATTTTAACCCAAATCGATATCAACTTTAAACAGTGTAAAGTTCTGAATCATTCTATGAAATCAGTGCTGACCTCATGTGGTGACATTTACAGCTTACAACAACTCCAAATTCAGTCGCGACCTTTGTTGCAAGAAATGAACGTTACGGATGCTGACATATTTCTGCTAGAGACAAAATGCTATTTTCTGTCTCTGTGAGTGTGTGGCCCCTTGTGACATGAATTTCATCATCATCATCATCAGAGGATGTATGTGGAAGCTATGTTCTGGCATCCATGTACCTCCAGTTTGTTGTGGATGACTGAACAAACGTTGATCCTGCAGAAACCGATCTACGCAATACCCAAGGTGTCCACAGACACGTCCATGTACACATTATTTGGGAGTATTTTCAGGTCCTGGAATGTTTGTGAGCTTTCATGTGCTTGTTCTTGTGTGCATGAGTGAAGGGATGCCTTGAATCTTACCTCTGTGAGACTGTGCGCCTGCTTCAGTAAATCTGCTCTGCGCCTTTCTGCCTGCCTCACATGGAAGGAGTTGCTTTGACTCTGGAGGACGAACACTATCTCTCGCAGGTCTGGAGGAACACAAAGGACGAAGATGAGAGACTGCTGCTCGCATACTGTGAAAAAGGATCATGGCAATCGATGACCTTCTGAGAGCAAGACAAGATAAGAGCTGCGTTCAGAATGACTGAGGTGATTTTTGCTAATCTCTGCTATTGGCCGGGCGATAATAACCAGCACATCAAGAGCTTAATTGGCTTAGGGAGAGAATGTGTAAATGTCACAGCCCAGACTGTGTTACTTAATAAAAGATTAGCAGTCAGAAGAGACTCTTTCTGAGGCACCGAAACAGCCAAAAGGTTGACACAACCCAGCTGTCCGATTCTGGCAGAACAGCACAACTGCATTGTCAGTAAAACTCGGTATCGTTACTGCATATTGAGGCCAAGGTTAACAGGGAGACACAAGCTCAATATTGTCAGTTTAAAACCTGCTAACACAGGCTATTTCAACGCTTAACATGTTTAGATACCATCTCTGTCACTGACTCAGGTTGCTGCAGTTCCTCTTCATGTGAAATCCATTAAAAGGGCAGCAATAGTGACGCAGCTCAGTGAAGAATGACATTGGCTGCAAAAACATTTACACATAAACCCTGTGGCTCTCACAACCAGAACAATCAAAAGCAGACCAAAAGACCAGGAGGGAGGGGATAAAAATATATATATATATATATCTGTCATTTTGTCTTTGGCTTTGTACAATTACATTTGACAACTCCTAAATCCTGTAAGCTGTCCCTCACATCAGAAAGAAGTCTCTGGCACCTGGCTGAAGTGACTGTGACAACAAAAAGGCTTTTCAAGGATTTAGAGCTGAGAGTTTAATGCCAATATCCAGGTGTGAATTAAGAAGAAAGCAGAGGGGATGTCAGAGTTTTTTCCAGCAATGACAGGCAGCTGAGAAACTACACAGTGCATGCAAGGCTGTCTGTCTGTGCAGATTCTTTTCTCTTAATTTGAGCTCAAACAAACATAACAGGCTTTATGCCAGGTGATTCCCACCAGCTTCTGACTTTTTAATTATCCTATCAAAAATTTGTGCAGAATACGGTCATAAAGGGTACATAACGTCGTAAATAATAATTACCAGTAAGAGTTTTTCCCATAAAAGCCTTGCTGAATTTGCTGACTACGTGTTTTTTAGCGCTTCAAAACATAAATAAGTAGGAGTCACTGCTGACAGGTCCGTAATCTTCCCATTGGGAGAGTTGTGCAAAAAAGCAATACAAGGAGCGAGGGGAAGGGCGAGTGCTGACAATGGCAGGATGAGATGGACTGCCTCCTCCTCAATTACACTCCTTGAACCTCCTCCCACCCCGTGTTCAAGTATTACAGGCGATGCCAGGGGCAGACAATCTGTCAGGGTACAGTATCCATGTCAGTTCTTTTTAATTAAGTGTTGGTGGGCGTGTCGCTCCTTTTGCGCTGCTCATAACAAATATTCCATTGATCCTGGAGCCCTGGTGAAAGGGGGGGATTTACTCGCTAAATCCCAGCGTGTCCATCTCCCAACGGATCTAACCTCCGCCGAGAGCCAAGCTTATAGAGGGAATACCACTACATCACCTCTAAATGTCCTTCTGCTGAGTTCGCTAAATGAATGACTGTGTGTGTGTGGACGTGTGTGTGCATCTGGTTTCACATAAAGCTGTGCATTTTAAAGCCCCAGGTGAGGCACCATCCTCCTGATACTGCACAGTAAGGCAATAATACCAGCTGCATGGGACTAACGGCGGAATCAGATAAGCAGTTTGCCAATCCCTCATTGTGTAGATAATGCGCACCCCATGTCAAAGCAAAGGAGAATGAGGGGTAAAAAAAGAAACTAATTAAGACTGAATTCACTGGCCTTGGCTCCACACTAATGGGTTTCGATTAATCATCAAACAACCGGGAGAAAGGAGGAAAAGGAAAAATCCTGTTAGAGTGCCCTTCTTTCCCTACCTCTATCATTCCTCTGTCCTTCATCTTTCAGGAAAAAATCCCCTCTGTGCAGTCCCTCGCCACTCATGACAGCCAATGCCAGATTACAAAACGCAATAAATACGTCTGATAGCATTTGAAAGGGCAAATGCCTATTGAGCCAATGATGCCACAAAGTACTTTTTAGTGGATAGTTGAGATTATTCAGGATGCTTATACCCTGAGAGGCATATAACTAAGAAAACATGCTAAATAAATTGTATATATCTGACTCTCACATTGGCAGGACATTACAGGGGGTTGTTAAGGTGTGTGGATGGTGGCTGGGCTTCAGTGTTTTTCTAAAATGGTTCTCTGGTGATTGCTCCATAGTTGTCATGAAACTGTGTGATGTAACCACTGTAGATAGTTATTAGGTCTTTGTTGTGCCATCTGTCCGACAGGATGCATTTCAGGTCTCAAGGGAAAAGACATCCAAGTGTTCCAAGTGTAGAACTCCAGATGTTACCATACTTTTTGTTAATTCAGTGACTATATGAAATGGTTTCCTGCAAAGAGAAGCCAAGTGGTGGACAAAAGTTGACATCTTCATATCTTTTTTTTTTGCCATTTTTTATTTTTCTTTGTTTTCTTGTTGATTTAATGGCATTGCTCTGTGGTCCTCAAGGTTCACACGTGACTAGTCCTGTTTTAGTTGATTCCCTGCATGACATTTCCATCATGGCCTCTACATTTGCGTTGTTTTAAGTTAAGAGTCTTAACAGCTACCATATTTATTGGGTTGCTATAAAAAGGAATTTTAATAAATTTGTCAATCGTCCGGCAAATTCTAAGCCGGACAACACTAGGTTCATGGCTACATAACTGCAAAACTAAGAGACATTCCCATAAGCTCAGTGGTGTATACTGCAAATTACCAAAAGCTAGCGGACAAACATGTTATATTAAAATGTTGAAAAAATTGTAAAAAAAATATTCAGATTAACAACTGACATGTTATATGACAAGTATACCCAGACACATCACTTGCACATCAAAGAGCTAACGCTGGTGAATGCAGCTGAAGCTAACAGCCAACTAAAGCATGTGTTCTGAGGCTGTTTGAGAGACAGTAGCCTTTCTCTCCAGAACAGCAGGTGGTGTTATTCTGCATGTGTCATTCAGAAAGAAAACCTGGAAGACCACAGAGTGTGGATGTATAAATGGTCAATATAAAGCAGTGTTTGCCTCACATTTTAACACATAGCTAATTCATCTGGATCATACTGGTGTGGAGGACTGTGTTGCTTAAAATACTGGTCATGGAAGCAATCGAATGAAATAATAAAGAGAGCCTTCAGTGTGTTTCCCTTTTTCCTTTAATCATTTACTTAATTTTCTTACTTCTGTTTCTCTTCTTGTGCACTAATTTGCCTTCTCTGAACAGTCACTCGGGGTAATTTTTCCCATTGATGGGCCCCGCTGCCAATTCAAAATGCTCTATCAGACAAAAAAACACAGACAAGAGCCAACTAGTGCCAACAGCAAAGGACACAATGCAAACAGCAGGGCCACAGATGCTCACTTTGGTGTGTCAGCTCCCTGAATGTGTGACTGTAGACTCTTAATCTCATTTTCTAGTTTTTCTCTCCTTTGTCTTGAAATCATTTACTAACCTCTGTTTCAAAAAGTCTACAGCTTTATAATTTAAAATTGGCTTTTTTGTTGACTTTTCCTTGTCAGTCTCAAGAGCATTTGAGTGGGATGTTGCTGGGTGTTTGCGGTCATTGCAGTGGTTATTAGGGGCGACTCTGGGTGCTTGACAAGGTGCATTTTGTGTTTGCTTGGATAGTCTGTTTTCACAGTTGTCACAGAGGTGATGGTGGTGTCTAGTTGTATAAATAGCAGTTCTCCCAGAAGTAAAGGTATGTAACAATTCATCCATTAAATAGTGGGCCAAAATGTGAAGAAGCATCCTGGTTCCAAATCACAGACCTTTTTATTCAGTGTTGAAGTGAAATTACCAAAGGATGCCTCTTGACTGATAATAGTATGCCTCGACTGAAAGAGATTGTAGGTTCCTGCATGGGGACATGAAGCCAAAGTCCTGGTCATCTTGGAACAAATGATTTTATTTTTCCAGGCTGACAGAACTAGAGAGCGTGAGCGTCTAGTGTTCGTTTATCTGGCCTCACTCATTCAGCATTCCACAGAGGCCACTCTATAGAAAAAAAGACTGTATCAGCCTTGAAACATATTGGATGAAATGAGACACAGGAGAATTGTGCCCCCTTCTCTCTCTCTGATCTGATGCTTTTCTCGGTGCATGGAGCCACTGTTTAAAGGCCATCACCGCCTCTTCTATGGGAGACTTCAAGTGTTGCATGAAGTCACATCCTTGCCTTCTCTAAATACAAACAGGCAGAGTATCAGACTGCTTAAGGAATCGAGGATGATAAACTAAAACGTATTTATATTTCTAGTTGCATGCATGCACACAGGGAGGTGTAATAAATACATGCTTTTGAATATATATTGCGCGCTTGTGGTGGCTTGGCCCTGCAGTGTTGTCACTCCATTGACACAAATGAATAGTGACACTTCCTCTGAGCAGAATGGCAGACGTTGCCAAGTGGTGGAGGAACTGAGAGCACACTGACCTGTAGGCGCTCCTGCAGCTCTGTCATCTCAATCAGTGTCATAGAGCAGGTGTGTGTAGTCACCAGAGATGTCATAGAAACATTTCATACCAGCCTGGAGTTTTCTCCATCCCCCCCACACTTAAAAACAAACCCACGGACATTGCAAGGAGAGCTGCGGTGCACAGAGAAATGTGTGGATGAGTTCAGGAGAGCACAGTTTTAAATTTAGATCTGGAGGAAAAAGGAGGAGCCTACTGATGGAAAGCAGATCAATAGTGCAATTTCAATGACAAACGCCTTCAAATGTCTGCAGGGATACTATTCAGGAAGTCGGGCCATGAGACTGTTGTGGAGACAATGCAACTGTCATGACAGATCCGGAGCTCTTCATCGCCAGTACATATTCAGAGATGACAGAGCATGTCAATAGCTCATTTCCATAGTCGGCAGGCCTGACTTTCCATCCAGCAGCTGATTGTGCTGGTGTAAAACCTGCAATACTCCAGTGACTCACATCATTGGACTCCCTCGGACAAGATTGCCTGGAATCATCCCTCTCCTAAAACTTCCTCCTCATCCCTCTCTTCCTGATGTCCAAATCGGAGCATCTGAGAGACACACTACACCGAGGAGAATTGGGTTGCAGTTTCCTGACCGAACCAAGCATGACCGTCGCACCAGGCAGCACCAGGACTTAATAACCAATCCACAGACATCCAGTGATATTCAATCTGGAAGCCAAAATTCAATATACCCAGCTGTTGTGAATTTGATGTAGCCATAAAACAATAATTTACCTTCCTCAGGCAATCATCTAGTCTTGCACAGGCCTATGAGTCATGTAGCAAGTGGAACGATTTTCTATCAGCATCCTTTTCATATTAATACGGACTCTTAATTGCTTTGCACACGATCAATAGAGAGCATGGTGTATTTAACTTTCAGCTTACTGCTTAAAAGGTCAATGTCATAAATATCTCAGTAAAACAGAGGAGGAAATTGCAAAGAGGGGGCTGACAGAAAGGTAGTGAAATGAGGAGGCAAGCCAACAGAGAGAGAAAGGGAGATGCGCTGTGATTGCAAAAGAAGAAAAAGCAGAAGAGTGTGTGTGTGTGCGTGTGTGAGAGAGAGATAGAGAGAAAGGGAGGTATGCTCTGGGGAAAAGTGAGAGGGAAAAGTCACTCTCCTGTGAAAATTAGCTCATTGCAGTTCTCACCAAATATTAGTACAAAAACACAAACACAAAGCAACCACGCGGCAGATGCATCGTGTAAAAGCCTGTGAAAAGGGTCTCCAACCTGTGATAATGACACTCATTAGAGGTTCTCCTGAGTTCATGACTCCGCGGACAACTCTGCTGAAGACTAATGAGTGCTGAACTCAACCCTTAAACCTCACTTAGCATCAATAATTCAGGAAGCTAAGGCAATTAATGCAGAAGAGATTCCAGGTTTTGCTTATGAAATCCGTTCATTATCTATAATGGTGTTTGGAAAAAAAAAAGGACACACAACTTAAAAAAAAAAGCTTTGTTTTCTCCTCTTTTGTTTTCAAAAGATGAGTAATTTCATTCACCTGCACTGTTTGTGTGATTATTGAGGATTAATGTGCTGTGTTCCTTTAATTTGGAAAATAAAGCCATCAGCCGTGTTCAGACTGATAAATAATGAAAAGCGGGGACAATAGAGTTGGCATGCAGCCGGGCACCAAGAAACGTGAGCGGCTAAGAGAAAGAAAGTAAACGCGTGTGGAATGTTCGCAGGGAGAATTCAGTCAACATCTTGTGACCGTTGTAGGCTACTTTCTTGAAGATATACAATGCGTATCCCCCTGCTGGAGAAGCTGGCTCGAGGCCACTTCATGAATATAATACAGGTGCAGAGGGAACAGCAGCACTGCTTTCCTACGCTCAATTACTGTTATAGTGATAATCTGATTTAAATTCTGGCACACAGTCCTTGCTCTCCAGCAAGAAGCAGTCAGTGTTTGTGGTACACAGTTGCCCTATACCATCAACAACCAAACTCCAAGCACTAAAAAGTAAAAACAGCCTTTAAAAAATAACATCTTTTGTCCACATATCCCACATCTACTGTTACTCCAACTGTTTCTTTTCTCCCACAGAAACCTAAACCTGTTGGTCTTTTTGTCTGAGAACAGCAGCAGCAGACTTATGACTTTAATTCTTCTCACTCTCAGGGAAAGGGCAAAGGTTTATTGCTACACATTTGCATTTTTGCAACAAAAAAAAAACACAAACAAGAAAAACAAGACCTGGCCTTGACCAAAATAAACAGTGAAAAAGGGGTATGAGAGGCAGAAATGTCACTTTCTCCACCATTGTTGCACCACTAGAACATTAAATAATGCAGCCAAGAGGGTTTATTTGAGTATGTAGATCAAATCCTGCTTCATGATGTCTGTATGAGGTTTGTTTCTACCCGTTCATACATCTAGCAGCTGTTCACTGGAATGCTCCAGAGATGCAGTCACTTGAAGACTGAAGTGTGTTTAGCCTCAAAATCTGATTCAAACCGTAAGCCTTTTTCATTCATTTCCCACCAATCTTTCCTTCTCTTCACAGAGGCAGAGAAAGACACAATCTGACCCACAAAACACCATTTCCAAAAGCGAGTTTTAAATTGTGGATCTCGATGTAAAAAATCCTATAGGAACAAGCTGCAATATGAAATCTTGACTTCATATAGCAGCTTGGGATTTTACAGAGGCAGCCAATGGAAATATCTTTAAAACCTGTATATCTGCACTGACTGTTAAAATGAAAAGAAACAAGTATTTGGAATAAATTCACTTCCTACATTTAATGGCATACAGATTAAAAAAATTGGCCTAACAAAAAAGTTAGTAACACACTTCTGCATTTTGGGTAAATGACCAACAGGATTTTTCAGACTTTACATTCGAGGCTACAACTTCATTGCTTTGGTTCTACTTCAAAAGCTAACTGTGGCTGAGCAGACATTGAAACCAGGCTTGCATCTTTAGATTTTTCTCATTTTTTTACCAGCTAGTCCCTTACACACATATTACCTTTAGACACTGCACACATATTTACTCTGGATGCATGTAAAGCAGGAGTAACAGGCCAGAACAGAGGACACAATCAGAAACGACCTTTTATACCGAAAAAGTTAATTCAATTGAAAAACATGTATTATTTATCAGTGTCGTGGTTACTCTACACTGTGCATTAAAAAAAAAAAAACATCTGTTTTCTGCTATATCTTTTTCTTTGGACAACCTTGAAATGAAGAATATTGCCTTAACTGATTGGGCAAGACGGCCAAGGCCTTACAAAAGTGCCACATTTATATTTATTGTGTTTGTGAAGCTGCAGACACTGGCCTTGTGTAAAATTTATACATTAATAAACGAGATTTAATGGGCAATTGAAGAGGTGTACTCTTGTCGCAGAATGTTGGAACCGCTGGAGCTGTGAAGCTACAACAAAAGCTGAAAAAATATCTTGAAAATAAATATGTGGAAAGCAGCATTCTGACCAATTTGCTGATCGCGCTGTGAGTCGTTGTGTTACATTAAATAAGCACTTGTGGCCCTCGGCGTTGATGCACATCATTTACATCTATACACTTTTTCGCTCTCACAGCTGGAATGTGGAGTTAGGTCTCCTCATATCGCAGCTTGTTTGAATAATTTCATCTCCTAAGGCATTTCAATAGGTGATGCTCTTCAAGGTTTCAGCTATCTGTGCTGCTGAGATGTAGCATGCTGCATATTTATACACATTTCATGCAGCACAATATGGCCTGAGGACCATTTTTCGTTTGCTCTTGAGTAGATCTGTAAACTGTACATACTGTATATGGATGCTGATTTTATTCAGACTTTAATGTGACAACAATCAATTTACATTTGGCGCACTGTAATCCCTTTGAAAAACACTGTTTAAATCATTAGTTCCAAAACCTTCTAAAAGGTCACAAGCTCCTTCAAAATAAACAAGCCACTTATTTCTTCTGATGTCGACCGTAATGTTTAAAAACAAAAAAAAAAAAAGACTTCCTTTATTCATCTCTTGAATTTGTGCCCACAAACAATATTCTCTGCAGGCGAGCATAGCTTCTCTGGTGTGACAAAGGGAATTACTGTGGCGGTGCCAGATAGTGAAGCTCCATTTTTCAGATAGCTGTCTGTTTGTATTTCCTCTCAGTGCTGAGGTGCCAAATGAGAGCATTATGAAGTTGCTTTTGTGTGCTTCTGCATCTGTGGTGACCCAGTTGAATGAACAACAGGCAGAGGTCCAGAAAACTGGCTCCAAACTCCTCTTGCAGGCTCCCGAAAATCACTCTCAGACGGTGATTGTATGAGCCCCCTGAAGCATGAAAGGCATGCACAGGATCTTTTTATTTGTTCTACTTATAAAACTCCTGGTTGCTATCAAATCGATAAGGCGATGGAACTATATGAAAAAAGAGGGAGGAACTCTGAAGATTAAATTTTTAGGGCAGGCATCTGACAAAAGCCTCAATACCATTTTCATTTAATTTGCCATTTAAATTTCACGCTATTCAACATTTTTAATTTTAAGATTTTCTATTCATGATTATATCAAGGGGTAATGTATTTCAATCCTTTGATCATGCGCTTCTCCGCAGTAATGCATCCTATTCTCTCTGAATGTCATCCAATGTTACACATTAGTTCCACAGATGCAGACTGATCCATATATCAAACAATAACAGATTCATGAAGATGACCTGGACAGTGAAAGCAGCTCTGAAAAGAGGTCGAATCAAATACAGCAGAACATAAAGAAATGAGTATATGAATACATATAATAACTAATTTAATATCTGGTGATCTTTGATTGCAGCCTGACAAGTAAAACTTAGTTATATAAACTATGTAAGAGTCCAAATCAAAGACTTTATGGCAAAAAAGAAGTATAACAGCTTTGTGTTTAAGAGAGACTTATAAACAAATGAAACTGAAATAATTTGAGACTTCTTGAAACAAGAGTCAGTAAAAGTTTTACTGGGTACAGAAATGAAAAAAATCTATAAAATAGAACTATAGTTTCACTTCTTAAAAAATGTATTTGTTGTTGAGTACACAGTGTGAGCTGGAGCTTGATAAGTTCATGGCCTCAGATACACATCCTCTCCTCCACTTTTTTACACTTAATCCAGCATTCATGTAGATTAGAGATCCCTTTTTTGTTAAAGGCAACATTTTAGGCTTTTAAAAAGTAGTTTTCAGCCAGGCAGCAACTACATCGCTGGAAAAATGGCGACGGCAGAGCTCCTTCTTTACAGTGGGATAGCAGAAGCAGTGTGCAGCGGGGGGGGGGGTTTAATCGGGTGAAGAGGGCGGCTGTTGGTTGAGTTCAAATCCGCATTTCTGGATGACTGCACGAAGGTCGATGTTGATCATTTTGTCAGACAGTGCTGACTTGCAATCTTCAATTACCCGAAAGAGAAATAACTTTCCCTTGACCTCATGATGTTTTTTCACCAATGTCTAGAAAAAATAACCGGCTCTAAACTTTCTGGATTGACACTTACAGAGTTCATCTTCATGTGCACATAATGAGAGCTGAGAAAATCATCTCCTCCTACCTTAGGCCACAAACTTATCACTGCATTGTTCTTGTGGGGAATAGAATGCACCTCTGTAGATGTCTAATGTTTTTCAAAAATGATTTAAACAATTATCTGGACTAAAATTTACTTTTTATCATACCATTATATCATTAAAAAGCACATACTTTTACTAGAAATTACATTTTGTAATTTATTGGACAATACAATGTAAGCTACAAAGAGGAGTGTGGTGAGCTTTTCTTGCTTGCAGGTGTTTGCACAAACAAAGTCAGTTTATTATGTTTATATATTTAATTTTAAATTAAGTGAAAGTGAAAAATGCTGGTTGGCTCCCAGTTACATGGGGTTACATGCAGCAGCTGTTACAGCTTTTGCAAAGGGGACATGAAGAGTTTTCTGCCTTTGTCCTGTAGTTTTTCAATTTGCACTGGCTAATTATATGAGTAGAGCATATTTTTCACTTTTATTTTGACTCCTTCTTAAATGCTAATTTGTTACCCTCTTATTCTGTGTGCTTTAGTAACTGTCTTCATTGTATGTACAGAGAGAACTGGTGACTCACTGTCATTTTTGGGCCGCAATCGAAAGCATTTCTTTCTTTCTTTTGGTTTTACTGTCATTAGGAAAAAACAGTAACTTACCCAGCTGATTGTTGTGGATGTCGTGCATATCATCTTGACTCTGAAAAGACAGAGACAATTTTTAACAACGGCAGCAACAAAAAAGATGTTTAAACACATCTTCAAACGATGACCTATATAAATCCACTTTTGTTTTAACAAAATATGTAGAAACTGTCAAAAATGACTTTTGTGAAGATGCTTAGTTTCAGCTAAATACTCTATTTCCTCCTCCTAATCACTAATTAAGACTTAGTGATTCTAAAGATGGAAAGCCCTGCGGGTTATTTGGAGAAATAATGGGTGATACCCCACGTCATTAGTCCTTCCTAATTGTGTGGGTTTTTGTGCCTGCAGCATTTAAGCTCAGCACACTCAGCTCAATTAAGGCATTCAACACTGTTTCACCTCCAGAGCTGTCAGTGCACGCGGCAGACCATGGAGGGATGGGTAAATCAATCACAAACTGAGCAAACTTTGAAGAGCTGTCTTTTACCTCCATCTTTCAGAGGAAACCTTTCAGTCTTGGGAAAAAGCAAGACTGTGCGATTTTCTGGCTGTTTCCCGAGCTCTAGAGCGGCAGAGTATTAATAGATAATGACAAACCGAGGCCTGTTTTGATTTATGACTTCCTCTAGACTAACAATCATTTTACTGGCAAGCTGTTGCAGCCTTCAGAGAGCTTAACAAAGTCATAAATTCCCTCTCAGCGGGCGTGGTGCTGCGGGTGCAGGCAATCACAGGAGTTTGGAGGCGGTCGGATAACCAGCCTATCAGTAACTCACTACCTCAGCATATTTAGAGGTCTAGCAATTTTCATAATAGACAACAAACAATGTATTTAGTCAGTTTCCTTCACATGGATGGTGTCTTGAAACTGCAGTGCCTGCTCATTATTCTTTTTTTAGTCAAAAGTTTTTCTTCACTTCCTATCTTCCTTATTATATTCTAAAATCAAAAAGGAAGGTCTTGACAATCACCAGGTCAGGCATGTTTTTAGATGTAGAAATAATAGTAGAAAGTTGAACAATTATGATGACATGCACAGCGAGGATTTGCGCATATGAGAGGCTCCCTGTCTTCTCTCATTTTTTCAGGTGATCAGGCTGAGAGGCAAATACGTATATGCACAGGCAGACAAGATCATATCAGCGTGATTTAATTCAGTGGGTACAAGACATCAGCCTAATTGGACTCAGTAGCATTAGTCATGCCCAAAAGGTTTCTGTCTCATCTTATCAAACACAACTCCTCTGAAATCATTTCCTCAGCTAAAGAGAGAAGGCACCTCAAGGAAAAAACATGCGTGTTGTAAGCCAGGAGATTCTGATTCGTTATCAGATAATTACTCGCATAAAATCCTTCCATCTTGAAAGAATATGCCATATAACAAGGTAAAATAGAGAGAAAGCTACTTTAAAAAGAGGGGGGGGAAAAAATCTTGAATCAAATCGAGAAGTGGAGACGTTTCTTTGGATGGATATTGTAGTTGTGACAGAAGAGTGGCAGGTGCACCGCTCTTCACTCTGTCTCCTACAGCAGGCAAAGAGAAAACTGCACCGACAGTAAATCACTGCACTGTCAAACAAAATAAATCAAGTATGATGAATTAAGTGCTCTGTGAAACATTTCCAATTATATCGATTGACTGCAACTATGCATTTGAAATATACTCATGTGTGTCCACAACATGATATTACATGAATACAAAAAAGAACCAATGTTTTGTGACGGCTTTTAATGATTCTTTAATGAGAAACCTTTGAATCTGGCAGAACTAGAGATGATTCTACTCTGCTATACATCCATTTGTAATGTCCGATGTAATTTTTGGAGTTCCTCGATGATGAACTGTTGTTATACAACCTGCATTAAGTCCAGGAAAATGCAGCCTCCTCATTCATTTCAATTAAACCACTATTTTTGGCACAGCACAGAGGTACCAACGCAGCTGCCTCTGGCAAAAAAAACACCGGGTCATCTGGCAAAAAAGCTTTTGCCAGATCACCATGCAGCAAAGCACTGCTCTGTGCCAATCAATTACATGCAAGTGCACATTTTCTGTGCTGCAGATGACTTTTTACCGTTATTGATGAATGCATGCTTGGCAATAAAGGGTTGGGACTCTGTCTAAGAATATTAGAACAAGTGTGCTGTGTTTTGCCATCTGCTCAGCCTTTACACTCATAGATCCATTAGTTAAGCTTATGTCAAATCTTCTTCGTTTGTTCTGTTATCAGTGGACGTAAAACCTGAATCAATAAGACTAAACAACAAAATGGGCTTAACAATTCAAAATTGTTTTCTTTGGTTATTTGACAACTTTCTAACATATTTATGAAGCACATTATGTCATTCTTTGTTTGGGAGCAGTATAAACCCCTGGGAAGTGTTTTTTGTTAAGTATAAGTATGTGAAAACAGTATACTGTTCACAAAAATGTAGAGGAGAATTCATTGAAAGACTGCCTGAGAAAAACAGTAATTCACATTATTATATGAGGGTGGATGTTATTGATGTGTGTCTGCTGTGGTGGAACAATCCGAAGATGGATTAATAAAATCTTAGACAGTTTTCTCATCTATTCTTACTGTGTTGTTTCATGCAGGCTGTATAAACACAGACGACCAAGTGAGAATATAAAACTTCATTATCAAATCTGGACTTGAAATAAAGAAAGGAATTAAGGTGGAGGTGCAGTACTACTTAAAACAGGGCCATATAAAACCATCATTTGATAATAAAAATGTGATGTATAAGTGCAGTGAGAGCAGTGAGAAATGGAGAAAAGAATTTAGGTGGACATGAAACAGAGAGGGAGAGTGAGATTACTGATGAAAGTTTCAGTGTGATAACAAAAACTTTGACCTTGAAGCCTGATGGTAGTCCACAGTTCTGTGCTTTATCATAAAAGTGTCTAAACTACAGACTAGTGTTTTTCCCAGAATTCAATCTCATCATGGTTTCGGGTTTGACACTTTCAGATCATTTCATGCTGGTTGGAGCCCTTTGAGCAAAAAAGGCTAACTGACTGCAACCCTGCACTTTTTTGATTAATTAACTTTTTTTTATATTACATCTATAGATGCAAATATGCTTATTAATTGCTATATTATAATATAGACATTAAATTAGACATTTTGCTTTGAAAAGGCAAAATCAAGGGTGAATGTACCTCGAATGTATATGGTCAAATGGTTGTTTATTAGACCTTTAACAAAATACCCTTTAAAGTCCTGCTTCTTGGTTGCACTTTCCTGCAGCTGAGTGGCATGAGGGCTGCAAATCTCTCCCTGGTAAATGATCTCATATTCTTCGGCAGAGTGAACTCGGATCAGGTCTGACATCATTTTTGCCATTACTGAGAGATGAATTATTCTCAGCACACAGAATTCGACTCTTTTTTTGGCCCTCAATGCCTCTGCACCCAGGTACCACTCTCCTTAATCCCATCTGACAGCACGCTGTCAGCCATTTGCAGTGGGAATCAGACACCCATAGGTGCTAAAAAGGAATTGAGTCTACAGTGTCTATCTGAAAGGGTTAGTTTCACCATCCCTTGAGCGCTTTTGATGTGTGGCACCATACCGCCGATGCAGACAGACATACAGAAGGATTGTGCCTCATGTATTTTAACCACAGAACAAGCCAAGACTGCGGCTGAGGTTTCGCACCTGACGAGTACATGTGTAAACTCCTTCAGAGCGACGCCCACTTCATGAAATTGTTATGTAATCAAGGACACCCGCAAAGACAACCCTTTGATCCCTGCCTCTCATTTGGAAGCTCTTCACATACTGAGACGGCAGAACCCCTGCCCCCTGCTACATCTCTCAATCCCCAAGGGCACGGACACTCCACTGATGTGAGTGACCCGTCAGGTCACATTAGCTCTCTGTTCACTGATGGAAAGAGTGAGTCAAGGTTGCAGGGTTTCCTTTTTTGTATTTTGACATGTGGGAGAAAAATGTGTGATGTTTACAGAAGCCGGCTGTCTTGAAGGACACTATGTGACTCCACTACCTGAAGAGTCCATCTCTATTATTAATGTTCACTATTGACAGAAAACTAAGAAATAAAAGGATTTCTTTAAGAAAAGCAAAAATTGTCAGTTGCATTTTTAAGGATGCTTTCAGATCTATTAAATTGTTTTAGACCTAAAATGTCTTTTGTATCACTTCTCTGAGTCAGGGTGCCAAAAGACTGACGGATTAAAATTTCATTCAACAGTCATTTTTCATACACAAGCAAAAGCTCTTAATGTTTAATGACTTAATGACTTAATGGCTTAAAACATCTGCAGTCTGTGAACATTAGCAGGCTATTCTTGTCAAGTTTCTTCATAGATTATTTTCTACAATTTAGCAGAAATGAAACCTTTTGATAGAAGTCTTTATGGTATAAATACTCAAAACTGACAGGTTAAACTGTTAACTTGCTCTTAATGATATTACAGAAACAGTTTCCCCCCTGATGTGCATGATGATGTGTCCAACGGGAGCTTTTAGAAGTGACTGCCAACCTGGCAACCAAGCACCATCTTTTGGTTTCAGTTGAACTAGACTTGAGCTAAAGCTGCATGGCCTAAACAGTCAGTATTCATGCCGGATGATGATCCATACAGAAGATATAAAGCTCAAAAACACGTATTCTAACTGTTCTAAGTCAATATAAAAAAAAATGCTAGATCACATTGTTACTCTATTCTAACATTACTGCTTATGCACTCTTTTGTATATTCAAGCATTAAGTTTTCACTTTTATTATCATTAGAAATAAAGGTTTTGCTAGGTCATTCATAATTCTCAATTCAAGCAACAAAATACAGTTATTTTACCTTCAATTACACTTTCAAATCATGGTGCTTTTTTTCATTCCAAAACAATGCTGAGACAGACAGTTTTGCACAAAGTAATTTGGATTGCAGGTTTGATTTTCCCCAAACATGACACTTTACACATCAGCAACTATGGATTCTTCACCTATCTACATATTTTGAGCATGGACATAATGCCGCAGTGAAGGCAAAGAGAAGAATGACAGAGGATGCCGAGGAGTGACTGAGAGGAGAGTGAAGCTCGAGTGAATCTCTGCCTGGTTTTAAGCCATTGGGTTGAGCTGTGTAAAAACATTAAAGGCTGTAAGATGGACATCAAGCTGGCTGTTTTGCTGTTATGTTAGTAAGTAATACAGGCCAGTCTGCTTTGTTTTGTGTTCCATTTGCTTTGACTGTGTTAGCAAAGTTGGCAACATGCTAGTGTCAACAACTTTTCAACTGCCAGCTTTACCAAGCTGTTATGATCTTAGCTATATATGTCTATGGCGGCTGTCGTATCTACTTCGAAACCAAAATGTCATAAATAGTGGGGATCCACATGCAGGAATGAAATTAGTCTTGTAAAGTCTATGTATCTGAGAAAATGCATGGTGAAGTGTCTTTGAGGTCGACAAAATAATAGAGAAATACTCCACTTTGAGAACACTGTTAGTGTTAGCTGATGCTAGTCTACATCACTGAGCTGCCTGCACTCATTTTTCTGTTTCTATGACAAAACACATGACAAGCCGAGTTAGCTTCAATAAGTAACGGGCAGAGGATGCAGTGTTTAGCGTTTAACTGTATCCAAAACAACAAATAGTAGCCTGTCCCCAGTAAAGTAGATAGCAATGAACACTGAAGTAAAATGCTGTCTAATTATCTATCTATAATTGTATATCTTTGAGTTAAATGACTTCCAATGACAGCATTTTATTTCAGCTGCCTTTTTTTTCTTTTCCTCCAACGCATAAAGTAGATTTGATGGGAAAAAAAAGTGGCTTACCATCATTAATAATTCAGACTGAAAGTGAGAGAGAGTGACTAATGTCAGTGCATTTATATTTCTCAGATTCAATGAAATGTAAATAGCACAGTTAATTGCAATAGATTGATTATTAAACTCCTGCAAGCCTTTGTTAACAATAACACAGTGGTAGAGTCTGAAAAACATTCTTTGCTGTCCAGGAATTAGAAAACACTATTTCAAGACGGTCGGAATCCTGATTTTCTCTCATATTCTCTTAGTTTTAGATTACCGTAGTCTAGTATGCATGCACCTGCTGTATATTTCCTTCTTCCTCCTGTGTTTTCGCTGCCCCTTCTTGTTTATCGGCCTGTGAGTCCAAATATTTTTTGCAGACCTTAACTTGTTTTTCACTGATGGACGAATG
>JAQNCA010000029.1:20234573-20248844 GCA_029783725.1 Acanthurus tractus | reverse complement strand
GAGTTTTCAGCATTTTTTTTCATTTACTTCAACAAAAGCTGTAATTTATGGCCTCAGAGGCTTTGATGAAGTTTCTACTTCACTTTTATTAAGGTCCAATTTTTTCGGCATAAATACCACTCTCTTGTGTGCTCCATGTTATTGGCTGGTCCATGTCGATGTTAGCTGCTTTTGGCATTTTCAATTTCTCAAACAATTTCTCAAACTCTATAACAGTTCAACAAGGGCACAGTCAGTTGGAGGACTGCGCGGGGAGGCATTTGGCTTTGTTTTTTTAAGCAAAGAAAGGACTGTTGCCAACAGAGGCCACCAGACGGCACAAAATTGTTGAAAGTGGTCCAAATCTGGTTGCCTTGGGCAACGGGGCAACCGTTACTGTCAAGCCCTGCTGTGTAAGTTATTTAGGGTCACAGTGAGCTGCCTCGCCTCTACATGAGATGGCTGAGAGATATTTCTGTCCAGATTTCAGTCATAACACTTTGGAAAAAAAAAAAAGAGTTTGGTCACACGGGAGAACAACAAAATTTCTGGATCCAACAATGGATAATCTGTGCTACAAAAGGAAACTCACTGCTGCAAAATGTGATTAACAATCTAAATCTGCATCTTCTTATCACTCACACTCAAAAGAAACAAAGTAGCTGACAGTAAACAACACAATGAAGTTAATTAGTGGAAATGTCAGCATCAATTATAAATATAACAAGGTTATGGAAGAAGTTGTTCTCTAAAACCATTTTAATTAAGAGTGATTAGAGTCTTCCAAATAGAAAAGTACATTTTTTTAAATTAAACACCATCTGATAATATACTGCATGTTTTGTTTTTTCCTCCTCCTCCAGCCCACACATATAGCTGCTCTGTAAATCAAATCTTGTTTTCTCCTTTGAGATAAAAATCAGAAACCAAAAGGGAGAAAAATGTGAAACTTAAATCCTGTCATTTAATACTCTGGTAATTCAAAAGAACCGCAGGTTTTGTCTCAGTTATTTGGTTTCACAAAAGCTGGTTTTATTGCTTTTGTGCCACTTGGCCAACTGTTGATATTTATAGTTTTTGCACAGTTGTAAGAATCTTCAGGTGTTCCTTGGCAGCATTCATGCAGGTTTGTAATCTCTGAAAAGAATATGTGTTTCCTGCTGAGATAAGGTCATTGCAGAGGAGTTGAAGGAATGACTCAGACATCCCTTTCATACATGTCGTCTTGAGTTTGATTTTCTTATAAAACCTCAACCCAAAGCTCTTTCGGCTGCAATTTGGGCAGCAGAAATTTGAGTTTAAACAAAAATCTTTGTAAAATCATGTTGGGCAGAAAGCTTGACGCCCTGCAAAGATGCTGCTGTCCAATCAGACATGATGCATTGATTTGATTGTGTTGTTGAGGAAGGCAGGAGCTCTTTCCTCTGGAGAGTGGTTATTATGTCTCGACTGAATAGCAATTAAAGTGATAGTTCTAGTGCTTCGGTTTACAAGTAAACCCACTTCAAAAAAACATAACTGCGTAACTGTGTGTCAAATAAATGTAAAGCAGTGAACAAAGACCGAGCAAAGTTACTTTATATCTCTTATATAAGTCTCCTTTCCTTTTTACAAGTTCATGTAGCAAACGTTGTTGTTTTCTGCAGAGCAAATCTTGCCCTTTCCTGCACAACCTCAGGATGAACCTAAGAGAAGGTTCGGAATAAGAAACACTGTCAAGCTACCACTTGAAACTTGCCCAGAAAACACATGAAAGTATTCAACAACTTACACATATGAGCACTTTCATTTACTTCTGCTGTTCTGGTTGTGTTTCTTTATGTGACTTATGATTTGTTTTTTCCATTTTCTCACACCCAGACACATCTTAAAGAAGAAGCCACCTCTTTTTTTGAAAACAGCTTTGGCCTTGTCTTTTGAAAGTGTCCCCATGTTGCTTGTGGAGACCCATATGGTGGAAAAATGACAGCAACCGTCAAGTGCACTTTTAACATGTCCAAGTTATTCACTGGCTTAGCACGACCCTCGGCTGGAAGTTTGTAAATAATTTCTCACACTGCGTTGCACTCATGCATCCTCTCAGTGTTCTGAGTCCTCTGAGTGAACGAGATCAAGGCGCTTCTGCTTACATTAGCAAACTTTGAGTACTCGTGTTGTTCGGGCTGTTTATGAAGCCCTGAAGCGGCGGATAATCACAGTACCTGCGCTCGCCTTCGCCAACTTCTCCAAGTCATTCTAAGTTTATGCTGATGTCAGTCATCAGAGGCTAGAGGCCGTCTTCAAAGGAGGGGGGAGATGCTAAAACTTGTTTCATATGCAAGCCATGTTATGCGTTCACAGACAGCCACTGGAAATTACTCTTGTTTAAGTGTTAACCGCTGCAGCCATCTTTCCTACTTTACATGGCCTTTTGTATCAATGTTAAACGCGACAATATTGATCAATGAGTGTTTAACATCCTAAATCCCTTTTCTGCACTGTGAGGGATCAAATCAAAAGCCACAATTACACTGAATATGTCTTAATGGCTTTATACAACGTATCGCATAGTTGTAAGTTTAACTTCTTGGCTGTTGCTACTTTGCATTCTGAGATCAGCGTTACAAATTTTGCAAACTACAGAAGCCCCTGCAGATTTAGCCAGATTTTTATCATGATGGGATGAGCCCAGCTGTTTGAAGTCAGATGGGGAATCCTCTCTTACTCAGTGCCAGAGCTTCTCTGCTGACCACTGGCACAAAAATCTTGTGAAGTAAGCTCTCATCAAACACTTGTTCAAAGGCCCAGATTGCTGCTTTAACTCCATTTCATGCAAACCATGTACACTGAAGTCTTCATCGTTGTCAAACTGTTTCCAAAATGCTATATTCATTCTTTTTTTTTTTTTTTTTACCCCTGATAAACCACAATCAAACACTTTTTTCCCTGTGACTTCAGATAATCCACTGCCAAGCCAGTAACTTCAGCTTGCCAGATAACAACGAAGCTCTGCAAGATGTGGTGACTGTTCTTGCCAGTTGATTTTCATATGAAAACCAGTGGCTGGCCGAAACAAACAAACTGAGTTCAAAAACTGTCTTTATTTTCGGGAAAGAGGGCAGAAGTGAAATAAAGAGGAAAAAACATATTTTTAATGGACTAAATAATCACACACCTGTACAGTCTTACACACAACATCAAATGTGTGCGAGATCCATTGAATAACTTAAAACCACCTTGCTGTGACTGTTAAGAACTCTGGTCAGTTGAGACAAAAATCTGTCATGTTTGGTGAGTTTAACAGAAAGATCCAACAAAAATAATATTGAGGAAAACATCTTTGTCAACATGGATTAGAGATTGGAAGAACCAAAATAATTTGGGCTTTGGATTTTCAAAAGCATAAAAATGAAAAACCAATAATTATACTATTGATCTGGAAGCTCAAAACTGCATTTGATTTTATAATTCTTGGGTTGTTGCTACAAAATTGCTGCAAGCCACCAAGAAACAGTTCCACATACTTTGTTAGAAAGTCAGTAATCCTCTATGGAATTTTATTATTAATTGCTTTATTCACCGACTTGTTTACTTTTAAAATTATAATTTAAGTGTGTTTTCTTCACAGTTCACTAATTTAAAAGCATGTGCTGCAAAATATTGCTTTCCTATGTAAATGACTGCTGGGCCTTCCGCCTTGGTCCTGATGCAAATTCCATGACTTTCCATAACTAAACTGGAGCGCTCCCATGACCTAAAAATTTGTATTCCTCTCTAATTTGTTAATGTTGTTCTTTGGCTCAGGAGATCTAAAAAGGGGGCAACAACCTGGTTTCCACTTTGCAGCGGGGCTTAGTGAGAAGAACATACGACAAACATCAGAGTACAGCAGAAACTGGCTGTAAAACACGTTTCAGCTCCACTCTCTGTCGGTGACACATCTGTCAAAAGAGGCATTAAAAAATTTAAATTCAAATGCATTGTGCATTCGTACCACTGTGGTCCCGTGGAAACAACAAACCCGCCAACAGCTCACAGAAGCACTTGCAGCCACATGTCAAGGTCAAGAAAAGACTCAAAAAACAGAGATGTTTTTCTGATGCCTCCCCAAGACACTTATGTCTAAAAATAGATGGATTGTAACTGTTTAGACAAACAAAAAACTCCATTAACAAGATTCTTGGCTTTTATATCTTTTTTCCAGCACATTAAACATGAGTTTTTTTCTCTGATTATGTTTCTAATGTTACAAAAACACAGCTTTTTTTCACTCCCTCAAAGAGTTCCTTCTCCTAAATTAGATGTCGTTTAAATCTTGGCTTTATCACTCTGACAGGCAGCTGTCCCTAATCGCTGCTTTACAAAGAGAAAAAAGAAAGAGAGAAAAAGTGCTATAACTAAATATCCTTCCTTTAAAAGGACACTGCTGATGTGGCATAATTAATTCTGAGAAGAAAACTGACTTGAGCAAACTTGATTGTAATCAAATTAGACGACAATTTCTTTCCGTGCTTCTGAGGGTAAATTGTTTGGGGATGTTTTTTATTTTCATGTAGATCACACCAGACGTTTAGCTGATGACAATTTATGCCTGATATTATTTACAACAATGTGAGAAAAATGAAAAGGTGGCAAAGCCAAAGGGTGAAGCTTCCTCTGCGGAGAAAAAAGTGGTAAACATCAGTAAAAGGCAAGACAGTAATTTCCCATTTCTGTGATGCTAAGCACCTCTGCCAGGAGGCTTACTGTCAACATCTCCTCACACCAAGAAGAACTAGAGCAACCGAACATGTTAATTATTTATCGAGCAGCAACTGCAGACTTAGAAAATGCAACAGCAAGAAAATCATTTTGCACTGAAAGAGCAAATGCGCTTGTATAGAAAGGAAAATTAAACACCAGATCCAGTGTAACAATCAATCGATTAAAAATTAAAAATATATATAAATAAATAAAATAAACATGGTAATTAATTTCAGCTGGTCAGGTAATTAAGTTTTAATGGCAGAGAGGAGGTGAGGAAATTAATTATCAAGACTAATTCTCAAGAAACAAGCAATGGCTTTCAAAGTAATTTTGCACACAGGAGATACAGAATCACAAATACCAAGTGTTTTCTTACCTGCGAGCTTTTTCCTGAGCTGCCAGCACCACAAAAGTTGACATGAACTGGAAGAACAGAAAGAGAGAAATGATGTAATTTTAGATAATACTACAAACAGCGATGAATCCTTTCAAACTGAACCATAAATTGTCTCATTTTTGCTTCAGGTGGGGCCACAGGCACGTCTAAAAAAAAAAAAATTCCTCTGTGCTGATTCTACAATGGTTCTCCAAGAGCAACATCCATCCATCCAAGTTTGTAATTAGAGCCAGGAGAGCTTCTATCCAATTACATTACCATCGATCCTGAGTCAAGAAAATCTTCGCGGGATTTTAAATCAATACATCAAAAACAGCACTGTCGCTGAGAATGAATTCATAAAGCAGTTTATATTAAATCAGGCTGCCTGCACTCTAACATCAGTCACCTTAAAATCTGACTTTAATTAGGTGAGAGAACAGAGAAAGAGTTAAATTTCCTTTCTGGACTTGCTGCAGCCATTAAAGGGCATCTGGGAGCGTTGATTACAGCAGCAGACACCTTTTCTAGGAACAAGGCGCCAAAAATTACTCCTGGAGTGTCATATCTAATATACGAGTCACACATAAAGAATCCAATATAAAAAGGTACATATTTCATTGAAAAGATATGATCTCTGCGACTCTGCTTTTACGACCCAATCTGCAGTAATTTGGTCAGATATTAATTCTGCCCATGCAAAGGAACCCTTTCCTTAAATTATTCAAAGAGTAGAGTTAACTTCAAAACACTTTAGAGTGTAAAGCCTGGAGGAAAGCCACCAGTGAAGAACTAACAAAAAAAGGTAATGAAACTAATTATTTTACTCATGGCAGCAGCGAAAAAACACAATGGAAGCAGGCCAGTTTTAAACAGTCAAAATTTATAACCAAGCAAAAACAACATTTTTACGTGTTATTTTTAAGAGACAATGAAACATACGTCTCTGAAAAAGCAAAAAATACACACCTTCAGACAATGATTACACCTGAGGTCGCTATCGATTTCTCAGAAAGACACACAGAGTTTTTCATGAGGGAGAAGATCTGTTGTTGACACATACTTTTTTCCCTCTGTTTCCTGCATTACAAATGTCTTATTTGTTGCTGCAAGATGACTTTGTCCACCGCAGTCTGCATTAATGGAGTCTTTTTGTGAAAATGCTTCAATAAGACAAAGAGATCAGACGACACAGAGGGAAAACAGAAAAGAGCTGCTGATTATCTTGTAGGAAAAAACATCACATGGAAAAATGAAAAAGACAGTGGAAAAACAAACATTTTTCCTGCAGCAACAGTATGATATTGACTGTACCTTAGCAGTGACTTTGCATTTCTTTCCATTAATATTCACCTGTTTACAGACATCAAATGCAATCAACTCATCTTTTGAAAGGAACTCGTTATTAATTTTTTCTTTTTTTCAGACACTTCAGAACTAATGAACATTAACTGATCTGACTCCCAATGATGACTTGAATAAATGCACTCTTGAGAGTTCACTCAACTTATTAAACTCTGTGTCTGGAAAAATATCAGCGTATTAGCACACCTCCCAGCATGCATTGTTTGAGAGTTACAAACTCTCAGACCTCTTCAATATGTGTTAATGTTAAGGTAGTTTTATTCTTGTTCTAATGAAAATGTGAATAAAGGTGAGTATTGAATATATGTGCCATTATAACTCTGTTCTAACAACAGTGACCACAGCTATAAGTCCTTTGTCTTAAATAAATAACTGGCCTTTCACACTCAGAAATACAAAAGAGAAAATCTGACTGGATGGTGGTTATTTTACTAAAATAGCCCTAACATAAACTAAATATCTTGAGCTTTTTCACTTGTTTTGTCAATGAACTGAACTTTGATTGATCTCACATTTCAGTATGTCCCATATGTTCAGTTATTTTTGACAGTGAACTACAAATATCAACCACACCAGCCATGTATTGATTTTCTATTTTTGGAGTTGTGCATTTTGAACCTCTTGCTTTCTCTCACAAAAACACAACTTTGTTTGAACAGAACAGCGCTGGATATTAAGCTGTTTAATTAGTCTCAAAACCTGGGCACATTAAAAACCACAGAGCAGCACACAGAACCGTATCCGGGAACAGCAAAGCACGCTCATGAGGGAGCATTTCTGCTCCACTTGCATCAGTGCACGATATCAAACACACCACATGATATGGTTGAAAGCCTCAGAACCAGCAAGCAGGAAGACCTTGAGCTTGGATCTTGTTGTGTCAACTGCTGTTGTTTTTTTTTTTTCCTTTTTTTATTTTATAAAAAGTACCCATAACTTTATGCTTTTACCCTTTATTATCTGCCTCTTAAAACATTTCAAATATACAGAAAAACATTTAAATTCCAGAAGAAAAGAAAAGCCAGTGCTTGCTAATAAAAAAAACAACAACTGAGACTGTGTACAAATCAGCAACAAAGAGCCAGCCAACCCAAATTTAAGCTTTACACATTATTTTGTCACTTTTATGAATCCTGAATGCTCAACATTTGCAAAAGCCACAAATATGAAGTCCATTTCAGCGAATCAGGAGCTCTGTAGAGCGAGCAGAACGACTGCATTGTCAACTGCCATCCCAATTTCTGTCAAGATTAAAAATGCAACATGTGGCGTGAAATGAAGCTTCCTACAGGAATACATTCAAGTTCACAATACATTCTGCTACATCTGCTCAGATTTCCCATCGTTTCATGGCTCACCCAAGAGGGGGAGAGGCAGAGACACAATGAGAGGGAGGGGGAGGGTGGGAGCAACTCCCTACATAATGTCAGAGTGCTAATGGGAGAGCCTCCGTCTCATCGCCTCCTCAGCCTGCATAATCAAGTCTGTTGTTTCAAACCATGTTTCCAATTGAGCCGTACCGAAGGGAACTTGTTTGCTTTTGATTCAAGAAACTCTGAAAATCACTCTACACGCTGAAAACTCTGAATGGATTAGCTGAATGCTTTTTAAGAAGCTAAATTTACATTGCTATTGCAAAGCACATGTCCGATGCAATCAGCCAGGAAACGGTGTTCTTTTAACAACAGGAGCGAGTCAGGTTTGAATGCTAGCACAATTCAAAGAATCTGAGAAAGAAAATGTTAATAGTCTGTAGAGAATTTACATTTTTACGAATCCTTTGTGTTCAAGGTTAAAGATTCCACAAGAGGCAGAGATGGAGAGAAAAACTGATTCAGCGATGGATAGTATCTCAATTGTCTGCTGCTATAAACCGCTACACCACTACATCTCAGAGGGGCATAGTTTTACTCAACCTCAATTTACAGATTAAGTTATAATTGCAAGTTACTTTTCAGTTAACTTTTTTTTAAACAAAGGATGTGATACAAGCTTGCAAAACTATATTTTGGGTTTGTGAATTTAGGCGAAAAATAAAAAGAGATTCCTTTCTCACTAAACATCTCACAACCTCTCAAGACTTATCTGACGAGCCTTGTAGGGGTGCCCAATCACTTAACTAGGATCCACAGGACCAAACTACTGAAAGTAGTTGAAACAAGCTCGATCTCACCAAGCTACAACAGAAACATGCTGTATGCACACTGATGCATCGGTATAAAGGTTCAAAGTAATTTATTCATCCTTGTGCAACAAAGGACTGAGCAAGAAAATTAAAGGTTGCAGTCCTCATAAAAACAACACAGTAGTATGAACATAAATAAGAGCAATACAAACAGTTATTCATGGACATATATATGCATATATACACACAGACAAATAAAGACGTAGACCTGTACACCCAGGAAATAATGATGTGCTTCTTTTGAATTCACATCTTGTGGAATGAAAACAGCAAGAACAAGATAATGATAATTATATAGCTGACATCTTAAAAATAAAAGCTTGACATTGGAAACACTGCACATCAACTAGTTCATTGCGCACCATGCATATAAACACAGTCTCCTTCCATCCACTGTAAATGTAATGTAAATGTAAACATGTAATAATCACATGTCACTTATCTATCACTAATTTCACTTTTAATACAGTGAGTTCCTAACTTTTCACATCGGTGTTTCTTTGACTGCAGTACCTTAATTCAAGTAAAGGATGTAAATACTACTTTTACCGTTTCCCTCTGCAAAACTACTTGCCTGTAATGCAAAAAATCTGAATAGACTCGTAGTAATGAAGCAATGATTAGCTTGTTTGACAGCAGGTTGGTGTCTGACTTCACTTCTCATTTTGTCCAAGATTTAATGTGTGCAGAGGGAGTGAAATGAATGGAGACACCAGATGAAAGCACTTTGAAGTAACTTAATCACATTAACAAAGGCAGCCACGCAGGTGTATTATATTAACTTGAATGCTAATTAGAAGTCAGTGTTGGCTTTAAAACAGCTCTGATAATCACTTTGTCCGCATGTGAGAGTTTAAAGCCGATGGGACAACTAAAGGCTTCAAAAGAGGCTGAATAATGAAGAACCCAAAATGCAGCTGCACTGGTCCGAAAAACAAAGTTATTCAATCTGGCAAAGACAATAAAATCTAAAATCACGTTAGCTTCACAATGCTGATATTTTTATGGTGGCTCTGGCAAACAAAAAACACTTTTCTAAACCTAATGCACAAATATCCCCAAGCTGAGGGACAATAAAACTAAATTCACCTCATACCAACCCCGCCTTACAAAATGGACAGAAGCTCCCAGCACTTTTGTTTCCACAACATCTCTACCTGCATGGCACAAAATGGCGTAGAGTGGCTGGTGAGGACAGTCAAATATTCAACAAGCAAAAGACCCTTTTCCTCTAGAGTTGGCCAATTAAACCAGGGACAAGAAAAAATGAGAATGTGGGGCATAAATTGTATTGGAGGTGGCAAAGTGGATTCAAATGGGATTCTGATGTTGCTGTTTATGCCATTTAAGTGAGTTAAGATGTACCACAAAGTTATTTTCACTTCATTCATGCATATTTGACACACAAAACATAAGTACTGTGCTGCACAAAAGGTTAGCTGTAGCGTTTTGCTAACTGATGCTGCAGAGTACGCTTGCAGCCCAAAGTACGGGATAAATATATCTACTTAAGATCAGTCAACACATGACAGTTAATGTTCAGTTCCAATATTCAGTGCCAATGCAGAGAGCAGTTCACCTTGTACACAGACAATTGGGCAGCCGAGTGTGGAGGTCAGGATGATGACTGGATGTGTTGCAAGTATGACTTTGCAAGAGATTTGTGTTTTCTACCTCACATGTGAATTCAGTTTTCTTTATTTTAACCACATCCATGGTCTTTTTCTGGCTGTAGACACACAGAAACTGTTATCATTGAACCGGGGTTTTGCAGGATCATTCCGTATGGTTACTCGATGATAGAGTTCGTGCATGAAAGTGTGACGGTTCAGACTGAGGCCGGACTTAAAATTTATTAAGAGCTGCACCTCTTTCTCTTATGCCTCCTCTCAGTCTTACTCTGGTCTCCGCATGCACAAAGTGGAGTTTAACAGCTCAATGAGAAACATTTTCAATTCTTGCAGACCTGTTTTAAATTAAATTAATTGTTGCCTGGAACAAGTTCATGTGCATTTGTTTCTCTATATTGTGTGTGTTCTTCCTCCTTTTAAAATCTGCTTTGTCTCCTGACTGATATGTACTTTCAGACTGAAAATGATGAGTTCATGTAGTGTGTCAAGGTCTGTTTCCGTGACACCGGGAATTCACCCTGTGGTTTCTTATAATTAAAAACGACTTAAGTCAACGTCAACTCATTTTTCATTGTCTTTGAAAAATCTGTAAAGTTAATTAAGAATTGACAGTTTTCTTTTTTTATAATATGAAAATGAAAAAAGGATCACTATGTGGGGACATGCAGCAAACACTGTTATAATGAAAGTAGCTTGTCAAAGGACTGGCACAGATGGCACACAGTTTGCGCCGCACATACAGTTGTAATAATGCATCTGATTTGTGTTTTATGAAACTGTTCTGCAAACTGTTAGGCTCGCAGGAAGCACAGGCTTCATCTGGCATTGTGTCATAATAAATTTAAACTTTTTATTCCCACTAAAGCTGGAGGCAGCTTGAAGTTTGAACCTCTACTGGCAACCGCTAGCCCAGCTGGAGTTTCTAGTCTGAGCTCTCTCTTATTATCATCTTTTATTCAAATAGAGTTAACATTCTGCTAAATTAGGACGCCTAAAATGCAAATCCATCACATCAAAATCATGAAATGTTTTCAAAGTACTTTTAAATGAAAATATTAATTTGCATTCAAGTAATAGATGGCATAGCAGTTCATTGGTTGCCACACAGCAAGAATGTTCTGGGTTCAAACCCGGCTTCTCTGTGTGGAGTCTGCATGAGTTCCCTCTGGATGCTCCTGCTTCCTCCCACAGCCCAGAGACATGCAGGTCAGGTTAAATGGGGACTCTAAATTGCCTGTAGGTGAGACTGTATGAGCGACCGGTTGTTTGTCACCATGTGTCAGCCCTGTGATGAACTGGAGACCTACACAAGGTGTACTCCGCCCCCACTCAATGTCAGCTGTGATTGGTCCAAGACCCCATCCTGTATCCCGGCCAAGGATAAGGGATTGAGGATCATGGAGTGATAACGGACGGCTAGCGATAGCTTATCTGGCAATAATTTAGAAACCTCTAACAAACATGCTTTATGATACATATAATGCCATAACTCATTTGTTGACTGATCAACAAATTCAAATTCATTCCAAATGCGACAGTGGCCACATTGCAAACACCAGCTTCAAAATGTTACTGTCAGTGACTGAATACATCTGCCTGGTTAAAAAGCTGACAGGTAGTTTCTTTTGTTCCCTTTGGGAAGCACTTAATGTTCAACAATATGAATAAAATACCACATCACAGTATGTTAACTGTTATATTCATAAGATCAATGTCTTTAATAAATAATTCATCTCTTTGGATCATTGACTGTTGATCATAGATATAAACTGCTTCAATTATGTCATGTTTGGTTCTAGTATCTTATAGTAGGTCATTTTTACTATTTTCTGACATTTCATAAAGTGAATGGTTTGTAGCTTTGCTTTGTCCACATTAGCCATAATACATTTTAGTGGCTAAGATTAAGCAAAATACAAAACAAACAATAGTGATATACTTATATCACTACTGCATCCTGGTACCACTAAACCCTCCATAAATAACTTACAGATTAAACAAAAAAGTTTTCCCAGTTGTGACTAATTTTAAAGTTATGACTAATTTCTTCATCCATACATTAATCTTGTAGCTGCTCCTTCAGAGCCAGTTTGCATATGCACTACAGCTCCTTTCAGCTCTCCCTGTGGGATCCTCTAGCACTCTCAGACCAGTCAGAGATGTACAAAAATCTCTCCAGCAGATCCTGACATGAACGAGTCCGGCCCCACTGGACAGCATCTTTACCAGTTGCTTGATTCACTTCAGCTGGCTCCTTTCAGTATGTGGAAGTCTCAGCAGCAGCTGGACCCTGACGTCCTTGAACTCAGATCTCCTAAACCTCTCACCCACCATGAGACCGTCCAGCCTGCAGATAAAATTCAACATGGCGGCTCACGTCTGCAATTCCTTCAGTCACTACCACATCTGATGGTGGGAGCAGAGACAGCTATTTAAGACTCTCCTCTTGCCATCATCACCCCAGATTACAATCCTTTTTGCTGTCACCTTTGAGTTAAGACACCTAAAACTCTCAAGACACCCGAGGTGAGGACTCTCTGAGGAATGTCAGGTAGGAAAGCTAACTTTCTGTCTTGTTCTTTAGGCAAAATGGTTATCTGTAGTCTGATATTACAGCCATTCAGTGACTATTTCAGTCCGTCTTCTCCCCTGAACCAAAAACCTCCATCTCTACACTCTGGTCTTAGGGCCACACAGGCACCTCGTGACTCATTTAAAGGAAAGACAAACAAGTCAGAGTGTTTTTTTTCCCAATATAGCAGGAAGATAACGGGTGCAGCCAGACTCTTCTCCAGCTCTGACACAGTGATGTAGGGATATGACTGACAGAAGACTGTATTCTGTAACTTGCCATATATTCATCCTCCAATCAATCAAAATAACAACGCAGCAATAACATTTGAGATAATGTTGACTGAATATTTCTCAGTAGCAGACAATGATCATCTTCAGCCACAATAAATGGGCTGTTTTTTAGTGTTTCAGCTCCTTATATGGACAATCATACGCAGTCTTTTTAGAGTGATCACAATTTAAATGAGGCCTAAGTTAATATGGGAAAAGCGCTGTAGCCTCAAACGTGGACTTGGAGGTGCTGCTCCTCATTCCAACTATGTCACAGCCAGCTGCAAACGGCTCCAATGCATATCAGAATTGACAGGCTGTTAAAGCCTCATGAATGACATCGTTGAAAAAGAACAAAGGTGGCGCCCTAATGTCACTAAACTGGACACTCTGCAGACCTCAGCTGAGCCTTGATGTTAGGTCCATGAATATTACACACTGGAGGAGCAGACAAGCAGCCTTGTGGGAGTCTGATGCCAAACTAAACGGGCTTGGCTCTGAGCCAAATACACAGTTCCCGGTGCACGTACCTGTGGATTGAGAAAGTTTCCCTGGCTCCCTTTACTGACCAGACTGCACAGTGTTTTTTACACATCCACAAGCCCTTAACAGCAGCTCTGAAGTGTATCTATCTGTTCAATGTGCAATATTTCATGGTAAACTAAAATGCAACATATTCTTATCTAGTTTAACAAGGATACATCAATCAATTTCTTTGGACCCAAAACCAAAGACTGAGTAAAACGTGACCTTAACTGATAGAAAAAAAAACTTTCCTTGCACTGCAAGAAAACTCAGAATGAGAGCCAGTGAAATACAGATACCAAGCAGATAATTATAAATGACAAAAGCAGGGTCAGGTTATTAGGTAAGAAGAAAGGGAACGTAAGACTGACCAAGTGTAGGTAAAAAACTTAATATCCAAGGTTGAATCCAATTAATAGTAATTTAGTGTGACTGGAGGCAATTTCTTGCAGCATTAAGATTCATAGATAATCCATTAATCTGTGACCTGTAATCTGTTTGAGGTCGCAAACACGACCCAGGCATGATGCTGCCCTTTCTTGAAACACTTCAAAAAATTGCAGATCCTTGTGTGTAATCTGCCGGGGGGGGGGGGGGGGGGGGGGGGGGGGGGGGGGGGGGGGGGGGGGGGGGGGGGGGGG
>JAQNCA010000029.1:20222614-20234473 GCA_029783725.1 Acanthurus tractus | reverse complement strand
TTAAACACTACAAAAAATGCCAGACCCTTGTGTTTATTCTGCCCCCCCCCCCCCACCCCGTTTTTTTCTTTTTTTTTTTATTACACCATGACAGTTTTCAGTCCTGGAAAGGCAGGCAGAATCTCCTGTGCTCGGCATTTATCTCATTCTGCTCAGGAGGACATATCCACATGGTACACTGGGTCCATGCAATATTGGTCACTCACTGTAATTCTCTCCACAGCTGCACCCATACATTGTGAGCTGCACCCAAACCAGTGAAGTGACACATCGCTGACTATATTCTGTAGGCCCTGTGCAGAGGATGAGCATACTGTATGTAGAGATCCTAATTTTTGATGGGGGGGAAATATGAGGCTTTGTGTGAAATTTTGATTACTGTGAAATTAAAATAATTAGAAATATTTGACATCAAAGCCGTTTAGTATTTGTCTAATTAAGCAGTTCCATTTAAAGAAGTATTTTTTTTAAGTCAACTTAATCTTCTTTTTTTTTTACTTACAAGTACTCAGTCACAGTCCTTGAACTGTCTGAAAAGACTGTGGATGTTTGTTTTGTCTCGTGGAGTAACAAAAGAGGAATAAACCACCGAACGAATCACAACGGTCTATCAAATCCGCTACTTTTGTTTCCAGATTCTCGCTGCACATCCAGAGTGACAGAGGAAAGACTGACATGAGTGAAGCTCGCAGCAGCCTGGGGTGCACTGATCCTCGGGCTTCACTCCCACCAGAGCAACGTCGATGTGTCAGAAGAAGCCACTTAACGCGAGAGTGGGAGCCGATTTCCACAGAAAATACCGTGACATTAACGGAGAGGGCTTTTAAATCATTCCCGGTGGTTAACTCTCATGTTAACCACCGATTTACGGCATGCAGAAAGCCACATGGCAGCCAGAACGATCAAATCGTCTTTCAACTCCTCAGGAAGTTGAGACGGATCATGGCTCCGCACTTCTCCAACAGTTGGGGGAAGAAACACTCACAGCTCGTCCCCTCTCGCCGCTGTGTTCAGCGCTACTCTGCCGCTGCTTTCCAAACACAATCCCCACCTTTACAAAACTGGACAAACTGTTTACTGTTCACTCTCATTACGAGCCCTGCAGCTGCCCGGTCCGAGCCTCCAGACGCGGAGATTAGAAAGTAAAGTGAGTACTTACAGAGGGAGAGGAAGATCCAACAGCCTGCCACTCTGTGCCCGACGTGAGGCTTCTTCGACAGCATCCTGGGAGAGTCCTGTGAGCGGTGGAGGTGGTGAAGAAAGCTCGCAGTGCATGGGCTTTCTGACAGTGTTAAAAGACACAACGGGGCTTTTCCTTTTCACAGTTTCTCAGAAAGCTGGGAGTGGGTTCGTGCTCCGGTAGGAGGCATCCCCGTTTTCTGTGCGAGGCGCAGGGACGCGCTCTGCTGGCGGGATGAGTTCACTGAGCCCTCTGACAGGCGGCCAGACCGCGCGGAGGGGAAATGTGATCCCTTATGGACACGTACTGCTGCCTTCAAGAGCTCGTGTAGAACTTCCGTTTGTGAGCACGAGTTGTTGAAATACTTCTGTTAAGCTTTCATTTTTGAACGACATGACAGCAGTTTTTCTTTTTGTTTTTGTGTTTTGGGGTATTTTTAATCACAAAAAGTCAAGCTGCAGAGACTTGTTTGCGATTGTATTGTAAAAAAACAACAACATTAGGGCTGCAGCCAAAATATATTGGTATTATCCAGTAACTTTCAATATGTCTTTAGTTAATGTTCAAAAAAATCAAACTGATTACAAAATGTAAAAAATAATTCCTGTGTTGGTTGTGATGTCTTATTGTTATGTTTTGTTGAAGTACACAACCCAACATGAATTCAATATGCAGTTATGGTAAGAGCAATGCAGCAAATCCTCACGGCTGAGAAGCTGAAACCAGCAAATGTTTTGCCTCGGTGAAAGATCCCTGGTGCTAAAAGCTCTGAATCTTGAAACACCACACACTTTGTCCTGTACACAACACAGGTGTTGCTAATTGCATGGCTCGTTATCATTAGCTTGTTAGCTTTGCGAGCTGCTTGGCAAACAATGTCCCCATTCTGTTTATGTTCCCAATAAGCTCATCTCTGTATTTTTCTGGTTTTTAAAACCTAAAGGCCAGCAGCTATCGTTGATATTAAGAGTAGAACCTGTGTTTTACATGCAACATCAAGACAAAATGTCTGTCATAAAATAAGGCCATTCAGGGTCCACAAGTTTCCTGGACAGGTTTAATGTTTTCACTTCAGTGTCAGTTGGACACTATGTTTGCAGTTGGAGAAACAACATGAATCAATTTGTCAACTCTTTTCCCTGACTCTTTTGGTGAATTTTGAAGACCCATTTGTTTTTATTATTGCCTGGGTTTGGGGAAGAAATTGGGACCAGTATCTACCGACATAATACTTTATTTACATTATTCATTTAAATTATTTATTAACAGCCCTTCAAATCTATGACACACCCACACAGGTGTCTTTACTCAGTTTGCCTGGTTAGACCTCCTCTCAGGACTGTGTGTGTATGTAGTCTTTGAACTGTGGTTCATTGCTGCCTGTCTCACTTTTCTTTGAGTTCAGCTGAGTTTATTAGAGGTCATTTCCACTTTCGTCACTTTTATCTGTAAATAGAGAACACCTACACAGGCAAAAACACCTAGGTGTATGTTCCTTTATTACTTTATTACTAATTACATAATAATTTTACTTTTATCTCTAGAAAGTATGTTAATGTTTGTCTTATTGTTTTATCCTGTGATCTCATCATAACAACTGCCTGCATAAGAGCAGTTGTGACTCACATTAATAATGGCTACATTATATTAAGGTGTTTCTGGCCTATTTTGCCTGCTGGCTCAGTGGTACACCTAAATTTAGCATCATTCATGTTTTAAGTTGTATCACTGTGTTTTTGTATCCCGACACAATGTGTGCAAAGATTTTCTGCTCTGGCATGAAGATTCAGGATAAAAGCTAAACTGCTTTTCCTTCACAGATTTGCTCAGTTATGAAAAACACAATTTGATGTTAACAGTTTTCTAAAGACTGTAGCGAAGCTGAGAACTTAGATTGCCTTTAAATATAAGAAATGTCTGAGTCTAACCATGCAACAGTGATTTTGTATTAAATGATGGAAAGGAATCTTGAATCATGCACATTGTCTGTCATGTACAACACAATCACTCTACTTTGTGATGTGTTGCCCTAAAAAGGAAAAGTATGTTTATTGATGCTTAACTGACAGTAGTTTTATGCAAAAAAATCAGTGATGTGCAAAACTTCTGAGACCACCATTTTAGCAACATCACAGCCGTATAATTAGATTTTTTTCCAAGTGCAGTTGTAGAAATAGTATTTCTGAAAGCCTGTGAAGGCAGCATTTATTCAAATGCACTTGGACAGATCAGTCCTGATTTGTGACTACAAACATGTCTCTCCCACAGTAAGAAAAAAAGAAAACCAAGACAGCGACACCCTGAATTTTTTTTTTTCTGGTGACAGCATATAAAAAAAATCTGATTTATGGACACTGACAGTTATTTGATTCTACAGAGACAGTCAGATTTACTGGTTCACGACAGTGAGCAAAAAAAGTGTTTGTAGTTCACTGTCACTTCAGCAGCTGCATGTTATATGTGATGAAAGCTTCTGCTCTGTGCTTGGTCGTGTCCATAAATATTCATATTCTGCCTATAACTGTAAAAACATTGTAATTAGCATCAGATGTCAGCGTCAAAAGATAGCTTTTCCCCTGAACATCACACTGTTTTTCTCCACCCAGGGTGTAACTGAAACACATGCACTTGAGGAAAGTTTTGACCTATAATTATAATGTTTCACACCCAGACTATTTTAAGCTTTCATGTTCAAAATGACTCCCACTCTCTCTAAAGGCACTTATTTTCACTGAGCATTTCTGAATAATTCTGGGGTCCCACTGCTCTGAATCTATGCGGACTGGGCAAGTGCTAATGTGGGTGTATTAAAAATTATATATGTACATTTGGTGTGTATTACCTCCCACGAGTCACCCTTGAAATTATTGTTTGCTTACATTAAACTGCAAGCATACTACTCCAGTAAGAGAAGGAGGGGAGGGGTTTAGGTGAGTTTTTGTGTGTGTGTTTCTATGTGTGTGTGAGCAAAGGATGATAAATTGCAGGTTTTCAAGCTCTCCTGAGTATGATGTCTATGAATGGTGACCCAACAATATATAAATACCACAGTGACTATTTACTTGATGGACCTTGCAAAATGTGCAACGCACCTCATCCTCTCTTTTTATTATTTTATGTCCCACTTTATTTTGCTTGCACAAAAATGATATGTCTGCACTCAGATATGTCTTACTTTCCTCTTGCTCATAGCTAAAATACACAGTTAAAAGCCTTCGAAACTCCAGTCACATGTTCCAAAATATATTAGTGCTTCTTATATTTTGTAATAATTTCTTATTAGTTCCAATAGTGTCTATTTTTTCTCTTGTTTAATGTGGCTCCAATCTCCAGCATCAGACAGACATCTCACTTTGTCAGACCTTTGAAAGTTAGAAGGTAGGTAAAGAAGTTTGAAAAACTTAAAAGTATGCAGGCTTCAATTTATAATACAGTGTGTGCCAGGGCACCTTCACAAGATTCGAGATAATAAATTTAATACATGGATAATATTTCATATCTTGAGGAGAGGAAATGTATTATGCAAGCCTTTCTTCTGGTTCTATCATTTTTTAAGAACCAGTTCTGGATAGCTGCCTCAGTAACATTAAAGTCTCTTTACCCCAGCCAGTAATTCTTCTCTGAATCATAAAAACAAGTGACTGAAAATTTTTCCCATTGACTGTAAAATTTGGCATTAAGGCCATTCCCATCCTGACTTTCTGAAACATGAAGTGACCATTTTTTGGACAAGAGGGCAGAGCTGAAAAAGATACGCATCACTACACCTCTGTCCTGATTAGATCTGTGAGGGAACCTGAGGGCAGCTGGCAGAGACTTGTCAATCAAAAGGGAGCCCCGCCCTCAAGCACCCTCCTTTACCATCTATTTTACTTTTACATGGACCTTTATTACAAAATGACCACCACAACTTTTACAGTTGTAAACATCAAATGACAAGTAGTCATAAATTTTCCAAAATCATTTTGTCTGTTTGCAATCAGTGGAGTCACCCACTACTGACCATTACAAAGAGTGCAGGAGTGCAAGGCACTTCCACATTAGCTTCAGTAGACTCAGAAAGTCTGTCCACTGGTTATATAGTTTTCATAAAATTACATTTCAACCCGTTTCAACTGATTTATTTGGTTAGAGGGGGGTAACTGAACCGTACAGTCTTACAGTGTTTCCTGAAATGGTGATGAAATTTTTAATTTCCTTGTTTATGGACACAATCTTTGTATGTTTTTGGGACAGTAAGCACTACTGCTTTTCCAGCCCACACCAAATTTTTGAGGATTTTTTTGTGCAGCAGATTTATAATCTGCAGATTGATAGCAATGCAAGGGAGGAGAGCCGACGTAAAAGGTGCAAGATTCTCACATGTAAACCCAGAGTTTGATTCTTGTCTGTGGTTGGGATCAGGCAACCAAAGCGCTTTAGTCCCAAAATTGTTTTTGTTACTACACTTTATCTGTAGGATTCATGCACGAAGATGCAGGAGCAGCTTACAGAGCAGCTTATTAGCAGTAATTATTTGGAGTCCTGTTTGTGTCTAATATATCTATGCTATTTCTAAAACTGTTTTGGTCTCCACCAACTCTTGAGTGTTGCTGAAGCTGAAAACAACACTATGACAGCTGATACCAAACAGTCAAGTTGCAGGGCAATAAATCAAACAAACGCTCTGTAAGGCTAAAATAACTACAATCTCATGTAAGTTTATCATCACAAGTGACCTGCTTCACATCCAAAATCCATTGTTATTTTTCTCTCAAAGAGGTAGCTTTAAAATTACAGTTCAGTACCTCTAAAACAATTTCATGCCTAATTTAAATGTTTACCCAAGTTTCAATAATCTAAGATCTACTTGATTTAGCTATCACACTTCTCATTTGTGGGTCTTGCAGAGAATCACTCACTAGAAAACTATACTACACTCAGACATAGAAACAGAAACTATGCTCCTCTTTACAGTCCACAGTCATTATCATCAGAGTTACGTTAACAAGTTTCTAACCCCTTTTCACTTGTCTTACTTGTGTGAGTGTTTCAAAATGCAAGCCAAAGCAACTTTGTGAAAAAAAAAACTCTAGAAAGAAAGTTCTAGGGGAAAGAAACTCAGCTCCTGTTTTTAATGCAAGCAGCTATAGATTCTGCAAAACATTTCCGGGAAGCAATAACAGTCTCATTTTGATGAATGGAACCCGTTTAGTTATTGTTGCATTTTTTTCTTTACCTCTTTCATTCATGCATTGTTTTACTTAATTTGATCAATTGTTGAAAAGTCCAGTTAAGTAAGATAACAGAAAGCCCTAATTATCACTATTATCTCATTCTATTTCATTTTTCCTTGCTAAATCTCTATAGCAGTGGACGTCGCAATGACCTAGTTTCCCTATTGTGATCAATACAGCTTCATCTTGTTCAGCTGATTCTAGTTCCTCATTGCTGCTTATGAAAGGATCGATACCAGTGAGGGAGAGGTCAGGTCTCACACAGCTGTTCGGTTGCTCCACAGTATCGAGGACTTTGAGAGAGCTGCCGTTCAATAGCTTGTTAGAATGGATAAAAATTTCATGACAGAGCCTGAAATGCAAAAGATGACACACTTCACTCTAAATATAAATCTGTCACTTCTCAGGGTGAGTCTGGTGTAAGACTTGCATTGCACATGTACAGCAGTCTTTGCTGTTGTAATAGTTATGACTCAACCATTCTTGTGTTCCTCTGGGTAAACATGCTTTTAATCTTCCTGAATTTCTGTGTCACTGGTAGAAGTTGGAGGAAGTCTTGGCTTACTGTGCACCTCTCACTGCAAGATATACCACAAGAAAAGCAGGGAAAGTTCAGTTCAGATCAGTCTAACACTTTGAGAAACAGGGAGAAAAACATACTTTACTCAGATAATCTATTGTCAGATAATACAGCTCACCTTTAGTTCCCCTCTATGAGCCACAGTCTTGTCAGTATTTGTGGCATCACAGGGATGTGTTTTTGAAATCAGAGATTCATGATCTGGCATGCTCAAAGGATCAATCAGAACCTCATAGGGAACAGCAGGATGCTTCCAGGAGGAGGTGATGTGAATGCTCCAGCTCTCAGACTGGCCAAAGGTCCCTGTGGACAAAGACCAAATTCTCCATTTTTAACATTTTGCTGAATTGCATGATGTGTGCTGACAGAATGTGACACAGTGAAAACTGTGGCTTCCTAAAATGTCACAATGTCTGAATGCATTTGGAAGCATTTGTCTGCAGCGGTGCTGCACCGTGCCGCACACATACAGACCCACAGCTAAAATGTTATCTTTGTCTCCAGAGTATTATGAGTCAGATTTCAAAATAAATTCTATATTATTGCTTTAACATTTTTGAGAATTTTAATGCTGTTTCCTTATGTGCGACTATTTTTCAAAACATTGCAAAAACATCAGGAGAGATGTGAATTTAACTTTGGTTGCAGCGAACCAAGCAGCAAAGGTGGCAGCTGTCTAAGGAAATAGTTAAACATTCTGAGAAATACAAAGGTTGGATAAAAGACTCTCATTCCTTTATTAATGAAGCTCAAGCCAGCAGCCAGCAGGCTTAGCTTTGCACACAGAGTGGAAACAGGAGGGAACAGCTAGCAAATTCACTTGCCTACCTGTCCCTAAAGTTCATCAATTAAAGTGTTATCCTCTTTGTTTATTCTGTCGAATCAACAAACTGCAAAACTAGACAAAAAGTGGTTTAACAGTTATATGCTGGGCTATTTCTTGGCTCTTTTCAGTTGAACTTGCTGTTTAATATTTCCTAAAAGTCCCCTGTTTACTTTGTGTCACTTGGTTTGTGGTAATTATTTAAATCTAAGCCTGCAAATATGCACTGAGAAAAAACAACATTTTCCCCAAATGTTATGGCCTGTAGGCAGGTCCTGCATCACCACCAGTAAAATGTATTGAATAAAAATCTTATTTGAAGATTGCGTTCATTTAAGTAATGGTATGCCTGCTCACATGGTGCATATTCCTAAATGATTCTGGGCAATTAAAAAAATTTAACTGACAGGCTAGAAACCTGGAGCCAGGTAGTGCTGCTTGTTTACCAGCACTCTAGGCAAGTATAATTATGCTGGAATGTGTTCACTGTGCATTGTACTTGATGGGCACTTGATGGTGACAGGGTAAACAAAGCAGTCGCAGGGTTAATCCAGCCAAGTGTCCTGTCAAACTGAAATGAACATTCCTATAAATAACAGCGCTTCCACCTTAATCACTGCACCATGCTCAAGATGAATGTTATTTGCACTGAACATTAGTAACATTTAACGAGGAGATTGACAAATGCAAAATAACGCCCACCTATGAATTCTCCACATGCACTCCAAAGGCGCACAGTGTAGTCAGCAGATGAGGTAAGCACCACTTGATCATTGTCAACAATCTGCAGCCTGGACCAGAATAAAGAGACACAAGATGAAATGGTAGAAGGCATTTCTGGCAGAAAACTCTGAATCATCCCGTCCGTCTGTACCTCTGATGGCAGATACACCTAGGGCAGCATCTCACCTGATCATGTGTTAAAGAGCTTCTCACACACACTTTGTTTTTACCGCTGCAAAAAGGAAGTATGCTGCCCTTGGGGCCACTGACTCACCAGACAAAGGAAGATTGGTTCTGCTAAGGATGTATGCGCGGGGAGTTTTAAGCATACAACTCGCTAAAAGTTAAGGACAAGGCCCAAAGTCCAATTTCTGTTTGACTGTAGTTAGCATATAATTTTAAACTAAAGCCAAAATGAATTGCGACTGACTGTGATTAAGTGTTGTGTGTACTTAACTTACCCAGTAATTCTGCTGGTGTGTGCACGCCAGAAGCTTTCAGCTGAATGAAAATGAAAATCAAACAGGAGCTCTCGAACAAAAGAGGTTATACATGTTCTGACATAAAGAACCTCTTCATATTTCCACAGTATTTTTAATCAGTGGCAAAAAAAAAAATTCCGCAGCTAACCTCTGAGTGATGTTTGCTCAGGGGAAAACTTCTCCACGTTATAAACATAGATGTAACCAATGCGGTCAGCAGCATATAGCAATGTTGTCTCGTCGGTTTTCGCCAGTTTTATTATCTTTTGTTGGAATCTAGACTGCAAAATAGAAAGTAGAAGACTGTGTAACAAACAATTTAATTATTGCACTGACAAATAGCATACTGTTCATTATTCTCAATGGCTCTCTTCCACTCAAACAAACAGAGTAAAAGAGTCTGAATCAAACAGGTAGCACCAAACACTTATCCCCCCTGTGGTGGATAAGTGTCTCTTTCCTGCAGGCAAGCTTCATATTTCCCTCAGATAATAGTCCTCTTCTACCCATAAAATACAATATCATATGACAAAAAATATGCCAAGAAATAAATACATAGAAATAAAATGTACAAGCTAATCATAAGGAAATGAACCTCATGAAAATAAGAGCACCTGAAAGTGTTAGAGCCATTGTTGCTAGGTAACAAAACACAAGCAGGTAATAGTATAAAAGCAAAAAATATTGTCTTTAGGGGTTTCTGTCCCATCTACTAAAAAGAAAAAAAAAATCAGCTTTTTTTAAAAGGGTTTCATATGCAAATGATTTAAGCCCGCTTCTAGCTCTCATCTTCATCCACACCACATAGTTTCTGCTTTACATGGCTGCAGGAACGGTAGGCTACCTGCAAATTGTTAAAAACTGGAAGTAAGCAATGAAGCAATGCAATGCATCACAATTTCTTTTTCTTTTTAATCAGCAATTTTGAAGCTTAGAGAAGGAAAGGCACAAGTGGAGTTCTATGTGTTGATATGCTTAAGTGAAACCAAGATACATTGTTAAGGTAAATATCTTACAGCTTTGAAGCCGCCCACAAGTTTTCCCCCACTGAGCACGCTCCAGAGATTTATACAACCTTTGAAAGAGAAAATACATAATTAACAAGGAGCTGACAGACATTGTGGCAGGCTGTAAAGTGCAATCATGGGCTGTTATGGGTGTATTCATAGCACTGACCCATAGCACCGGATGTCACAAGAGCTGTTGCTGCAGAAAACTGCTGAAACTTAGAGTTCTTCAGGAAAAGGATACTTGGAACGCTTGTATCCAGTCCTGCATATTTAAAAGAATAAATAAACAAACAAATAAATCTTCTAATCACATCAGATATTTGTATTGAACGCATTCATCCTTTCCTGTCTAAAATTACCATCGGCATTTTTCTGATCAGCGAGAAGAGGGCCGACAAACCGACACTGTATCCGTCCAGAAACAGCATTCCACACTATAATCTCTCCATCATAGCTGCTGGTGGCGATGAGAGATGGGGGACACTGTGCCACACAAAGGATGTCCTCCTTATGGCCATTTTTCTGAGAAAATAAAGAGTGTGAGTCTCTCTAAACACTTACAAGATGAAAGTTAATTCATGTCAAGTCAGAATGAATTTGCAACTCAACGGGCAACGTTCATTTTATTCTTCTATTTCAGTCAGCCATGGCTGAGTTACTTTGAAGGATAGCACATAAAAAGATGGTTTGTATGACATTTCCCATCAATTTAGCATGTTTAACCAGCTGTGGAAATAAACTAAAGCTTTATAGTTTATCTCTCATATTGGCAAGAGAGGTGGAAATTTTAAATCTTCTCACCTTTTGAAATCAGTTTTCCAACTGATAAAGCCTGATATGGTCAAACTAATGATACAGATCATATGCAACCGTAAAGAAATGGAGAACATCTTATGAGGAAGGCTCATTTGCTTTCATGCTGAGAGTTAGATGAGAAGATGTCGGTTGGGCTTCAGGTAACATAAAAGCACATTTAACAAAGCTTGTTAAAGTGGAAAATGTAGCACCATTAATTTGCCTTGTCGTTCTCTACAAAATTTACAAACAGGGAGAAGAGGGGCATTGCTGTTCCAACTGTGAGTGAATATAGAAATACAGGACTCTTTGACATTGGTGGGACATTGGTGCGGTTTGACAGCAGTGTTATATGTGTGACTCCTGTCTAGAAGATATAAAAAGCAGCTAGCCGCAGTTAGCTAAGTTGGCTAACTTGAGTTGGATTGTGTAAATGGTGTTAAAATAAATTGTAATGGGGTCTTCATATGCAGCCGAACTGTGGGATCTCTGTGTAAAAATGGCTACAAAGTGGTAACAGGGGAAAAAGCTAGTCTGGTTTACTGAAGTTTAAAAAAAATCTGCCTACTAGCACCTCTACAGCCTACTCATTAATATTTAGAGCCTGAGCCCCTTCCGGGGAGAAGGGCTCTATTTTTATTGCTCCGTTTCTTTCTTATGATTATGACACCACTTTTTTCCAAAATTGTTTTCATGATTTTCTCCCCTCCTGCAGTTTGCCGGTCACATGACACACTCTAAGCACCAGAACATTACACACCCTTTATAAAATCTGAGAGGGAGCAGAGGAAACTATAAAACTTAAATTGTGATAACTCAAAAACCTTAAAAGATACCAAAGCAACTAAATATAAGATTTATACATCCATGTCTTGTGACCCGTTTAAAATTTTTATAAATTCTGTAGCTCTAACTATGTTTGAGCAGTCTTTGCTCGTCAACATTCCCACGACATTGGGCTAACGTTGTCATCACATTGTCATTACATTTTCTGGCAACATTCCCACGACATTGGGCTAACTTTGTCACTACGTTGTCATTACATATTTC
>JAQNCA010000029.1:20187162-20222514 GCA_029783725.1 Acanthurus tractus | reverse complement strand
TCTGTGAGGAGTTTTTCCCAAATTGTTTTCATGATTTTCTCCCCTCCTGCAGTCTGCCGGTCACATGACACACTCTAGGCACCGGAACATTCCGCAATACACACCCATTATAAAATCTGAGAGGGAGCAGAGGAAACTATAAAACTTAAATTGTGATAACTCAAAAACCTTACAAGATAGCAAAAGCAACTAAATATGAGATTTATACATCCATGTCTTGTGACCTGTTTAAAATTTTTATAAATTCTGTAGCTCTAACTATGTTTGAGCGGTCTTTGCTCAAACAGGTGTGGGTTTGATCGATTTCCCCATTGGATTGAATGAGGTTTCCTCTGTCTGCCTGCATATTCATCTCATCCCCACACAGCTGCCAATACTCATGTCCGTCATCCTGTGTTTTTCAAAATAAAAGCACAGAACTTTTTCAAACTAAAAGCTCACATTTCTCCAATAAATGACCTGGAATACTTTAAAAATTGAATAATTTGATAAAGATGACAGTATTTTGATGAATTTGAATTTTAAGAGACCTCTGCAGCTCTCACTTTGATCAAGCATTCCAATTTTAAGCAAGTTTTTGGTTTAATCTATTTCTCCATTGATTTACTTGTAGATTGCTCTGTAAGCCTGCATTTAAGTTTGATCATGTCCATCAAACTGTGACCTGGTTACTGGCACATCCTGTGTTTTTCAAAATAAAAGCACAGAACTCTTTCAAAATAAAAGCCTGATTTTTGAAACTGGGCCAAAAATACCTTAGAAATTAATTAATTTTCCACATATTAAAGTCTTGTGACTCATATGACAATTTGACAGAATTCTGTAGCTCTGACTTTGATCAAGCAGTTCCATTTTAGACAGGTGTGGGTTTGGCAGAAATCTCTATTGATTTGCATGCATATTTCTCTGTGAGCCTGCATTTATGTTTGATCACCACACAGCTGCAAGTACTCATGTCCATGAAACTTTGACTGACCTGGTAACTGGCACATCCTGTGTTTTTCAAATAAAAGCACGGAACTCTTTTAAAATAAAAGCTCTTCATTTTTGAAAATTGACCCAAAACATGTTAAAACTGGAAAAAGAGGATTGATTAATTATCTACACTTTTGGGGCTGACTGTCTTCCCTTTGATCATGGAGCTGGCAGACCTCACAGAAGAGGTGAATGTCTCAAAGATTACCTGTCTGTTAAGGAAAACCTTAAGGAAATGTCTGTCTGAAAAGTTTAATTGTCCAATTTAACCAGTTAAGAGGAAACCTGGATATTTCGAACTGTATATAACTGTCAAGAGTTTTCATTTAAGTATAGTTATGCTTACAGTACTCAAGCGTGTGTGTCATGCATTTTGGTTCTTCGACTGACTTGATGTCAAACCCCTGAGTGTGCAGACAAGACAAACATTTCTCCTGCCGCTGCACTTCACACGGGCACAAAGCGTTTCATCTTCTGCTTTATGTGCTTCTTTTTCACTGAATTTAACAGGAATATTTTGCTCGGAGCAATACTGCCAACAAGAAACTGCGCAAATCAGAAAAAGCAGATGGTATTTTTGACTTGGACACTGACTGGTGAATTCACTGTTGATTGTATTCCAAGCCAAAGCAAAATATCAAGCTGACCTGCGTCATGTTTAAAATTTTAATGAGTTGCAACACAACACTGACCATCTGGAGAAGCAGAGAAATTCACAGTGAACTTGAGGCTTGGTAGGTAACAGAAAGAGACCAATAGTATAGAGCAACCCATTGATCTTCCTCCTGCGGGCCATTAATGAAAAACAATTTCAAGGGGCTCTGTAGATAATCAAAGGGGTCACTTTTTCTTACTGGCCACTGTAATACAATCTTTCTGCTCTGTAAATGGGCCTCTTTGGGGATGAGTGTAACCACCAGTCATAAGAGATGAAAGAGATGGAGGGGGGGACTCAGCGTCACCTTCTCCAATGGATCATACAGCTTTTGTGAGAATCCATTTTCCGTCCCACAGCTCATGCAGAGCGAGAGCTGTGCCCTGCTGTCAGAGTTAACCTGACCGCATTTTCAGGTGAGATCAGATAAAAGAACTGTGATAGATGGTGTGATATTACTGGGTAATGGTTATGCTGCTTTTAGAGCATGAGGCTGCATTAATTATTACAGTTAATGATTTCACCTGATAATAACCTGTCATGGTTATTAAATGTTTCGAGTTTTTAAAGCAGAGTAATGCGTATTAAATGAGTTTTTTTACATACACCACAGGAATGTCATGGAAAAGGAATTAGGCTGTTGTAAAATATCTCCTAACTATTTGATTGATTGTCATTAAATTTGATCTATATTCAAATGGTGCACTGAAGATAAATCCTAATGACATTTAAGGTGATCACCTGACTTTTCATCCTCTGTTAGGGTCAAAAGGTTAATTTATCCAATATTTTAGTTTGTCAGTGCTTAAATATTTGCGATCAAGATCGATTCATTTAATCATTGTACATCAAGGTTGTAGAATGAGATTGAGGTTATAGTACCTTCATGTAATTCCCCCTTCAAAATTATCAATGGATTATAATTAAAAGAAATAAACATTTTTTTTCAGTATTGGATTTGAAGTCTTGCAGCCTGAGAAAAGAAGCTGTCCTGTAGTCCAGTGGAACAGTAGTAGATATTTCTGTGACTTTAGTACTTTACTTCATCAATATCCATTTAGGATTTAAAGCATGCAAAACTAATGGCATTTCCAGGAGCCTCAACTATAAGCTACTTTGTTTTTTGTGCTAGTAATCAAATTTTAGCATGCTAACATGCTAACATGCTAAATTAAGATGGTGTATAACCAACATTGTCGTTTAGAGAACGTTAGCATGCAGATGTAAGCATAGCTCAATGTTTTGGTTTAAACTCACAAAACTGCTACAATTGCTGTAGTCTTTTTCATTGTTACAGCAGAAGTTGAAAGGGTTTAGTTTTATGTGATTTACCTTTCAGAAATATTGAAGTGTAAAGATTAAATAATCATAAGTAATTAGTGTTTTCTTTCAAATATAGATCACCAAATCGACAAAACCGATCAATTATGATAAAAAGAAATCCCTGAAGAGATCAGCAGTGTTGACGCCTGCATGACGTTAAGAGGATTTGTAGCTTTTTGAATAGACAATAATCACATGCATAAGCCTTTGTTCTGAAAGGAACCCTCATATCATTTTATGTGCAAGAAAAAATCACCAGGGATGCTGATGTAAACCTATACGACACAGCTGTGGGGGTGTGCAGGGCATTTGGTGCACAAGTTGTGTTCTGAACCGAGTCAGTGATAAAACCATCCCTACATTTCAGTGACAGCTCTGGAGCACAGGCTGTCATAAACTAAAGGTGTACTGACAGGTCAAAGCTTGGCTGCTCCGGGACCAAAAGAAAAGCTATGTGATGTGATGACATCAACTGTGATGTGAATGGGAGAAAAAACTTCCGTAAATACAGCCAATGAATCATATATCTATGCCGATATAAATGAGGATACTGCATGTACGATACTGAGGATAAATGAGGATACTGCATGCCGAGGAAGATTTATGAAACATTTATAAAAGGAAACATATGAAACGGAAATCCTCAAAATGGAGAGAAATGGGACAAGAAAACGAGGGAGGAGAGCTGGGAGATGGGGGGAGGGGGTAACTTGCTGCTTGATTTAAATGTTTTTCTGCAGGCAATGCTGCACAGTGGGGCAGAGATCAGGGGGGCTTTGTTACCCATCTCTTTCTCTGAGCTTTCCAGCCAGTCTGCATAAATGATTCTGAAGACTGCAGTGTCCTCCAAGTGTCCATCTAATATGAACGCAGAAGCAGCAAGGGAGGTTTATCTTCACAGCCTTTTAGGTGCACCAGTGACTGAGGCAGAGCATGGTCAGAACTGGACGAGCACCACTATATTATGCAGAATGATGAGTTAGTATGAACACATGAAGATTAATGGTGTGTTGCAGTTAATAATGAACTTGTTGATGATGAAATGATCATACACTACTGGGAACTTAAATATATACGACACACCATATTTTTGGTTTTATATAAAAGATCTGATCTGATTCTCTAAGCAGTTTGAAAACATGGTTGTCAAATAAATACATTACAGTAAAAGCACAAAAAAACACAATATTTGTTGGAATGTAGGAGAGTAAAAGTATTTAGTTATATTTCGTATAACTCAAGTAAATTACCTTAAAATTGCAATTAAGTTGATGGATTTCACTACATGCCAACACTGTGAAACACAGAATTTCTTACAATGTTTTTTGTTAGTGTTTATATGCTAAGGTGGTGATTGAATAACTGCAGAGCCAGTACACATTGTGCTCTTGGCTGATGTGTTTTTGACCATGATGTCAGTTCAAAACAAATAGACCCAGTTTTTCCTTTTGTCACGTTCAGCAGAGAAAGCAGTGTTTTTAGAAATAAAAGATGAATGATTGAATTCATCCAGTGTTTTAACTGCTGTCATCTAGGCTGCCTGAAATAAATGTCACAGGGGAAATAAAAACTTTCAATTGAACTGCTTATTATTATGGGATGCGTGACCATCTTTTCTCAAAGTTATTGTCAAGACAGTTTTTCTGTTCGTTATTCACCAGATCATCCTGCCACGAAGGCTGCGGCCTCTGGACACCTTGAAGGTCCCCGGGTATGTCCTGACAAAACACAGAGTCACATTCAGCACACAGGACATGTTTTACATCTCAATTTTAATACATTTTGTTATGTTTGGATGAGAAAAATAGCAGCTGGGAGAACATCCTATTAGCACATTAAATTCCTATTAAGCAGAAAATTAGGAGTGTCATCCACCATGCAGCAAAAATATGAACATTCCCTTCTCAATTGTCTGGTTTTATAATGAATTTCAAAATAGGTTATATGTGTCATGAACTATTAGTAGTTTTCTCTTTTTTTTGCTTTTTCAAAATGGATTTCAACTAGTAATAACGATGTAGACAGAACAAATGAGATGCAAGACATGGAAGGTTGGAGGAATTGGAGAAATAATTGGAAAGGGATTTCTGGCACTCAACTAACAAAGAATGCCTACAACTCGTGTCTTTTCTTTTGTACTCACTGAGTAAATGTCAATCTTCCGGTCCCGGCCGACAGACATCACATAGCTTCAAACATAAATGCACAAACTCAGCATGGATTCAGCATCATACTGAGCCAAGAACACTTGCCAAATATCAAACCATTACTCACAAATTCTTGTGAACTTTCACAAAGGTACAGTCACACACTTCATGACATTCACCGTCTACAGGAAAGATTTGCAGTGATTTTACACAACTAATGTATAATGTATAAATGTAAACTTTGTATGTATACTTTTGAGGTGGTATTCCAAAATTTTGTATAGTACACACCTCTCCTCAGGGTCTTTAGGCACTGACCACTGTTGAAGTTCCACATCTTTAAACAGCCATCTCTTCCTCCTGTTACCAGTCTGCAAACAAAACATATTGTACAGCCAATAAGCAGAAAAATGTATTTTATGAAAAAACAATTCACAAGATCCTCTGTGTACTGTACCTTCTCCCACTGGGGTCAAAGGCCATGCAGGTGATGACAGAAATGTCAAATGTGCCCCCAAACTCAAACACCTGACATCCAGTGTCAAAGTCCCAGACTCTCAACACCTGAAACCAGTACCAGTTAAAACTAATTATACAGCTCCAATATGTCAGATAAATATAGTTGTAATGTTCCTGTTACTGTGGTTGCAACAGTCTGGATTCATTTGTTAGTGGAGATGTAGAGTTGGCCACTGATGTTGTGCTAATTTACTCACAGATCCCTCAGAGCAGCTGACAACTTGACGAAACTCCTTACTGTAGCCGCAGCACATTACAGGCTCATTATGTGAAACAGCCAGACGGCTGTGAAGCTGTGGCCTTACAGAGAAAAAGATAACGAAATGAATAACAGAGAGATGAATATTAAGCAGCTGCAGACATCTCTGGAGAAAAAAAAACTAAATTCCGTATTCTTTTAGGTAAAAGTGGGATGTTTAAATTTAATCTTCAAAATCATCAGTTGTCTTTTTTAGTCTTCCAGCTTCACAAACCATCATCCTTAAATTAGCTTAGTGGAGAAATATTTTTTCAAAATATCTTCAGAGTATGTTGGATCCTATGATGAATAAAGTACAAAGGCATGCCAGCCAGCCAACCTTATCTTCAGGGAGAGCACAGCCATACAGTCTGCTGCAATGTAAAGGGATTTCATAGCAGAGGAATACGAGCAGGCAGATATGTCACCATGAATCCCACTCGCTTTGGACTCTGCTGTAAACAGGCAACACTGATCTTGAATATCCCAGATCTAAAATGGGAGCAGGTGAGCAGTGGAAGAAGAAGAAGTCACATAACTTATTCAAGGAAAAGCAAACAACTCTGAAGAAATACTGCATTACAAGTAAAATAATAAGCTTTGCTTTCTGTAAAAGCAAAGAAGTATCAGCGCTAATATGTATAATTATAGATCTGTGTATTGAATATAAATAATAAGCTTAAAGTATTAAAAATAAAGGTATTTGTCATGCAAAAAAGCCCCTCAAATGTTATACTACACCACAGTATGCCATTGTAAATACTGTCTTTAATCATGCTACTCCATAGTGTTACATACATAACTTATGAATGTTGGTAGCAATTAAACACTGAAGCTGGTTTAGCTCATTTGAAATTCTTTTCTATTACTGTTATGTTGTTTTAATTAAAACTATGAGTTATGTTTTACAGCATGTTAATATATTTAAAATGTATCCCTCTCTGAATTGTAATAGACTAGTAGTGTTTCAAATACTTCAGCACTCTACCTGAGCAGTTTTTTATCAGTTTTTATTACTGCAGTTTATATGGAGATACAGTAACAGGACTTCTGTAATCATTTGGAGCATTTAGAAGATAGAAGGTAATAAATAAATAAATAACATGAGTCATGAATTACTTTTACTGTTCTGTCTATGGAGACAGAGAAGATCTGACTCTCTTCTGACATGATGCAGAGGTAGATGATGGGAGCAGAGTGGCCTTTTAATATGCCGGTTGGTTTTCTAAAAAGGAAAAAAAATCATGTTTCATAGTAGGTGGCTTTTAAACTTAATGCTGATTATCTTAAAGAAAACCAGTGAAATCTGATCCCTCACCCAGAAAAACAAGGGTTCCACATGCGTATGAGTCTGTCCAGGCCTCCAGTGACCAGCAGGCTGTGCTTCTGGCAAACGTCAAACGTCTTGACACCCTTGTGGATGGTGAAAACCGTCTGGTCACATGATGCCCGGAGCTGAGGAGTCCAGCTTAGTTGGATCCTCTTTGTCTTACCTTCATAGCAAACCTCTCTGATCTCATTCAGCTGCTGCTTAGTGTTTGTTAAAGGCAGCACACAGCCTGGAGGAGGAAAAAAAAATAAAAACATTGTGTTACAAGGCCAAGAGCATCGATCAAAGCATGCTTTTTGGAGCAAGGGTAAGTCATTATCAGAATAAATGACCAAGCTGGCAAGTGGACATGGATGATCTCACACACACACACAAACACAAACACACAAATGCACCTACACACTCACTCATATTAATACGGACATGCTGGCATTGAGTGTTAAATTTGAGATAGATGAGTCATCAGGAGTCATCCCTCACAGCTCCACCAGGCTGCCTAATGTTCAACACTGAGTTTAATTACTGCATATTGTCGAGTGAAATGCTGAATAACTTCTACTGTCATCCTCAGCATGTGTCATTTTTTAAAATAATTGTATCTTAAATCACGTGAAAGTCAAGCATGGATTGTTTGTCATCCTGATGATGCCAAAACACCCCTTTTTTTGGGAAGATATTGGCACATCCAACTGTTTTAGATGCAGATATGTGGCCAGTTTTCCTTTCTAAAGGTCCAAAATCTCTAAAAGCCGACAAAGAAACAAAGTAAACATATTTTACCTACAACAAGAGATGAAGCCTCTTCATTTGATGAGGAAATAACAGCATGAAAACTCTGAAAATATTTTGCCTAAAGACAGAGAAATTAGTTAGTCACTCAGTCTGTTGCAGCATGATCTGTTTATAATGCATTTATATTTATTTTTGCACAGTTTCTGCAGATATTTTGAGCTGTCCCTTGGCTGAACTTAAATGTATTGGTGTGTTAGGGAAGTTTGTATAGATATAGAGAGGTAAAATGTCACCTGTGTCACCCAGTCCTGATGAGCCTTCCATCTGACAAATGTCACATTTGGAGAAAGCACTGCACTGTCAATCCCTATGCTGGGTATATTTTCAAGTTTGGGTAATTTATTCCATAATCTGTGAAAGGTGAAAATCAGAAGTAGAATCGGGCAGGATACTGGCCACATTTTCTGATACACAGCTTCATGCATCAGTATCGACTGTAATTATTTGATTGGCTGGGGAATCTATAGGAAGAGGAGGGTATAATTTTCTACCACATCTTTAAAATGACTGTGCTTATGCGATTCCAAGCCAACTCATCACACACTCTGTCCGTTTTTACTGAGTGATCACAACGCTCAAAAAACATGCAATGATTTAATGGCACATGCTTGTGTTTTCATCCTGAATACATGGAAATAGCCATAATTAACTGAAAAAAGAGGATTTTAAAGAAAGAACGTTGATGTTGGCCACAATACAGCAGCAATAGGCAATACAGCGAACTGGCAGTCGATGAATCACTGCTGTAAGTACTGACTCCCAGGACCTGCTAATATACTGTATGACTCAGATTTCGAGTGGTTTTTACAGTCTGGGAAACAATACAGTCAAATGCATTTGCATTTTTTTAAGAAAATAAATAACTGAGGTGCTCAATAGAGTGCTAAGTGAAGCTGAATGCAAAATACATCTCCTTTTTTCTGCTCTAAATATCTATCCATCAAAGCTCAATATTTTATATGTTCGCAAAAATCGATAGACTTTCATGAAGAAAAGATGAAAACTGCATCATGTTGGATAAATGAGGTTTATTCACTGCAAATGTGAAATCCTAATCTTGTTGTTCTATTGAAAAAGCCTCAAATGCAAACTTACAGCATTAGAAAATGACATATCTAATGAAGCCAGTCTGATATGGCTCAAACTGTAAAATTGTCACAACGGCTGCTGGTCATGTTAATTAGGAAATCACAATCAAGTTTTGTTTTTTTTTTTTAAATTAACACAAGTGTATTTTTGCTCAGGAATCTCCAAACAATCTGCAAAGATGTCTTATCCAATTAAATATAATTTTGCCTGTTTTCCCCGAACAAGTTTTTTTCTATCAACCAAGAACATGAAATGAGAAGGAAACACTGAAGTGCACAAATGTAACTGTCTGTTAACAGTTGATGTCTCCTTCAGGCTCAGTTGACATTTTGTGTGGCAACTTTTATCCTGTTAAAATATTGTATACTACAATAATACCTTTATATTCTTTCTGTTATGGATCATTAAAATTTGCTGTTTACTGCTGTCTGAGAAAACAGACAACATCAGCCTTTGGGAAGTTGTTCAGACTGATTCAAATTGTCAAACACTCTCCATGTTCGTATGTGTAACAAGATGAAGAAGGAACATGGTTGTGGCCATTTTGACAAAAAAGATTATGCCAGCACTGTGTGTGTAACACACTCCTCTTGAGATACTGTCTCCAACAAGACAGGGATCTGGATGCCCTATCACTGCTGGACCAAGTGCATAAATGTAGGACGAGACTGTGTTGAAAAATAAATGTGCTAGGTTTTCTAAAATGACTCCCTCTACCTGAGGGCATGAACTTAATAAGCACTCCTTGTAACAGTGTCATTGTTTTTTTCCTCATTTATTCCTAATAATGCTGAATAACTGTGTGATGGTTAACTGAACATTGAAACTAGAATGAATATTTGTATGAAATTTTTGGAAAAGCGTAATTACCTGAGGGTATCTTCAAAAGAGGATATTAAAATGATGTTCACACATCCCTGAAAAACAAACACAAAAAACAGTCTTTCACAGTTTTAGTTAAGTGGCATATAATGAGTCATTTCTGTTTGATAATGGTCCTACCTCAGTGTCTCCATACAGAATGCAACACTTATCAGGGCCTGTGTAGCTATGAGGAGACAAACACACCATCGTGCCAGATGGGACTTATTGTGACATTTGGAAGACGTATAAACATGCGGTCATGTTGCTCACCCACAGTCCAGTGTCAAAGGCACTGTGTCCAGTGCATTGATCTGACAAGAGGGCTCCAGAGTGGAAAGCTCATGGAGTTGGATCTCTCTGTCCCTGCAAGATAACAGAGAAAGACACACTGAACAAAGCTGGAGCAGTCTAAAAACCTTCTGTTAGTCAGAGTAATCAATCCACTTAGCACATAATTCAGTCTTTAAGCCTATGTGTTAAACCTTTTCTCATATTACCCTGTTCCGATTATTAGCTTGTTGTACTCTGTCATCAGAGTAAAATCACTCGCCCACTTTGACCTCCTGTTTGCAGGTCCTTCATTCTGTCAAAAAGGAATGAAGAAACATGTTAAAAAATATTTGCAAATTGAATTTTTAACAAAAAGAGAAAAAATATACCTAATTTTACGCAATCCAATAGAAAAGACCTGATATAGATACTTGAGAGGATTCATTTTTCATATTTTATTGAATATAGTGTGAGGTGTTCATGATATTTTGTCCTTATTATACATATAGAGGACTGACAACAAAAACACTTTACACTGTCTACATATGTTTCCAACGTTAAATTGAAATATATTTGAACGTTAAATTGGCTACACCATGTGTAGCCTAAACTTATGTTGTTTCTATGTATATATGTTTGATTTGCATCAAGTGCATGTTCCTGAATAAGTGTTTTGTCTTTAAATAAAAGACACATACAAACATGTGTTTGGTCTTCAGTGGTTTAAGTTCAGGGCTCCAGTAGCAAACAAGTCCGTCCTCCCGCACTGAGACAAAGGTGCCATCATGGTTGGAGTGGATGTTGACGATGGGAATGCCATGATGCAGCATCTTCATGGTGGCTGGCAGAGTCAAAACCACCTGCTTACTGCGTCTTAAGGTTTCCTGCCTGGCTTTGTGCTCCTGCAGCAGGTGTGTGCAGACGTCACCCTGCATCACATCACTTAGTGTTAGAACTGTTGCTGTACAGGTTGTCTATACTGCATGAAAAATTATTATCTGTGTTTAATAGGCAAGAGCACAGGTTTGTTAAAAGAAGAGGGGAAGTGACTGAAAGATGTATGTTCTTAAAACAAAGCAAGGAGGTTATGGATAACATGTTTTTTTCTACGAAAATGAAATTAATTAATCTAAAGGGTGATAAAGAATGTAGTTGTGTGTCAGTTTTTACTTGTAGGAGAAAAATTGTTGTACATCCCCAGTGGATATAAGACCCTTGTTCATGAGTGCAATTGTAAATTAATTGTGATTGATGCTAATTATAAAACTAATTACACTCCAATCCTTTTCCAAACACTTTTGTACACACCAGGATTGTTTTTTTTTATTTTACAATTTTTATTTTAGCTTTTTATTCTATACAGCCTGTAAATCTGACTTATTATCCAAATGGACAAAACAACACTGAAAATATATTAAAAATTAAGTCAGGCATTGAGAGTCAATACCAATGCAGGCCATTACTTTTGGCTGCAAGTCAGCATAAGACAAATGTTCCAGTTTACAGGCAGCCTAATACTGAAGAATCTGATGCAGCCCAAATCACAGTGTTCAGTTACCTTTACTCCACACAGTCCAACTGAATCTAAGTTCCAAAATAACCCTATCATATTTCCTCGTGGCCAAACTTTTCTATTACACACGCATGCATGGAAGGATGCTCTTTGCACTGAATAAAAAGGCTGCAAGCTCCATAAGAAACAAATATAAATTTCATCTCACCCATGAAATCCTTCCTTGGCCTGAATAATCAATCTTCTTAAAAAACCTTTGAATCTGTGCACTGCTCTGTGAAATTCAAAGAACAAAACAGCTTTTTGTAAATTAGTCAGGTAATTTTGAAAGGCTTATCCTTAATTGCAGAAAAGTGAGACTCAGCACAGAGATGGAAGAATCTGACAGGGAGTAAGACATAAAAAGAGATGTCACACTGTCTTACTGTCTTAGGCAAACCCAAGCATTTCTTCACTATACGTCCAAAATTCTTTGCATCAATGGATTTCAAAGCACTCGCCTCAAATTCCTGTACAAAGAAAAATACAGGAAAATCATACAGGAATGAAAAACTAGACTTTCAGTGTGGTTTTAAAAGGAACAGTTAAGCATTACCTCAAATGCTAGTCTTAGTTTCTGAAGGTTTTCAAGTGTCATTGTCTCATCAATCTAGTTGGAGAGAAGAGAAATAATGCCATCATGTTATGACAAGAGTACAGACATCTGGGCTGAGTATTCATGTCATAAGAAAGCACATATTAGAATAAAAGCTGTTAAACTTGCAGAAACCTTCATATCATTTAAGTTCACTCACTAGGCAGTTTGAAAAGTCTGAGTGCTAAAAATACAAACCAAGGTCAGAGAGGAGACATGAAGAGAGCTGTTTTTTCACACTGAACACTGGGTAATTATCAACATACAAGATGAGGGCTCCACCTCTGCGTATTAATGACTACCTATAATGGCCATCACAAGCCATAACATGCCTGTGAGATGCTTGTGCAAAGTCAGCGACAGGCAGTGCTCTCTGTGTGCGCGGCCACCCTTCTATTTGCCATGGTTTCCTAGCAACGGGTGCTCGATCCATGACAGACTTTTATCTATCATTAATAAATAACAGGGATAAACAGCCTAATTCCTCAAGGATGTAACCGGGGTGGAGGTTTCCCCACGGTATCTCCTGAAATGCCGAGATAATTGTTTAATCAGTCAGAGTGATGGAGGCACTGACAGTGTTCACATAACCTCGACGGCTTTTCAAATCTCTTTATTAGAGCTGAACTCCTGAGCCTGTTCCGCCTAATCTGTTGTGGCACATTGCTCATTACATTAGGCACAAGAGTGTGACTGACATCTGCAACTGAAACCAACAAATTTTCGGCTGGTGCATTTGCACCAGCCATCATTCCATCACTCCACAGCAAATGACAGCATTACAAGGGTCCTTTAAAGGAGCTGGCTCAGCATCTATGTTTGTTTTACTTTGGCCTGAAGAATGGCCATCTCAAGCTCAGGGACAGATTGTCCTGCCTGATGCCCTGTCAGGCTGCGACTAAATTGATCATCAGCTTGATTTAGGATGGCATTTTTGGCATTACCTCACATTTATTCTGCTGCTGGTGAGATGGGCTTCAGTTGTAGTTAAGTTTAAGCACTTTGGAAAGAGTCTGCAAACTGGCAAGTGTGACAACATGGCACTCTAGTGACACCTTGAGGCTTGAAGCAGCAACTTAAATTTAAAAAAAAAACTCATTGGGTCAGAAAATGTACCATGACTCAAACAAAAAAAAATCTGGATTATATTTCAGATACAGATAGGTAAGATATATAAAGACTGATGTTTTGAAAACTGTACCCGGAGGTTGCAGAGTGTGTGAGTCAAGTCAATACTGTGGTGTTGTTGTCTCATGATTGGAGCCTGATATCCGAGTGTGATCGAGTGTCTCCGACCGTTCTGTCTCAGCAGCTCTCTAACCAGCCATTCAGGCTGCTCTTTTCTGTCCTCGCTGTCATCCATGCGTCTTTGTGCTGAGAAGTCAGCTGTGATTTTTTCAGCCCGACTTCCTGGCCCAGAACTATTTCTTGATCTCTCCTCTGCACTGATCAGGTCAGAGAGGATGCTGGGGGATTTGAGATATTATTTTGATCAAATGCATGTACTGTTCTTTACAGAGAATTGTTATTATGTAAAATATTGTTTTTTTCCCCTCATAAAAACTTAATGAGGATGTTATTGTTTTCACGTTACTCAAGCTAGTAAACATTATTACTTCTAATTAAAAAGAAAGCACATGCAGAAACCAACCATAAATCTGTTTAACAATAAGAATTTGATTATAAATTCCAGGTTTCCAAACTTCCTGGATTACATGGTAACTGCTCAGAGCTGCCACAGATGGCAATTTAAGCACCATGACAACAGCAAACATTTTCCTAACAATGAAGAGAAACAAGGCCTTAGGGATGGTTTCATTACCAAATGACTATAGACTTTAAAATAAAGTTGAATTTAAAGTTGATGAAATGTGTCGTACATGCAAAATGTCTCATTTATATCGGAGTAGGCAGAGCAGTGAAATAGCAGATTACCTGGTTAATTGTCTGGTTTCTAGTCTTCCTGAAGCTGAAGAAGAGCGAACTTTTTTCCCTGATGGCATCCTGGTTCCATGTGTACTTTAAGTGTTGATATGATGTAAAAAGCAGTCTCTCTTGCAGCACACTTCCTCAGTCTGGCCTCCAAATAGACGTTAATCAGGCAGATCTCACTGTAGCCTACCTGACACTCACTCTAACATTACACCTGAGCAAAGCCGGTGGCCCAGTGGTAACTAAGAAACCAGGAGTGACAACTGAGACCAGAGACAAAACTCTGCACGCAAAGGAGAGGTAACAGGTTTTTCATCATCTTCAGTCCTGTTAAAAACGAGGAACATACCAATTAACTATTGTGGTTATTTCCAGGTAATTGTAATTTAACTAATGCTAACACATTTTTACACATTTTAACATGTCTCACATATTAAATAAAAAGATGATAAAAATTCCTGTTGGATGAACTTGGAGAACAGTATTTTAGAGAACAATGATTTTTCAAGTTATATATTCTTGTTTATTAGTTTTATTTAGCTTTGTTAACGAGCTACATACTGCAAAATATTACCAAGATGTATGAAACAAAAAAGACAGAGCCAATGAATTCTGTTTAAGAGAAACTTTTAATTTCAAATTATTACTAATTCATTTATTCAAGTATTCATTTCTTAATTTCCAAGGTATTATGGATAATGTGATTTTTCTAATCACTTTAAAAAAGGAGGCAGTTTATTTACTTTGTTGTTTGCATCTTCTCAAAACTGCTTTTACAGCCTCTTTTTCTGCAAAGCCAAAAGACACAACACACAAATTACCTCTCTGTCAAACTCAGTCAGCAACCTGTTAAAATGCTCAAAAATTCAAAGGCATCAGTTGATGCCGACCCTCCTCGGGTAAAATTCTGTTGAGCTGCGGCAGCTCCTGGCACGGCAGAGACTTAATCTCAGTTGTGACATCAGTGACTCTCTTTCCAAAAAACCTGCTGTAGCTTGTCAAATCTGATCTCTTCCGCTTAGTGTGGACGTGCCTTTGCACAACAGTCGGAACTGCAACACAGAAAGAGAACAAATCATCAGGCTTGGTGAATTGTAAGTGATCATCATTGGGCTTACATTAGCATCTTCTCAGCATACATACCTATGCTAGCACCGGTCACATTAGGATGTATGTTGAAGCTGTGCTGCAGCAGTTCAGGTTTTTGCTTTGGCTGGCGGTAATTTGCTCTAATCTCTGTTTCAGTTGGGGGCAGCACTTCATGCTTGCTGTGTTTGGGTGCAAGTTCTCTTTTTGCATTTTTAATACAATCATATCCTGTCAAACAAGTTACACAGCAAAAGGAAAGTAAGCCATATGAGGAAATACTATGATGAGAGTGATGGTTTGATGCAGACATGCCTGCATGCTTGACTGTCACAAGTTCAGTTGTTCTGACATGCTTTCCCATACACGAGACCGAACCCACTAACTTGTCCTACCTTGAGGCGTACACATGAAGTCACATCTGTACGTTGAGCAGTACTGTGCTGTCAAGGCTTTACGGATCTCCTCTTCACATGGGAGACATTTCCGAGGGAAGCGGACATACTCAGAGCTTTGTGAAGCGTCCCTCGGCAGCCTCCACATCATGAAAGACTTGGAGGAGAAATGGCTTGACTTAAAGGTCACAACAAACTGAAAGAGGTCAAGCATGGAATTCATCTCTAAATGTAAAACTGAGGCTAACACAGCCTAAATACCAACCTGACTGGGATGCGGGTTGTTTCTCCTCTGCCCAGAGGCTGTTCCTGTGCGAATGCATTCAGGTTTACATGCTGGCTTCCAGCAAAAGTCTTTATTGTACACAGTTGAACCAAAAGGTCCAGACTTAGAAAAGGGGTCTATAAAGGACGTTGACGATGGACACCTACGAATTCATCTAAATAGAGTTACACACTAGTACACACAAACAGAGCAGAAATTGTGTAAATTGAAGGTTTGTAATTGCAACTTACAGCAGAATTTCTGCAGCTGAGTTTGGGTGGTAAATGAACTGCCGCCTGTATGATGTCTCATATGGATCCCACCATTGATTGCCCTCTGCAAAAAAATTACTATTAGATCATAATCCTGAGTTCTAGACAAAATCATTGAAAAAGTTGCCAAACTCCGAGCTTCACAAAATACGGAGGGTGTTGTCTCTCACTGAATGTGGCTTATGTTTACTGCATTCAAACTTATTATTTACTTTCCTTGACAGATACCTGATTTTCACTTTACACTTTACAAAACAGAACAAACACAACATAAATAACATAAAACTACCAAGGTAAGGATATTAGAAACACTGGGGACATATATCTTGGCTGGTGACAATTACTTTTTACTTACACTCACATTCACATCAGCGGGTAGGAATCAAAAAGAGGCTTGCAGGCATCAAAAGGTATAATAATGCTGACACTTTCAGGTACAGGAGTTTTATTTGGCTACAGGCATATAGCAACATGAGTTAAATCTATAGTATTTTTCAAGTAAACAAAAACAGAAATTTAAATAAATTAAGCTAACTTAATCAAATACATATATTTGGTAATATAAAACTTCCAATCTAATTAACATCTTTTTCTCAATATAAAACATTATTTAACACATTATTTAAACATTACCTTTAGTTGCCATTGATGTCCTTGTATTGTTTTTTGTTTTGTTTTTGTTTTTGTTTTTTTTGCTTTAAAACTTTTCCATTTCCAGACTAAACTTCACATCTTGGATAGCTTGCAGAAAAGACTGACGACAGTGGACACCAAATTTGAGCCGGCGTAAACAATTAGAAAAGTTTCCCTTTCAGGTACTGGCCTTGTCCGGTTACAAGCAGAGCTGAACCCTGCAGGAAGTTTATTCTGTGGTTATGGAGACCTACAACCAATGTGAACGGCTCAGCAGGGGAGATGATGCATTAAAATTTGAACAGAGATGTCTTATTTATGTCTTTTACTGACAGTATTAGATAGTAGAAGAAAGGATACTTTTACTAAAGTAGGTTAAATTTTATGGACTGACATGGAATGTTTGTATGTTTATATGTCATGTTGAGTCTGTGAATCATATTAAGAAATAATTATAACATACTCAATTTTATTTTCAATCTTATTCTCAAAATGATTCACAGACTTTCTCCTCTTCTTGAATACTAAAAACTCGCCTGTTTTTGACCAGATACTGGTGATATCCCAGGCAACTACATGTAGGCCTGCAATACAACAGCACTAATTTACCTAAATTATCTTAGTAAGTTTCTTACTTTCTCACTAAAATGTAGGCCAACTTAAATGGGTATTGCACAACATTTTATAACGTCTTCCTTTCATTTCATTGTTCAGCATTTGTTTCTAATCTGTGTTGCTCTTGGTCGTTCAAGTTTAGCGCCATCGCCAGTCTTATTTGGAACAACCAACTGGACAGCAACTGTGACTGAGACATCGAGCGTCCAATAAGATACTGCAAGGAGTTCACCGCAGCCAATGTCTGACAGCCGAAGCCAAACACACTGGGATAAACACACAGAGGGACCCTCACAGCAAAAGACCGCGCATTGACGGTGCTCCCCGTCCCATTGTTTGAGACGTACCGACGTACCGCACTGGCCTCTTGTAGCGTTTTAAGGGTAAGATACTAAATGTTAACTTAATAACAAAGTGACTTACAAAGTACCTCCTATGAATGAAACGGGGGTTTGCGATATGGATTGCGCGGCATACATCGTCGTTGTACATATTCAGTTGCATGACTAAGCTGGATAGGATGCTAACACAGTATCAAGCTGATGTTTCACACCGTCTTGCTAACTTAGCTACGTAGTTACCTAACACTGAAAATTAGCTGCGGCCTTAAGTAACAATGTTGACCACAAAAAAGAACAACCACACAGATAGCGACGCTTTTAACTCTGGTCGGGTCAAAGTAACGTCTGCTATTGTGTTGCCAGCTAACCACGACGAGCTAACTCATTTAGCCTTCTGTGTATATGGTAGCAGTCTGCCTTGGCCGTGCTGCCTTCGGTAAAGCTAGTGCTAGCAAGAAGGTTAACGTAATCCCCTGGCTGGTGCTGAGGCAAGCCGGGTGCGGTGATGCAGGCGGAGCATCTTTCTCCAAGATAGTCACTTTAACGGAAACTTCATATGCAATAACCCGAATGGTCAAGAAAAGCCAAGAATTTTACTTACTAGGCCAATTACGAGGATAATAGAATGGGTGGCGTGTGAATGCACCCAGCTAACCATTGTTAGCAATCAAATCAGCCATTTTAATAATCGTCATCATGAAATGAGCACTCTGGCATGCCAGCTCACTAAAACTAGCTAGCCTAGCCTAGCCTAGCTAAAAGGCTAACAGTAAAGGCAAGAGGACACAAAGCAAGAGCGCAGCCATAATGGCGAACAGTTAGCATACAATCAAAGGCGGTGCAAGCTAGCCGAAGCTAATGTATTCATCCAGTGATATTACAACCCCAAGCCGGGTAGCTATGTTATATCAGTGGGAGGTTACCGGCACCAGATATTATAACGATCTGTGCTGTTTTTCATTAATCTTTTTCAATAAATATTACAGTGATGGATGCTGGAATTGAAGCACTAGTTAATGTGCCGTACTAAAATAAGTCTCTGGTGCTCTTCATACAATGGATTATCAGTCATACTAGACACCCCCTCCCACCACACGATTTAAACAATAGATGGAACTGACAAAGCAAGAGGCAGACAATTGGGGGATATTTAGATACTGCCACTGCATGAGTGGACTTGGATAAATTTGTCTCAAAATATTTATATATATTCTCTCTCTTATTAGAGATCCAAGATGGTAAAGGATCCAAGAAAGCCGAGAGGCAAAATGTCCTCATATGCTTACTTTGTGCAAACCTGCCGTGAGGAGCATAAGAAGAAACATCCTGATGCCTCTGTCAACTTTGCAGAGTTCTCCAAGAAATGCTCTGAGCGTTGGAAGGTAAATTTTTATAAAATAATTCTAATAATTTTATTTTAATTCTCTCAAATCTAATATTTTATTCTAAGCAGTGTGCATCTATTTAATTGTTTAAAATTGATTGTTTTCCCAAAGACAATGTCAGGAAAAGAAAAGGGCAAGTTTGAAGATATGGCCAAACAGGACAAGGTGCGCTATGAGAGAGAAATGAAGAATTACATTCCCCCCAAGGGCCAGAAGAAGAAGCGATTCAAGGACCCAAATGCCCCCAAGAGACCACCGTATGTATCATAATCAATTTGATCCACACTACCTTTTTTCTCTGTAAATGCAAAGTAGATCATGTGTTTTATGTCGGTACTTTTATTCCTGCCACAGGTCTGCATTCTTTCTGTTCTGTGCTGACTTTCGTCCCAAAGTAAAGAGTGAGTGTCCTGGACTCTCCATCGGGGACACAGCAAAGAGGCTGGGAGAGATGTGGAACAGCTCATCTGCAGAGGAAAAGCAGCCATATGAGAAGAAGGCTGCTAAACTGAAGGAGAAATATGACAAGGTAAATGGACTAAACTAGACTAATTTTTGTAGCATTTGATTTTCACATTTTGCTGTCAAACGTTTGAGTTTCTTTCACTTTAAAGGAATGTAAAAGTAGTTTTCTGTATAGCACAAAAAACACATTTATTGGGTTTTCCACAGGACATTGTCGCATACCGCACGAAGGGTAAAGTGGATTCAGAATCAGCTGCTACGGCAGACGATGATGATGAGGAAGATGATGAAGAAGAGGGAGAAGAGGAGGAGGAAGAGGATGATGATGAGGACGATGAGTAGATTGCATAGGGGTGGGACCTGATGTTTTGTTTATGCCATATAACCCTAATATACTCAATTCACCATCTTGAAACAGAAGTCAGACTGAACAAGAACATGTGTATATTTAATGTTTTTAAGATGTACAGTGTTATTCTCCTTTTTTTGTAAAGTTAACACTACATATCTTAAGTTTGATATTTTCTAGTGGTAGTACTTTATCCTTGCCATATTATGTAACAATTTAGAAAGACTGCAAATCAGTATGGAAGTAATTAGTCTTTAGGTGTTGCAACTCAAAAATGAGATTTCTGAGTTGGTAGTGTATTTTTTTTTTTGTTTTGAAAAATATTTTTTTATGTGATGTCCCAATGTCTTTTTATTCTTTGAATACCACTCTAATATCAAATGCAGCTGTCGACATTCAAGAATGTCTTCAATAAAGGTTGTTTTTCTTAATGAGTTTGATTTTATTTTTTTCCTTTTAAGTCGAGTCATTTATTAAAAGTCTAATGTGTGCATATGAATAATTCAACCACTTTAAATTTAAAAGTGTAAGTGCTAGAGGTTTTAAATTCTTATTTCTGCTCTCATATACTTTGACAGCTTAGCTGAAAACAGCTATTTTAAACTTGATATTCCTAAATGATATCACCTAGATTTTTTTTCGCTTAGGGTCTGATGTGTTGTAGAAACTGCCTCTGGATAAACAATTCAAGGAAATGATAGGCCCCCAAAACAGGAAATTGTCAACAGCAAGTGACATGAACATAATCAAACATGTCAGAGTGTTTTATTCAAACTGCAATTATGAGCTTGAACAGGGTTTATTGGTTTTCAAAACAAAGCTCCAGGGCTGTAATTTGGAAACAGTTAACCAGTCCCCTGCAGGTTTTTTATGCATATTAACGTGTGTTTGCTAGTGGTCTGAAGTGTGTCACATTTGTTGCACACCCACTAAATTATTTTTCCTATTTGTCTTTGCAAAGGGGATGTTATTCATGGTTGACTTTAAAGCAACCCAAATCCAGAAGGTGGCGCCATGATGAAGTAAACTGCAGAGAATATGACGTTAATAGTTTGGAATACTGCATAATTACCAGTTAGTTATTGTGTCATGCACACGTGAGTGCTCAGTCCACATTGACTCATAAGACCGCAGGACACACTGTTGGATTGGTGCAACATTAACTCTTTGCATATTAATAAAAAAGGCTTAACAAGCAAAGTTTGCCTCACAAAAACAGCTCAAGTATCTTAGAATCACTCATCCAGAAGAAGTCTTCAGAAATTGAGGACATTTTAATAAATGGAATAGCCCTCAAACCACCCAATGATCAATGAAGCATGAGACAGACTTCGTCTTTAATCTGAGTCACATCACAGTATTTTTTTCCTTAGGGAGACCAGTAAACCTTATATAATAATTTAATTATACAGTTAACAATCAATAAAAACACTTTTTTGTACAAGAGTTTGTCATGTTTTTGTGCCTAGAGGGGAAGAAAGCCCATTTGCTGGCTAGGTCATGCTGACCACGTCCAAAACACAAAATAGAGTGTTTTGTCAACTTTATTCTCTCCAAAATGCCAAGAGAAAAGTACTTTTTGTGTTTTATGTGTTCTCTTCCCCAGTGAGTCCAGGCAGGGACTTTTAGTGATCCTTTGCTGGGATAGAGTTCCCGCTCTGTGTAATTGGAGACAGTCTCACAGTCACGGTGGCCTCACAGTCACTTAAAGGGGGTTCACATGTCCATTTATCAGGCTTTTTTCAGCAGCTTTGCCCTTTGCCACACAAAGAACTGTCCTCCTCTCAAAGGTGTTTGCAAATATGAATGAAGCAACAATGTTGTCCTTTCAGTTTGAGTAACACAGAAACAGGCCTTCATCCTCTGTGTCCCTGCATGTTCCTAACAATAGTGTTAAAAAACGTTTTTTATCATGGAAAAAGAGTAAATTGATGGTCCTGTTCCCCTTGTGTGAAATGTGTCATACAAATATCCATTAAAACCAAATATAATCATACAAGAGGTGATGATTTCTTTTTGAATATCGCAGAGATGCTTGTTAGTATATTTTGCAGTGCTAGTCATGTATTTACACATTAATTATGTACAATTTCTTCAAGAAACTAATCTTTACTTATGTTGGTAAACTAACAGTCTGTTAATCTCAACTCTGCTTTAACATTCAGCGCTACAGTGTCATGTCAACTCGCTTTTGAATCGTGTGATTCAGAGCAGCAGTTTTTTCTTTTCTCTCCCTTCACCAATGAATGAATGCCTTCAGTCTCTGAATGAATTCCCCGTCTGACATGCAGCTAGAAAGGCTCCCTCTAGGCCACCTTGCCGGGGGGAAAACTGTTCAAAGTGCCTGTGTCATCTCTACTTTGAGGAACCTCAATAGTAAAAATTCATGGAGGGAATATAAAACAGATTGACTAGCAACACATAGTATTAGTGTGTGTATTAGGACTCTTTTATTTTTCCCATGAATTTTTAATTCCTTATATAAAGAAAGCAGGGACATGGACTAACTAATTTGAAGATAATGAGTTATGTTTCTTTTTAACTACTTTCAGCAACAACAGACTTTCATCGCTGTTATTTGTAGGCCCAAAAGAGCTTTTTTTCTGCTGCAAGATTTGCATAGAGTGATGTCAAAGGGGCGTGTCAGTCAGGATTACAGACTGAGGAGATTGAGTAATCACTATGGATACAGCTTTTATAGTTTTCCATTTGAAGGTCTTGTGTGAAGGAACTGCTACACAGTTTCCAGGACTTCACTTTTTACTGCTGTGTCCGTTTTGTTTTGCTTAGGCTCTTATTCTTTTGCTGGATTTTGCAATTATGACCAAAAAGGAGGAACCTCAAACATAAACTTCAGAATGGACTCAACTGTACAATGGAGAAAATATACAATTTTATTGTTCAATCTGCTGGTAAGTTGATCTGTTATCTTATATGTTGCAGCAATTACAGCATTTTTTCGAGGTTATGATTACAATTTACTTTTAAACGGATCATCCACTGGTGTCATGAAAATAATTTATCAAACGTGAGAATACTGTGCAAGTGTGGAATGTGAATAGGCTGTAAAAATAAATCTAACTGTGAACCAATAAAGACTTTTTATCATTCAAATGTTTTACAATTTATATGCATATGTAAGAAGAAACTGAGAGTCATTTCTTTCTTTCCTCAGGTGTTTAACACTACATCATCTCATGAACCTTTATCTGTAAATACAGTTAATGTGAGCAGCAAGAGGCAGTTTGCAGATATTGTCTTAGGGCAACATATGCTTCCCTCCTGGAATTATACAGCTATTGATGCTGTGCCCAAGCATGGCACAGTCAGCTTACACTCTCATGACAGATGGCAAACACAGATGGCTTTCTCCAAAAGTGTTTATTCATTTGAAGTGAAAGAAGACACAGTCCCAGGTTAGTCATCTGTGCAGCCAGGTCTTTGCTCATGTAAATTAGGCACAAATGCACAATGTTTACTAACAACAGAGTAATTAAAATAGAATTTAACTTGTAACCTTAAATCAGCACTATTTACATTTGATAGTAATGTTGATTACATGTTTTAGTCCTGTTCTACAGTCATTATGTCACCCACTGATTATGCATTAACCATGTATTGACAGGAGCACTTGTGGGGAAGGTGGAGACGGTGACTGAGACTCTCACGCCTATCAAATACTCAGTGCGGGAGGATGACGGAGAGAACCTGTTTCTCCTCAGCCCCCTCTCAGGGGAGTTCCTATTATCCCGCAGCTTGGATTTTGAGGCACAAAGCGTCTACATACTCACTGTGGTGGTGCAGCAGGGGGATTTACAGGTGTCCAGTGTCAGGGTGTACTTCAATGTGTTGGATGTGAACGACAACCCCCCTGTTTTCATTCAGGATACCTTTTCTGTGTCATTGCTGGAGAATGCACGGGTTGGCACCTGCTTCCTGTCCTTCAATGTGTCAGATAAAGACGATGGTAAGTGCATAGGTAGAATTGAAATATAACATTTAATCAAAATTTGGCATGTTCACATATGATACTGTATGTGCAGTCTCAGAGTACAATAAAGTGATCATTTATCAAAGTTTTAATTAAATGCAATGCAAAACAATATAGCAGTAGAAAAAATTCTAAAAGAAAACAGTTCACAGCAACAGGGAATAAAATATAGGGAATAAAAAATACAGGATTTATTGTCTGTACTTTTTTTCACATGTTTCAGCTTGGGATTTGTAGGTCTATGAAATTAATTGGGGTCAAATCGACAATCCTCAGTGCATGCTCAGTTCAGTCTAAACTATGAGATGCAATAGCATTAAGCATATGAAGCATTTTCCAAGTTTTACATTTTTTTTACCCAACATCCATCTCATCCAATCTTTCAGTTTATCAAAGCAATTAAATCGATAACAACAAAACATTTTACCCCATTAGCTGAATTGACCTGTAACTGTGTAGCTCAACTTGGAGGTCCACGGTCAAGAAACTATCAAGTAAGCAAATTTTAGTTACTTATTTTCTTAGCCTTTTACTTTTATTGCTAAGGAAAACATGACCAAAGAAAATTATTCGTCACACACTTTATTTCCTTTTGTTCTAAAAGTAGGACACCAAGCCATTATGAACCATAGCATCAAGAATTATGTTTTCCTACCTATCAGGTGACAATGGAGTGTACAAACTGCGAGTGGTCGGTGAGGATGAAGGGGAGGAGTTCTTCATTGATCCAGCTGGTAGTTTGTGCCTGAACTCAGAGTTGGACAGAGAGAGACAATCCCTCTACAATCTGACTGTGACAGCCAATGATTGTGCCCAGCCTGCATCTTTACAGTTTACCAGCACAGCACATGTTATCGTGCTGGTCGAAGATCTCAATGACAATGCACCATTGTTTGTTTCAGCCAAAACAGTCAGTGTACCAGAAGACACTGCACTTCATTCTGTTATCATGACTGCACGTGCAGAGGATGAAGACAGTGGATCCAATGGGGAAGTTTTATATTATTTAAACAGCACTTCAGGTGGTGTGTTCAGCATTGATGACAGAAATGGACAAATATACCTGGAGGAGGCACTAGACAGAGAACAGACAGACACTCTGACTATTACTGTATTTGCCAGTGACAAAGGCTCACCAAGGATGGCAACCACTATGAATATTACGGTGCATATTGAGGATGCAAATGACCATGACCCCAAATTCTCGCAGAGCACCTACAGCCTGACAGTCAGAGAGGATATCCCCAGAGGAACAAGCCTGCTCCATGTTCAGGCTCTTGATCAGGACACCGGGACAAATGGACAAGTGCGGTACATGATGAGCCAGACGAGTCCGTTTGTGGTGGATGCAGTGCGAGGTGTCATCATTGTGATGGATGGACTGGACAGGGAAAAAGATTCCAACTACACCTTAATTGTAACAGCTGTAGATCAGGGGGATTTACCTAGATCTGCCACTGCTGCTATCAGTTTAACAGTGTTGGATGTCAATGACTTTGTGCCCCTCTTTAATCCAGAAGCACTCACCATACATGTCATGGAGAATGAGGAGGACCCCTCTCAGATGACATATCAGGTACTATTTAAATGCCAAAGAGATTATTAAAGCTGATTACAGAATACCAACATATTAATTTGTTCATTGTTCATGGCTGTTGATATCTTTTTTTTTTACCAGGTCTCTGCTTTGGATGAAGATTCAGGAGTAAACAGCCAGCTTACGTACTTTATACAGAAAGGAAAAAGTGATGGTTTGTTCTCCGTCACCCAAAGTGGCACTTTTCAAATTTTACACAGTCTGGACAGAGAGAGGGAATCCCTGTACTTCGTTACCATCATTGCTGTTGATTCAGGTGACTCAGGCAAAAGCTAAAATGTAAAAAAATTAACAACATTTCATTCTGCACAATGTGATAATTCATTTTTACTTTATCATCAGGAGTGCCACAGCTAACAGGAACTCTAACAGTACATGTCACAGTGGATGATGACAATGATAACCGTCCAGAGTTTACTGAGGATGTCTACAACACCATAGTGTCAGAAGACAGTCCCACCGGCACTGTGTTTGCCATGTTGACAGCGTCTGACGCTGATGAGGGTGTCAGTGGGGAAATACGGTAAAATGTCATGCAAAAAGTCACTCAAGGTTTATGAACAATGTTAAGAGGTTTTTTCTTTTACTTGAGAAATTACTGACTTTTTATCCATGGCCTACTTTGTCATTATGTTTCTTGGCGGTTGGAGTCCAAGACAAGGATCAACATTTTTACACACTAGTCTTCCTTGTAAATTTGCTGAATATGCTCCAAAAAAAGCAACTGAAAATCTCCCTCTTTTTTATTTATTTGAGTTTATTTAAAGTATGTTGATTTTACTTGCACTGAAAGGCTGTTGCATCTTTTGACTCACCTCTAAGGTATTCCATGGAGAACCTTGATGTGCCATTTCGCATTGATGAAACATCTGGAGAGCTGTTTACAACCGACACCCTGGACAGAGAGACAGTAGCTATTTACAGGTTGATTGTGATTGGCAGTGATAAGCATCCGAGTCAACCTCTGTCAAGCACAGTGTTTGTTACGGTGCTGATTGGAGATATTAATGATCACTGGCCCCAGTTTATGAACAGCCCATATGTGTCCTATGTGCCTACTGAGATGGCTGCAGGTAAGAGTTTTTACCTTCACTCAACAGTTATATACCATAATTTCCAGACTATAAGGCGCTACTTTTTTTATATGCTTTGAACCATATGGCTTAAACAATGATGCCGCAAATTTATTGATGACAATAAACGAGAAAGTGTGTGACAAAGTAATTCTGAGGCTGTTTAATTCCAACACTGAAGAAGACAACTTTAGTGGTTTTCTTTTTAAATTTTGTGGGTGCGGCTTATATTTAGGTGCACTTAAAAGTCTGAAAAATACAGTATTCGTTTTATATATAGTTATACATGACAAAAATATATGCAGAGAGTTATATATAATAGTTTTATATATTTCACGTGTATTTTGAAGGATTAAGGGATTTATTTTGTTTGGTTTATGCTGACTCTTCCAGGTTCAGTTGTTTGTGCTGTAAGAGCAACAGATGGAGACACTGATATAAATGCAGAACTACAGTATTCATTATATGGACAAAGTTCAGATCTGTTTTCCATCCATCCAAATGGCGGCACTGTAGTTATTGCAAGTGCACTTAAAAACACAGAAGATATCATTGTCCATGTACATGTGGAAGATGCTGGAGAGACCCCAAAATTCGGCTTCACTACCATCAGTATCAGGTTTCAGGACGTCTCTGAGTTTCCAAAGATAAATGTGGATGTTCTAAGTCATTCCCTCTCCGAGGACGAGCCAGCAGGAACGCTGGTGGCAGTTGTTTCTGCAGCGAGCATCAGAGCTGAACCCGTCTCTTTTTATCTAGCTTCAGGAAACTTTGAAGACATCTTTCATGTGGAGCAATTTAATGGAGAATTGACAGTGGAGAACCCTCTGGATTATGAGAACAAAAAGGAGTTTACTTTGTTGATAGAAGCAAGAGACTCTGGCTCGCCTCCGTACTCATCGTTTGCAGAAATTCACATAAATATCAGTGATGTAAATGATAACTGGCCTCATTTCACCCAAGGTGAATACAGGTGCGAAGTTTATGAGAACTCCCCACCATCTTTGGTCTGTGATGTTCTTGCCATTGATGCTGATTCAGGCAGTTACAGCCAAGTGCAGTACAATATAACAGCTGGAAACATTAATCATTTTTTCACAATTGACCCTGAAAGCGCTTTATTGAGCACCACTGCGAGTTTGGACAGAGAAAATATCCCTGAATTTAACTTAACAGTTGAAGCAACAGAGCTAAGCAACCACCTTCATAAAGACACAACAACTGTTATTGTTGTTGTTTTAGACAGAAATGATAATGCACCTCGTTTTTCACAGATTTTTTTCACAGAGGTACTTGAGGACTCTCCTGTGGGACACACAATAATACAAGTCACCTCAACTGATGAAGATACAGATGATAATGCAGTAATTAATTACTTCATAATTAATCAAAGTGATGATTTACCATTTAATATTGACTTTAACACTGGCTACATCAAAGTTGAAAGAGCTCTGGACAGGGAGATGCAGGATCATTATATCTTGAAAGTCAATGCGAATGATTCTGCATGGAGCATCAGCACTGATGTGTCTGTCGTCATTGTTGATGTCAATGATAACAGACCAGTATTTTCCGATAATTTTTACACTGTTATCCTGCCTGAAACAAAAGGCAAAGAGGTGTTTGTTCTGCAGGTTCTTGCTACAGATGCAGACATGGGGAAAAACCGCGAGATTATATATGTTATCGAACCTTCAAATGAGGAGTTTTGGGTGAATGATTCCTCTGGCGAAATCTATACAAAGAAGCCTCTGATCTTACAAAATTCTGCCTATGAAATCTACCAGTTTTTAATCACTGCATTTGATTGTGGTAGTATTCCTTTATACAGTAACACCACTGTCATAGTGAGACTAGAACCGTATAACTACCACCCACCACTGTTTTTACCTTTCCAGCCTGTGATTGCCTTACCGTATCACCTGGCTGTTGGGACAGAGGTGATCCAGTTTACAGCAGTAGATCAGGATGTGAATAACAGCAGTGTTGGAATTGAATATGTTGTGAGTGGGGGTAATGCATCTAATTTCTTCTGGATCCAAATGGACAGTGGAAAAGTAACATTAAATCAAAGTTTGGTGGAGAGTGTGAATTTATCTCTCACTTTATTAGTTCTCGCAAAAGATCAGGGCTCCACATCTTTATCAGCACAGGCTGAAATCACTTTTGAAATTACTGTAAGGAATCAATTTTCTCCGAGCTTCAGAGAGCCAAATGTCACTTTCTCTGTTCCTGAGGACTTGTCGGTAGGATCAGTAATAGGGAAAATTCAAGCGGAAGATGGGGACTATGGTCCCAATAGTGCAATCAAATACTGCATTACCACAGAAAATCAATATTTACCGTTCTCTGTAGGAGAAGCTTCTGGGCTGCTTACACTGATTGGAGAGCTTGACTTTGAAACTCAAGGTGTTTATCATCTACAAATCAAAGCCAAGGACGGTGGCTGGGTCTCTCAAACTGCCATGTCAAATGTTACAGTGGTTGTTACGGATATGAATGACAATCCTCCAGTCTTCTCATCCTCAGAGTATATCACGTCCATGCCAGAAAACTCTGATATTGGAGCAAATGTCCTGGATGTGAAGGCTGCTGATGCTGATTCAGGTTCAAATGCACAAATATCCTACTCTCTTGTTGCAGGCCGTGTGGATAAATTTGCAATTGATTCAAGAAATGGAACAATAACCACATTGGATGTCTTTGATTATGAGCAAGATCAGATCTTTGATATAACAATTAAAGCTTCAAACATTTTTGGTCTTGCTTTATTTAGTTTGGCACATGCTGTCATCCACATCTCAGATATCAATGAGTTCGCACCTACATTCAGGAAAAAACAATTTAGCTTTTGGGTATTTAAAAATGTATCTGTTGGAACCAGGATTGGAAAAATATCAGCGACAGATGATGATGGAGGCCCTCAAGGTCAGGTGTTTTACCTGATGTTTGGTCAAAACAAATATCTGGGCTTTGACATCAACAAACTAACTGGAGAAATATTCACTACAAGAAGTTTGAGGAAACAAGGCAACAGTCAGGTAGCCTTAAAAGTCCTGGCAAAGAATTCCGGTGTTATTTCTGGAATAGATGTTGATGAGACTTTGGTCCACATCAGTGTGATTGACACAAATGATGCACCCATCTTTACCTCCGCACTTTATTTGGCCACTGTTACAGAAGACAGCCCAACTGAGACATCAGTGATAACCGTGAGCGCCCTTGATCAGGACTCCATCTTGGACTGGAATAGTTTCTTCTTCAGTATTAAAAATGGAAACACAAACTCCTCTTTCGCCATTGATCCTTCCAGCGGTGTTATTTCAGTAAACTCACCACTTGACAGAGAAGTGATTCCAACGTATAATCTGACTGTAACAGCCACTGATAATGGCTCCCCACCAGCCACTGGAACCACTAATGTCATTGTAACTATTGATGATGTTAACGACAACCCTCCCAAACTCACATTCACTGGAGCTCAAGTGAAAGAAAACCAGCCTCAAGGCACCATAGTTGCCAAATTAAGTGCATCTGATTCAGATTTGCCTCCAAACCAGGGACCTTTTACCTACTGGTTGGTGAATCCTTCAACAGAGAGTGCTTTTTCTCTGACTCCTGATGGTGTGTTATTCACCACAAGCACTATTGATAGGGAGCAAACCTCTGCATATCAAATCATGGTGGCTGTTAGAGATGCAGGGATCCCTGTCCTGTCCTCAGCAACGATGATCCACATTGAGATTGAGGATGAAAATGATAACCCTTCATTTCCTAGAAATATCTTCATCGAGGTCAAATACTTTGGCAGTTCTTTTCAAGGAGGCATGATTGGTACTGTCCATCCTAATGATCAGGATGAGTCTGATTCATTCAGATGTGCCATCAAGAGTGGACCAAATAATATGTTCACAATAGCTAATGACACATGTGAGCTGTGGTCGTCTCCTTTTCAAGGTGAGGCGACATTTAACATCACCACCGAAGCCACGGACCACCGTCACTTCCCGGTCAACAACAGCATCTATGTAAACTACAAAGGGTTCACAAATGCATCCATAGACAGCTGCATATTTTTCTATGTGTCATCATCCTCAATGGAGGAGTTTTTATCAAACAAGTATTTGCGATTTGTGAAAGCACTGGACAGTCTGTTTAACCTACAAGCCTCTAAGACTCATGTATTTGGAATCAAACATATTGGCAGTGAAATCCTTCTTCTGGCTGCAGTTAAAAATTACAACGGTCAGTATCTCAGCAGAGAGGTAGCCAGTGGCATCTCTGCAGGCCATAAGAAATTACTGGAGGCTCAGAGCAATGTAACGATTTCTCAGGTCACCAGTGATCCATGTCTCACCAGCCCTTGTCAAAATGGGGCAACATGCAACAAAAACATTTACATCAGCCAAGATGTTGCTGTCTTGGAGAGCACAGCGGTCATTTTTGTGTCACCACAGAAAGAGGTTTTTAATTGCACCTGCCCAGCCGGCTTCACTGGATCACTGTGTGGAGATGACATAGATGAATGTGAGGTGAATCCCTGTGAGAATGAAGGCACATGTGTGAATACACCTGGAGGTTTCTACTGTCACTGTCAAAGTGGCTTCTCTGGCTCTGTCTGCTCCTCTGATATCAATGAATGCTTGAAACTGAAGTGTCGAAATGGAGGAACCTGCATTCCCACTCAGGATGGATATCGATGTCAGTGTGTGTTTGGATTTGAAGGTAGACTGAAACAATCTGAAGAAAATGCCACACTTTTCAGATAAAAATAATGTTAGAATTTCTATAAATTTCCTGCTTTATTTGCTTTTTCTAGGAGAAACATGCGAGCAGCTCACAGATCACTGTAGATCAGCCCCCTGTGTCCAAGGCAGCTGCATCAGTTCACAGACAGGATACTCTTGTAACTGTCCTTTTGGTAGGAACAACGCATAAAAAGGATTTTTTTTTTTTCTACTTAATTGTGGGAATAAAATGAGAATATAAGCTATGCCAACCAGATCCTAGCAGCCCTAAACTTAGGGTTAATCAGTGTATATCCAACTGAATATAAGATTGTGCTGTTGTTACCTTAAAATTAGCTTTTTTACATCTACAGAGGGAGTGGGCCTTCTTTTATAGAGTCCATCATATTTCTACCTTTCACATTTTTTGTGAGTTTCACAGCTACTTTCAGTGGATATTAACTACTACTTTCAAATTTCAGTAGACATTTATTAACAGAAAACTGGCACAGATCTTCTCATCTACCTTTCTGCAACAAAGCAAAACCTTGATTCGTGCTGTTCCTTTAGTTGTAATGAAATATACCACGCTTCAACTGAAATCAACTTATTTGGAAAAATTTGTTATTTTAGGAGTCAGTGGAGTCAACTGCCAGGAGCACAGCTATGGCTTTGAGGAACTGTCCTTTATGGAGTTTCCCCCATTGGATCGCAGGACTAATTTAATCTCTCTAGAGTTTGCAACAGTTCAGAGGAACTCCCTGCTCTTGTACAACCCTGGAGGATCATCAAGCAGGGAGTTCTTTGCACTGGAGATACTTGACGGGGCCATTAATCTCTCTTATGACCTGGGCACAGGACCTGTGAGGCTGCAGACAACCAAGCAAGTGGCAGATGGATATTTTCACAGCATCAGTGTCAGGAGGATTGGTAATGTGAGTCTTAAACGTGTCAGCACATACAGAAGATTAATCAGATGGAGTTTTTAAGCTGGAAATAGGAGAAGTTAACCTGAAAAAACTGACGTAACACTGTTTGCATTTCACAGATGGGTTCTCTGCATGTGGACAACTGTACAGATGTTGAGAACAATGGACTTTGTTTCATACAGAGTGATGGCAGAGGCTTAGGGAGGTAGCTTCGACCTAATTATAATTACTTTCTATAATTTAAACTTTTTAATTCTTTTTACATTTGCAAATCTCTAATAATGACCTCTTCTTGTCTTTAATATAACCAGGACACTAGATGTTGTCAACAATGCGACATTCGGAGGACTTAGATCTTTTGAATCTTTCTTACTGCGTCCCACTCAGATAAAAAGCCATGACTTTGTCGGTTGTATGCGTAACATCCATGTGAATGGCATTCTGCTAAATCCTTCAATGGCCCTTGCAACATATAACATTCTTGATAGGTAAGCTTTTAATGTCTCTGACAATATGAAAAAAATACTTTACCAATATAATTACACATTGGGAGGTTTTCTGATTTGAACAGGATCATTAGGGCATTTCATCATATGAGCCACCCTGTTTTTAATCAAACAGGAGTTGTATTTGATAGTTGTATTTGATAGTTGTATTTTATCACCCCAAACGCATTCACTGCCATCTCTTGACTGTTCTCATCTAATACAGACATTAAAATGACCAGAAATACCTAAAAAGAAACATATTATCAACTTATTTATAGAATGCCCCAAATGTGAAATTGGTATATTTCTGCATTTAGTCATTAATTTTGTATTTCACTTTTGTTTTATAAAGGTGTCCCCGGGCAACTCCATCAGAATGTCACAGCAACCCATGTAAGAATGGCGGCACATGCCATGACCTGTGGTCTGACTATATTTGTGAGTGCAGAAACCCCTTTACTGGAGGCAGTTGTGCTAAAGGTAAAGATAGATTTATCAATGTCAAGGATAGACTTTGGTTTATTTACATCTAAGCTAATATTTTGTTCTTCTTCTTTCATTTCCAATAGAAATGTCAGGAGAGCTTGTTCTTCATTTTAATGGGAATGAATATATTGAGTATGTCATCAAGGAGAGATTCAAGAGAGACTACCTGTTAAAACACTTAGTGGATGATGAAAAAGAGGTAAAAAACAAAGACCTAATTAACATCAAATTCAAGACCCAAGATAATGGAGTGCTGATGTTTATCGCTCAACAGACAGGATACATTATGCTGCAGGTATGTACAGAATGCTGTGATATAGATCTTCTCTCATCTTGTTTTATATAATTATGATTATTTATTTATTTGATTAATTTAGATAAAAGACAGAAAGCTGGTGTACCTTTCCAAAGACACACTGTCAGGACAGCTGTCAGAGCTCACTGTGGACTCTCCCGTGGCTGACGGTGTCTGGCATGTCCTCCATTTGTTCAGCAACAGACAGGAAGCCTTTCTGCTTCTGGATGCTGAACGCATCTTAAACCTTACTGACCAAATTATGGATCTGACTCCTTCTAGTATTGAAAGGATTGTTTTAGGTGCAGCTCTGATGGGAGATTCAAAGCTCCAACAATCAGGTAAATATAAAGGAATCTTTACTGACAAATTTAATAATATTTGTAATGTCAATTGGTGAAGTTTAACTTTAATACATACAATCTCAACCAAGTAAATTTTATCCAAGAAAAGCAACATGTGTTTGTGCAGATTACATACAAGGCATGTTAACAGATAAAGAAGCTGTATTGAAAAAGCATACCATCTTTAATGTGCAGTCAAATAAATTTTAGGTTGTGCATTTATAAATTGACTTTAAGCATAATATCCTCAATGAAATGCAGTTAGAAGGCAAATGTTTTCGATATTATGGTTTCTTGTTCTATCTTGGATGCTGCAATATTTTGCAATCATCAGCTAATGAGGGTCTCACATGCTGGCATTTTGCTAAAGTACAGGGGTACAGGAGGTTTTGTCAGGTTAGCGTGTCATTGTTTGATATGGGGCTATAGCATGTGAGTTTTTGCTATGTTGAGTCCTGTCCCTTTGAATACATAATAAAAATTATAGTTGACACAAGCCAAACAGAACATTTGCTCACATTTCAAGCAGATCACTGAAAAGGCTACTTGTATGTGTAAACTACAGGACCTGACACCCAATTTTTTTTTAATACAGGCTTCACTGGATGTGTGCAGTATTTCAATGTGACTGGTTACACTCTGCCTGTCAGCGGACACAGTGTGATTGTGGAGGTCTGGCCGAGTTTGACTCTCATCCAACCAAGCTGCAGCTCTCCAGGTGTGTGCCTCCCCACCACCACCTGCTCTGCGGAGGACACAGCCAGTAGGGGTTGTCTCTCTGCACATTGTCAAAACCGGTGGAGGTGTGGACCTGCTGTGCAGAACAGTTCCTGCATCTGTTTACATAATGTCTCTGAGAACGTGTGCGATGTATGCATCTCTCCAACAGAGAACCGGGATCGATGCTCTGGGGCTCATGGCAGTTTCCCTCTGTGGCTCATAGCTGTTATTTTACCTCTCATCTCCATCTTGATCTTTATAGGAATGTTTGTGGCCTTTTACAGAGCGAGGCGGCAAAATGTCAAATGTCAGAGAGATAGTTCTCCACAGAAAACAGAGCAAGGGACAGACAATGTAGCGTTCTGCTTTGATGACAGCAAAACACTCGCAGGTGCTGCATGTGCAGAAAAAGAGACACAACATGATCAAACAAGTGCCTATCAGCAGAGGTCAAGTATGGAACTTTACTGTGACGCCAGTCTGTCAAGTTTTCAGCCAGTGCCAAACAGTGAGCCAGAGTATTTTGATATTGGCAGCGTCTCTAGTGCATTTCATTCAGACGCTGCCTCACTGCAACTCAGCTGGCACAAGCATTTATACACCACAAAGTGTGTG
>JAQNCA010000029.1:20127349-20154463 GCA_029783725.1 Acanthurus tractus | reverse complement strand
TACCATATACATGAACCAGAAAACCCTGAGTAATGCATGCAGGATGGGAAATCAACCTGTTCTGTGTCACAATGCTTGACATGAGCTGAGGGAATAATGCTGTAGCACCCACCATGTCACTAATGGGATGCAGAGGATGCATTTGTGTTCATAATTGTTCAGTGCTGTACAGTAATATAGTTGTCGATTCTTCAGTTGAGAGATTGCCGGCTCTTGCTAAACAAACAAGAAACAACTTCCTACCGAAAAAAGAAAAACATTTAACAATGAAAATGCAAGAATTAAGCTGTGGCTCTGATGTCTTACCACTGGCAATATGAATCCTTTAGTCAACTGTTAAGACCTAATGTTAAAGACTTAGCCTGTTATTGATATTTAAGCACTAAGGTAACCAGTGAAATTACCCATGCATGCAGTACAGAAGTTTTTTATAGCAGAATGGGCATGCAGAATTATGGTAAACATGTATGAGGTAATGCTCTTTCAGTTGCTTTGTGTTTGAGATTCCAAAGACATAATTAAACAGCTGTATTGCAGCCTATTGGTTTTTTTTGCCACCCTTTTTTGCTGCCTGTCTATTGCATATGCTCTCCAGGTTTTGTGTTTCCACACAACACCACACACATGTTTATTAACAGTTAGGAACAACTGAAAAAATTAATGTATGTTTTAAAAATAAACTTAGAACAAATGTTCTGACGTATTTATCTGCTTGTCAGAAATACAGGACAGAAGGCTATTTATTTCGTTTTTTTTTATTTGTCAGGATTTGTCTAGGTTTAAGTTTGTACTCATTTTTAATAAACTTTTATGTTTAAAGTTACTTGCAGCATCATGTATGTATAGGACTGACTTTTTGGATAAAACTGTACCTTTTCAATAAAATAATTCAAATACATTTTAGTTTGTAAAAAGCTTTATAAAAAGTCCTGGCTAAATTGTCAACTTTGTCCTTAAGGCCTCTGCTTTCCTCACCAACTCATCTTAAAATAGATTTCTGAATTATTTTCTGTGTTTTGTCTCAAAGTGTCAGCAGAAGTTGTAGTCTTTTACGACAGCAACATCTTTTGCAAACTAAGCATACAGCTTTATTGCCAACCAAGTAGGAAAATACTTAGCAGTTCCTGATTAATTAAAACTGTATATTTGGAATTAGCCTGACACTTTTGTGCATATCTGAAGCAAGTGAGTCCAAACTGAACCTTTTTTGTTGCTCAAACAAAGTGAAAATCCTCAATTATATCATGCCCAAGCAGTTTTAGCAGATTATGCCATGAGCTCAAATATCACTCACATAAATGTCAACTGTGACAGGAGAAAACAGAGCATGTTCACAACACACAATTCTTTCAAAAAGAAGGCAAAATTAGGATATATTTTTCATTAAATTTTTATAGCCCCATAAATAAAATAGTGAGCTTTGTGACAGAAATCCAAGGTTGGTGGGCCATTAAACTCCCAGGTTTGGTCTGAGTGTTTATGTTGTAATACATGTCAGCCAAGGAGGATGAAGTGAAGCACTCCCCTCCACATGGGTAGACACAGTGTCTCCTTATGGTAAAACCATAACCCTAACCCAAGCCTAACCTTAAACTGCCTGTGTCAGACTAAATAAAATTCAATTCAGATGTATATATGCTAACAAATTATTCAGTAGTTCAGTATATTGAAATTTGTCATTGACCATGAACCAATATTACCCAACAGTGCAGTACAACTGAACAGTTTTCCATCATCGTAGGATTGAAAACTTTGTGTGTGTGAGCAGAGTGTAAATTTACTGTGTGTAAATCTATAAAATTTGGATAATTTATGGTTGTTAAATGTGCCATTTTTCTTCTTATTTTTTCATATTGTTTTACAACATGTAATGTGTTTCAGAATATCTGTATTTTAATAATGGACAACACAGCCAAGGTCTGGGAATATTATACATTTTACTTATAAAAAAGTAAACATCTCAGAAGATGGACAAACTTCAGTCTTTTTTAAAGAAAACAACAATTCAACATATAATTTAAGTGAAGAATAACAAGTACAGGACATGCAAAATATCTGAGAAGCAATTACAAAAGACCTACATAAAAATGTAATCATGCCCGGAATTGTTCAGATTTGCAATATCATACTAATATCTTCATCTAGAAGTATGCACCATTGTATTGAAACATGTCATAGCATCTACACTAAAAAAATAAACATAAAAGATCACAATAAAACTCAGAAAAAACACAATAAAAGTTTTCAAAGATGTAAAAAGCATACAGTTGAGAAACATAATTTTATGATTGCAATACGATGCACACAGTTTCATCCTGTTACATATAAAATTTTGAAGTGTGAGACGACCTAGGCTAAGTAGTTCCCTCATTTACACACTGTCTTAATTTACAAGTTGTATTGAAGAAAAACTGTATTTTGGTAAAATATCAGTCAGTGCCCTTCAAAAACAGTCTAACATAACTGATAACACATGAAAAAAAACAATTCCACAAAGAATTTAGGGTTTCCAAAACAAACAAAACTGTGATAAGAGTTTTGGTTCATGTTTGAGTTTATGTATTTGTTATTTTTCATTACATGCGTGATATTATGTCCACAGTACCATCAGAATGCTCTTGATAGTATTGTTATGATGGTGATTGTAATTTAAAAAGACAATATCAATGCTGTCAACTGCTTGTGTAAAGATTTAGACAAAGTCTCTTCTCTTTTGTAAGACTCTCAGGAGAGTGTTTCGTATTTCTCTTGTATAGAGCCCATAAACAATTGGATTCAGAAGTGGAGGTACAAGAAATATTAGCATACCCATTATCTTTTGCAAGTCTGCTGAGACATTTTTGAATCTGTGTGATAAAATTGTGAAAGTTCCCACAATCTCAAATATGATTAAGATAACCAACTGTGAAATGCAGGTGTTGACAGCTTTTGTCTTTGCTTCAGATCTCCTTGAAACCACACATGTGATTAGAATTTTCACATAGGAAAACGCCTGAACAGACACACTAACCGCTTGCACAACAGCAGTGTTAAATAATCCTATGATATTATTGACTGTTGTGTTTCCACACATGAGCTTCAGTAGAGATGGGTTATCACAGAACACATTCATAATGACAGATTTGCACCTGGGGAGCCTGGTGTGCAAAGAGAACAATGATACAATCAAGACAAAGTCAAGACCCCAAACCAAAGAGATAATACAGATCACAGCTCGGGGAGTCATGATAGAGCTGTAGCGTAATGGCATACAGATAGCAGCATAACGATCAAAAGACATAGCTGCAAGAATAAACAAGATTCCACCGCCGTACATGTGGAGCAAGAATGCCTGTAACACGCAGAGAGGATAGTAAACCTTGTTTGTCTCTGTAACAATGTCTGAAAGTACTTTTGGCAGCATTGCAGTGATGCCAATTAGATCATTGAGGGGAAGATTAATCAGGATGAAATACATTGGCTTGTGAAGGTTCTTCTTCAGAATGATCAAAGTCAACAGGGTCAGGTTAAAAAAAACGCCAAAAAAATAAAACATCATACCAAAGAAAAATATTGGATATTTTCCTCCAGGTGGAATCACAAAAGGGTTTAGAGTTAACTCAGAGCGGAACCCGAAAGATATATTTTCCATTGTCCCTTAGCTTTGTAAGAAGAAAAAATTAGTAATCTGATCTTGAGAAATTGAGCTAATGTTTAAAACGGTTAAAAGTGAGACAACATGTCACTTTCAAATAAGTACCTCATGAAGTGTTGAGAGCTGCTCTGGGCACCTTGCTTTATTTTTATAACCATAACCATAATTAAGCTACGTCACCTTTTGCCTCTGGGATTGTCTGAGGCTTTACAAAGATGAGAATTATGATTACTTTAAGTAGAAAGTTCTGAGATCTCTTTGTGAAAAAAGGCAAACCAATTGAGCCAAAACATAAAAAATATGTTCCCTAAAAAGACATATTTTGTTTAAGATTAATGAATTTCATTTCCCAAATAAGTTACTCAAATCACTGAATTACACTTTATTATCCGTACTGAGTACACACTGCACATGTCCTTATGCTCCTAAATGTTTATGTGTTTATATATTTATATGTGTTATTAAATGTTGTAGGTAATTGGATTGTATTGGATGTGTGTGTTAAAAGGCTCAACTGTAGAGCCGAATTCAATAACTGTATTGATTCCTAGGAAAATGATCAAATCAAAATTAACTAGAGATTCGATAAGATGATGATTACACATGACAATAGGATGAGAAACAGACTAAGGATGCAAAGAAATAAAGAATACTTTCAAGTGACATGGATAAAAAAATATTATACCAAAAAAAATAAGACCAACATGTCTATTGCAAGAGAGTATTTTTATCTTGTAACACCTTCACCATATGAGGCTGACTGTTTATTGAGATGAAGTGTTGTAGCTGATATGATGGCCAACTGTCTCAAACAGAGAGTAACTGAGTCGATAAATATTCGGCCTCATCAAAGAAAACATATCACGTAACCAGACCAAAGGAAACTTTTCTTTTCTAATATGAGGTTTATAATACATTTCTTAATGTGTGGGAAGCCTTTAATTCAAAGGACTGATGGAATGTTGACATCGCAACAACAGAAGGCCCTGAAATTTGTAAATACAGGACCTCGGACATGAGATAGAATTTGTATTTCTTAATTACAAAATTAATTTAATGTATCACCATCTCTACATGGAGACAATCAGTCAAAAGAAGCTTAGTTTTATATCTTCACCTTTTTACTCTCACTTTAACCTGTTAAATTTACAGCTCTGAAGTATTCTATGAATCAGTTTGGCAGATGATTATCATTTAATGGTGGTCTATTAATTCTAATTTCAAAGCCACATTTTGGCCTACAGTGCTGCTGCAAAAGGTCTGGCTGCAAATAACAATCTTGTTCAGTCTGAAGTCTTTTTTAATTTCCGTCATTTTGAAAAAGACTGTATTGATATCATGCAATAGCAGTAATACTCAAAACAATTATCTCTAACTCTTATCTAAGATCTACTTTAACGGTATAATCTAACTAGATACATTACAAAAAAACCTGCACAGTTTCATCAGCTAGATGCATCATTGCTTTGTCTAAACATATTTATTAATGAGCCCCTTTGAGAGATAATTACGTGGTGTGTTATTAACTGTCTCACATTGTAATTAATCCCATGACAATTAACCATCAGTTGATAATGAGGTTCTTGTTATTAACTAATAACACCCAAAGGATGAGACCTAACAACTTGTAAACATTTGATTCTTAACTTTAATAAGTAATTGTATAATTATGTAAAACATGTCAACAGATTAAGTTCACACTAATAAAAGGTACCACAACATATTCTTTATTTTTTTATTATTATTGTTATTTTACCCATATTCAGCTACAGTGATTAATGAAATGTGCAGTTTAATGAGTTTGTCAACTGGCTAAATCAATCAAAAATATATAACATACAACAATTATGTTTAGCCTTTTTTATGACCCAGAAGAAAAAAATAAATCGAATCAGATTACTGGAGTGGTCACATCAGGCCTGTGGGAAAAAGGACCTTGTTCATGAACACAAATGGTCTGTTAGGACATCAGAAAGACTAATCATATCACCCAAGGGAAATGGACATAATGGACCCTGGAGTTGCCTTCATAATTGATTTGACCCTCTAATTACTTTTTCTAATTACTGTGTTCTTTGTCCTGTGTAAAAACTGAAAAATAAGTAATCATAGCAGTTTTGTTAAATGATTGGCAGTGACATCAGTGTACAGTGTGTGCAAGTTTACATTATAAGGAATTTCTTTGTGAAGATAGTGCGTTCTTTCTGTGTTTTTACTTAGTCTGCTATCCTACCTAAACACATGACGTGAGATTTAAATTCTTCATACAGTTGGTTAGCTTTTAAATATTCATCCAGTGACAGACTGGTGATCCTTCAATTTCAGCATGAAAGTTCTGCAAGGGATACATTTCTGTCTGAACGAATCCCTTATGACAAATCTGTTTCATTTTATGTAAATTAGCGTTAAAATTTGTAGTAGATGTGCAGTTTAAATGTTTTGCACTCCTTATTGAAAAAGGCCTTTGCACAGAGTGCCTTATATTTGCATATCCAGAAATCTTTGTTTTTCAAATTTTAAATTTCTAGTATATGTGTATGTGTGTGTGTGTGTGTGTGTGTGTGTGTCTGTGACTTTAGCCACAAAAAATGGGTATCTGATCTCTGACCTGAAGGAGTCTTTTCAAGCCTTTTCTTGCCCAAGACTTTTCAAAATGTATCCAAGAAAATCTAATTAAGTTTAATTTGGTTGATGTTTACATCAAACCAACTTTTGAGCCTATACATGTGGGAAAACATATGTACGGTACATGGGGATGAACCCTTGGTAAATAAAACTCTGGATTTCTGATCAGGAGGGCGGAGGATGGATATGAAGTATCTCTCACGCTAAAGATAAAAGGATTCAGATCAAGCTGCTGACTCGGGATTCCCATCTCCAAAAGCAAGGTACTGTCATCAGTGGACATGAGCTTGAATAGTACTTCAACATACAGCGCTGTCACTTTGCTTGCTTGTAGATTTGTCAAGCATTTATTGTGTGCATGTACAGGATTTACCACTCTGCATTATTGTAAAAGAATTTGTCTCTGCCATTACAGAACTCATTTGTTCTCAGATGACTAAAGTATTTGTTCAGAAGAAGGTTACTGTAATCAATAGATTTAAAAGGTATGTATGTCTTCACACGCACTGTATTTTCTTTATGTCTGCTTGGAATAAAGTATTAAACAGCATTAAATAACATGGGGTTACTTACAAAAATATTTACTTGATACTTACTGTCCATTTTATTGTTTTTGGACTTGTTTAAAATACTGCACAATTCAGTGTTTGCAATACCATGTTTTTCTACATGTCACAAAAAGTTTCTTACATTTTCTACTTCAGGTTTCCCATCAAATTAAACAGAATGCAAAGCAACGTGACAGTTTCAGGTGACATCTTAGAGATCCAAGGCTTTGACATATCTCCAGAGTTCTCATATCCTCTGTTTTTCTTACTGCTGTTTGTTTACTTTTCCCTTCTCTTTTCCAACATTGGAATCCTTGTTCTCATAATCACTGAGAAGAGTTTGCACCAACCAATGTATGTCCTCTTTTGTAACCTGTCTGTCAATGACCTAATAGGCAACACAGTCCTGCTGCCTCAGCTGATGGCTCACATCATTTCAACAGAACGGTTTATCACCTACAGCCAGTGTGCTGTTCAAGCCTTTTGCAGCCACATGTTTGGATCGGCTTCACATATGATTCTCATCATTATGGCAATTGACAGATATGTGGCAATTTGTCACCCCTTAAGGTACAGCTCAATAATGACCACCAAAACTGTAATTGGACTGTCAGCATCTGCATGGGGAGTGTCATTACTGCTTGTCTCTGTTCTCATAGGTCTCACTGTGAGGCTGTCCCGTTGTAGATCACTTATACAAAATGCTTATTGTGACAATGCATCACTGTTCAAGCTTTCTTGTGAAAATGTGTCCATTAACAATATCTATGGACTCTTTTTCACTGTGCTGCTCTTCAGTTGCTCAATAGGAGGCATAGCTGTCACCTATATCCGAATTGCTCTCATCTGCTGGATCAAGAAAAACAAGGAGCTGAATAACAGAGCATTGCAAACATGTGCCAGCCACCTTGTGCTTTATCTTATCATGCTCTGGTCAGGATTTTTAACAATCATATTACATCGTTTCCCAGATTACCCTGATTTAAGGAAGATTGCATATATTTTATTTCATGTTGTCCCTGCTAATCTAAATCCAGTTGTTTATGGAATGCAAACAAAGTCATTACGAGATAAAATTATCCACATACTGCAAAGAAAAGTGACTCCGACATAATGCCTTCAGTCATATGTTCATGCTGTGCCCTAAAATCTCCTCCAATCAAAAATGTGTTTTTGTTATGTTTGTATCCCTTAAAATGTCTGACCTGTATCTGTGCAAAGTTTGAAGGGGGAAATGTTTGAGCACCTCATTAAATTAAGAAATTGAAAATCAAGCTGAGTGAAGCTTCTTTAAGTATGTTAGATTTAAAAACCAGTTGCAAGCAATGAAACCTGGAACATTCTTTACATACATACTTTGAAATGTGTCTAAAGGGAAACTTTAGGCTTGAATTTGAAGATACATATGCTGTTTTTACTTGTCTGTCTGTTAGCCTGTCTGCATCGTACCAAAAAGATACACTGAGAGATGGCTGTTCTAATTGAAAAAATGATTTTTTTTTTGTTCATTATTTTTTTGAACAGGGCTTAGGGTTTGGATTAGTTCTGCTGGAGCATTCTGGTTTGCTTTGGGTTCAGATTAAAGAGTCACAGCCCATTTTGCAACATAAAGATCATGGATAATACATGTCAAGAGCTGAGCAAATAGTAGGGATTTAACAGTTAATCCATGCCAGTTTGAGAGATGTTGTTTTCTCATGCTCAGATTTTATGTACATCATGTCAGGTTGTATTCAGTGCTAGTAATTTTATTTTTGTATCATATTTAAAATTAATTTGTGTTTGTTTTTTCTCAAGTGTTATAAAAGCAAAAAAGTATGCTACCTGGTTATAAATTACTCAAACTACAAGTTGTTTTAATTCATTTAATTTGTAATAAATACTTGCTACAAGATAAATTAATGTCATAGTTGTGTCATAGTATCATCAACTCAAAGATTAAAATAACACATAAAAAAATACCATAGACAACTACAACTACATTTTCACCTCTGGAATGTGCAAATTACTTTCGTATGCTTGCAGAAGTTAGAGTTTTTTAAATTTGTCTTCTTAGTGTTTATGTGAAATAAAGCAAACACTTCATCACGGTACTGTTGTCCTTTTTAGATTTTGGTATAAAAGTGTGGTTTGATGTCACCAAGCACTGTTGGAAGTAATTTTGCTCTGTCATTAACTCATTGTTGTCAGAGGAAAGGCTTCTTTTTCCTCCGGCAGCTGCAACTTGCTTACAGCTACAGCAGAGGTCTCAATACCACAAGAAAAAGATGTGATGTTGGGACTGCTCACTTATACTCTTCTAAAACAAAATTTCCATTAAATAAAATATTATGATTAAAGTTTGTGAGGTAGCAATTGATAGAATATTTATTTGTCATTTCTTTGTAGTGTTTTTGTAAATCCCTTAAATTATTATTTTAGATGCAAAGACATAAACCTGACTGGATGTAAACTAGTCAGTATGTTATTTATTTATTTTAAAAGCACATAACATGAAAATACCACTCGTAGAAAACATGTACTGATTTGCCAAAATAGAGGCTACTTTTTGGCTGAAATTTGCTAATTTCTCTGACAAAAATTGGATAATACAAATTGTCAGTAACAAAACACATACACACAAAAAGTAACAAAGATCAAATGTTGCTTAATATGAGGACTGCAATTGGGCTGGGAGATGTCGCCTCTGGATTGAATGATGTCTAAAAGGTTTTTTAAAAATACTATTTTAATATTACAGAATCATTGGATTAAATTTTGTACCTAAAGATATAAAATGTAAGAACTTAGTTTGAAATATCCAAAGTCCAGCTTCAGTCGTGGTCAGAGCTGCTTTGTCTCTGTCCAGCCATGTTTACTGCTGAGAGCAGTTCAGTTGCCCTTTTAGCTGACTGTGGTTCTAGTGGCCATTGCGACACTGCTTCTCTGCCAGCATTCCTCACTTAGTCACCCAACAGCATTACTAAATGATAAATAGACTGCATTTGTTTGGAACGTTTGTACCCCACACCTAGCACCTCTGCAGTACATTCCATCATTCACACACACATTTATTCATGAATGGCAAGGGCTTCTGTACAACCTTCTTATTGCAGACACATGGCCTACAATTACACGTTTACACAGATGGAAGCAACTTAGGGTTCATTATCTTATGCAAGGACACTTTGACATGCACACTGTCAGAGCTTGGGATCAAACCATCTACCTCTGGATGCATAGATGGCCTGCTCCACTTCCTGAGCTACAACTGTTCCCTGCACTACCCCCATAGGTTTAAGATATTGATTAAACAGGTTGCCAATTCTTACATTTTACTCCTTTAAAGGTCCAGTGAGTAGGATTTAGTAGCATCTAGTGGAGTTCATTTTGCAAACAAGAACCTTTAGTGTGAAATACCACAAAAACAGAGGCCCAAAACAAACACGCTCTCTCTCGAGCTCACAGAAACATGGCAGTTCAACATGGTGAACACACACTATTACTTTAATAAATCTAATAAATTCAAATAAGTTTACTTTTCTGTAATATATATTTTATTGGACTCCATTTCACACTGTTGTAAAGACGTGCTTTTTAGTTAGATACAGTTACAGTTAGATACAGTTAGATGACTTTGCCCATAATGAGAAGGCTCATGAAAAACACCATTATGAAAAATATCCACATGAAGAAGCGGTCTAAAACTTTGGCTACCTTCTTCCACTCCCCAGTCCTTTTTTGCGTGGCCCTCTGATCTCTGTAACAGTTGGCAATGTACTCAATGTTGCGCAGCAGCTGCCTCTCACTGACCTCGTTGCTGCATGAAACTTCTAGGTCTTTTCTGTCTTCATCACTCACACCTCCTTTCCTACATCTCCTCTGACTCCCTGAATCTTCACAGTCCATGCTCATGAACATGCCATTCTTCCAATTGCTGTAGTGGTTAGTAGGGTTAATCCCTATTGAGCCTATTGGACTCATCATCTGATCCATGTCTTCCCTCTCCTCTGCAGTCATGGGGCCCACAGTTTCTTGTCCTGTCTCCATTTTGAAGACACCATCCTCTCTGCACGGTCCTGCCTGTCCATTCATGGTGCAGTTAGTATTCCTGACAAGTGGAGGCTCCTGTTTCTGTGGCTGTGGTGACATGCAGTTCTCTCCGACTTCATAGACAAAACACATTCTGGCCATGTACTGCAAAATGACTTTCTTTGCCCACTTGGGAACTGGCTTGGCATCTGGACCACAGTGGTGTATGTTCATGATGAAGATGGTCAGGGCAGTGGAGGCAGTGATCATGGTCATTGTTGCAATGTAATACTTTCCTGTGGAAGAAAATAAGAAAGGGAAGTTAACATAAAATTTTAAGACACAGACATGACGAGCACATTCTCACTCTCAGCTCCCAACATACAGACGCTTTGTTTGTCAGCTCCATCAGAAAAAACAACACTCAACTTTACCACACCACAGACTGCATGGGTTGTAGCTACTGGGGCAGCTAGCAAGTTTAACTTTGTTTTAAATCAAAGAATCCTCTCATTGATTGGCCCAAGGAAAAAACATACATACCTTTTTTCTATCTTGATACAAAAAGGATCAAATGCAGATATCTTTCCCCTAAATACATTTTCATAGTGCTGGGTACCAAGTTATTTCTGTCAATAACTTAAAGGCAATAAGCACTGATACCCAGCCCTTTCTTGTAGCCACTTAAGCAGTACACAGACACTCAAGAGGTACACCATGCTATTAAAAGTGGCACCAAGGGGTCCTAAACAGGCTAATGTGACAAGCTTGAAGTGAGAACTGTTTATAATGTCACGTTGAAAATTCAACCTCATATTACTGCCCTTACCAATAAGTGGCACATTCTCAGAGGGTGGCATAATTTCTGCAACCAGCAACTGAAAAACAGTGAGTGCCAGCATTACGGTGACACCCAAAGACACCTTCTCTCCTGAATCAGCAGGCAGGTAGAAGCCCAGTGGAGCCAGGAAGGAGATCATCACACATGGTATGAGCAAGTTGAAGACATAAAAGGACGCTCGTCTCTTCAGTTTCAGTGTATAGGTTACATCAGGGTAAGGATCAGCACAGCAACCGTATAGAATAATGTTCTTCTTAGCGGGCATACCCAGCACCTCCCACTCCACATTTTCCACCAGGTCAGCCAGGTCAGCACTCTCTAAGGCATTAAGGATGTCCAGCTGGTTGCCATTGTAGGTCCAGGAGCCATATGTGAACCTGCACTGCTGAGCATCGAAGGGGAAGAAAGATACGTCCACTTTGCAGGAGCTCTTAGTGATTGCTGGGGAATCCCACATTATCTGGCCATCATGTCGGATCACCACATTGGTGTCCATGGGGCCAGTGAAATGGTCATCAGCACTGGAAGAAAAAGAAAATGTTTCTGGAAAAGGAAATTAGAGCTATGATGTTCATACCAAGGTCAAAAAGATGCTTTGCATTTCCTCAAAATAATCGTCCAGAGTAGAGAGGTGGCGGATACTTATTTTATACAGACATTTGATCAGGATACAAAGGCACAAGTACACCAGCTGAGGCAAGAGTCAACATATTTTGGAGTCACACTCATTTCTCAGTGTAGTATCTGCATTTCATACTTTCCCAGTACGACTGAGTGTTTACGTTTTCATGTGCTTTGTAGATACTGGTAGTGATAATCAGTGTGTTGTCATCAGAGGCATCTCAGGGAATTCTTGTTCCCTGGCCTCACATCTACTTAGGCAATACTTTCTTTCTCCAATGATTTTATTTTTAAAATTCCAATATTTGCTTTTCTCTTCTTGATTATTATTGTTTGTAATACTGGTGTATAAAAAGCAGACAGAGGTCTGGACAGTCCTATAAGTAATGGCTTCAAGGAATGTTCAGCTTGTGCCCTTTATCCTGACCAACAGGATTCACACAGGGATAGTACCTGTATGATTTACCCAATACCAGTCCGACCTACTTGTTATATAGGACTATATCAGGTCTCCATACATAACTACTAGGTATGCGGATGGTATCGAGTCCATCGTAATCATCTTTATTCCATTTGAGGTATGCATCAACCCACACTTGCCGTATCCATAAATATGCAGTCAAAATTTGGTTTCGCTCATCCTGTAAAACATTCAAAATTATAGAAAGTAATTGGCAACAACAGGGGACATACTACAGGCAAAAGAGAAACATGATCATGTTGAAAAATGTCATTACTGATTTAATACGATTGTGTGGGCAGCTGCACAGATTCCTTTCACACATACAGTCTTGTGGTGACTTGTGTCATTTTACCATGTCGATAATTTGTGACAGTGTAATCTGCAGGGTCACATTCAGTATGTTGTCCGTGTCCTCCACAGGCCTCAGTGCACTAGTGTAGTTGGTGAATAAATCATTCAGGAGCTTCTGAGCGTATTTCCCATGAGCACATCGGCAAGCTAAGACAGGAAGACAAACTATTACAATTATGTATGTTGTAATTGAATTAATTTTGCCACATCACATTTACTTTTTTTTTGCAATAAGAAAATTAAATGTTAAATTAAAAGGCATTCTCATGTTACATTTTTTTCCCTGGTCAGTGACATTCAGAGCAAATGCAGTGATGTGGGGGCTGAGGTGGGAAAAAAGGGAAAATATAAGGGAAACTGTGAATGCATGACAGATGGTGGAAGGGAACAGAGGGGATGTCATGTTAGATTTCCCCTCTATAAAGCTTGAGAAAGAGATCAGGCAAATCTGCTGTAATGTACTAGCAGTGACTTTCTCTGTTCAGACTGTGTATGTGGAGTTAAGTATGTGTTGATTGAACACTTAATCCATGGATATACAACATATATAGAAATAGCATAGAAATGAGCCAGGAACAGGGAGATTAAACATTCCTGTGTTGTCAAAACAGCGACATGAAAAATGATTCAGAAAAAAGAAGTTTAAGATATAATTTTCCATGCTTTATGAACAAAAATATTCATACCTCTGTATTCATAATGTAGAATTTCAGGAAACCTGAGAGGACACTGATGAATAGCTTCTAAAATGAAAAGGCTACAATTTATATTTGAACTGGAGCTTGTCAACAATGGATTTGGGCTAGCCAGATGTTAACCCTGAAACACTGTTCCAATAAAGCCTCTGATACAAAGAAGCTCTACAGGATTATGATGATAGCAAATCCCTCAACAACTGGCTCCAAGTTTCTGGAAAACAGCTTGAATGGAAGTGAAATGGGAATCTTAGGAGAAATCTAGGATCCATAAAATATTAAAACCTTAACAAATAATAAAATAAAATGCAATTAATAGAGAATATGTTTGCTTGTCATTCGTCCTCTTGGTTGGGAAATTGTAGAAACTGCAGCTGCAGATAAAAAACTTAAAATGTTGTATAAAGTCAACATTTGAGATTACATTGGGTAAATAAAAAATAAATGGGAACTTACTTGGCATAATAATGACAAACAGGAGCAAGAGACATAAAGTGTGGTTTCTCCATCGTTTCATCTTGCTGAAACAAATTAATCTCAATCCAAAGATCATTGGAGCTGCTCTGTGTCCAGAGAGTTCAGCTAATATAACGGACACACAGCAGAAAAGACAGAAATTCAGTCTGATGGCGCGTGCAGCTATGTTATGTTTGTGAGTTGAACCGAGTGCGGATAATACGCACGGAGGATGGAGAGGCGGGGCAGCAGCCACATATTAACCCCATTCACAGGCCATCACGCACATTTTGTACAGTATTTCTATGATGTGATATATCTATAAATAGAAATAAAAAATAAAGTGTTTTATTTATTCCGATGCAGAGGTATAGAAAGCTCCCGGCTTCACTCTGAAATAATTAAAACCCTCACTTGCTCTCTGTTTTCTTACATTAGAGCTTATTGTTATTATAATTGAAACACGTTTTAGATGAATTATAATGAAGTGTGTGATATGTACAAACGTAGCAACATCGGCTCTCTCCGCTCACGTTCTCTTCCGGGTTCTGAGAGTGTACAGTCCGCGTCCGCGTCCGTATGCCCATCTTCTGAGAGCATCCACTTGAAATTTAGTGGATGCAAAAATGTCGCAGGAATGTAAGATGGCTGGTTGATGCCCAGCTCTTTGCACCCTGTTGTGTAGCCTATCCGAAATATTCGGGTCCATCCTGCGGAGGGATATACAGAATGTTCTAACAGCGTAGTTATTGACAAGTGCTTGCACTTTGTGCTAGCCATTTCTAGTAACAGTACACCTAGTGGAGGTAGGTCTATTTCGTTCCTTAGAACAGATGATGAGTGAATGCATGCATATGTATGGAAATGTATCAACATAATTACCTAGTTGCATTCATGGTTATATATAGCTTATTATATATTGGCTATGAGAGAGACTTGGGCAATTTGCATTACATTTTCACATTAATGGTCCTTAAATCAGACTTTTCCATTATTTCAGACTAAGATGCTACAAGGCTCAAATATCTTCGGGCATGAGAGGCCCCTGGTCATCAGGGTGTCATTCACCAGCTGTGTTCTTGGTACTGTGTGCCTGCCACTGTTTGGACTAATAACTTGTGTCTTCATATCCTCTGTTTTTCATTTTGAGGACTCTACTGGTACACATTGCCAGGTAATGTTCTTGTTTTTCTTTTGGTATTTACATTTTTGAAACTACAGGCTACTGCATAACTTTGTGTTTTTCAGGTTCCTAATTACCTGCCATCTATCAGTGCCTCAATAAGCCTAAGTCCTGAGTGCCACATCTGGCGCTTCTGCATCGGGCTGCACTCAGCACCGAGGTTGCTGGTGGCATTTACCTACTTCAGATTTTACAAGATGCGCTTTGCCTCGAAATTCCCTGAAAGTCCACTCAGCTGCTTGAACCTGGCCTTCTCTTTTTTTGAGAACCTTGGCCTCTTGCTCCTCACATATGTGTCATCAAGTGAAACGTACTGTAAGTTATCCACATTTGAGTTGCTTTTGTTGGAACTTCTATTGTGATTGAAGTTCTTACTTCAATCAGAAACTTCTAGATACAGACTGAAGATGATGAGGATAAAATGAATGAACATTGAAACTGAAGCCTAATTTTTACCCTAGACTCTTAGTTATTTATCCAATCATCTTACATTCATGCAGTATAAAACAAAAACAGCCACATATTTTACCTTCATTTGTCTCATTTGTTTACTCACATGTATATGTATCACAAATACCTAATTTTCCTTTCTCTTTGTATATTTCTGCTCTTTAGTTGTGCATAAGGAAGGTTTTGTCCTCTTCATTATCAGTTCTCTCATCCACATGCTGATAACTTGCCGTTTATGGAAATCTATTAAGAAGTACTCATTAAGTCCTGAGGTAAGAAAAACCTAATCACACACTGCAGACTGAAATTCCTCGTGCCACTTGCAGTAATTCGGTATACTTTCAGGATGCCAAGTCCCACCATTGGAAAGTGCGCATCTTATTTCTCAATGTATCCTTCTGTGCTTTTGCTGGATTCTTTTACTGGAAACACAACATGTACTGTGAGTCAGGGAGTGAGTATTGAATCAGTTTGATACTTTTTGGTTTAAGTGACATCAAGTGTGCTGAACGTGTCTCTCAAACAAAACACACTCCTTTTCTTCTGTTAACAGGTTATACACTTTTCGCTGTGTTTGAATATCTAGTGGTCTTCTCCAACATGGCCTTCCATCTCACAGCAGTGTGGGACTTCAAGAGCCGGGAGGTCATGGTCATTTCATCCTCTGAGGACAAAGACTTCTGACTAGAAACTCAAGGACTTAGAGCTACATGTACAAACGCTCAACCATCTGATCATAGCAGCCTTGATTCGGTCCGAGAGGCGGAGTGGGATGAAGGCCTTTTCCATATATTTCCATGAAGACTGCTCTTGAGTCCTTATGAGTGAGGCTGTCAGACAAGCGCCAACAAAAATATGCACATGTTATCTATTCAGTTGGCTGTAAGCTCTTTTTTCCTCATTCATGGATGCCTTCGGCTGCATACTGCATTTCACATATTATGGAATTTCAGTCTTTTACAGTGCACAAGAAAAAGGGTAGTCAGACTGTCTATGTTGCCAGAATGAAGTGACAGGTCTTAAAGTATGCTTTGCTTTATTTTGAATCAAACAGAGGTGGGGGGGGCTTTTAAAAATTAGTAGAAAGTAAAATAGTGGTTGTTGAGTCTTTAAAATTTGAGAATGGCCTACTGAGGCCTACCTACTCTAGCTGACTTTTATCAAAGTACTTTGCCATGCTTAGATTTTAGTAGTCATTTGCATTTCGATGATATCTAAGTGTTGGACATTGTGTCGGAATCTAATTCAAGATCCAAGATCCTCTGATTGTCATTTTACAACACAAGGTTGTACAATGAAATGCAGTTGTAGCCCCCGTATCCAACTGCTGAACAGAAGATCATCTGAATGTATAACTAACAAGTTCCTAAAAAATAAAAACATTTTTTACATTTGAGTGTGAAAGACAAGTTGAGAAGTCTCTGCTTGAGGATGTAGTCTGTCTTTAAGTCTGGTGCTGTTGCAGCAGATACTCCATATCTCTTGTCAAACGGCAGCAGGGTGAACCAGCTGTGGCTGTGGTGGGATTTGCCTTTTAATATCCTTTGTGGTCTGTGCAGCCATCTCCCCTCACTGTTATTATCAATGTAAATGAAAACCACTGATATTCTGGATGGTTTAAATACTCTCTGTAGGGCCCTCCTGTCCAAACTGTCACATTTCTGTAAAATTTTATAAGAGCTTGGTATGGGAAGTTTGCTCTCCCAAGTTTCCTGAAGAAATAAAGCAATTTCTGGGCTTTTTTAATTTGAGCAGAGTTATAAGATGTTTATGGTTCCATTTGATGCTTATTCCCAGTAACCAAAACTGTTTAATTGGTTTTCCAATCTTTTAAAATGTTAATTCTCTATAAGTGGTTTATTTTGTCCTGATGTTTATCTGCTGCAAGTATTATGTTCACAGATCTCTTCCTCTTTTGTGACCCAAAAGTTAGCGCTGCTGGATAAAATTCAAATAGCCATGTACAAACACAAATCAATTGTCTTTAAAAACGGTTTCAACAGAACTTAAAGCATGTGTTTTACACCTTGGTTGAATATATATATTATATTTATGGTGTGTTATATTTTGCACCACTGTGCAGGATCTCCACCCTATGATAGTGAGTTAAGACTGCTTGAAAAATGCAGGTAAGATATGAATGTAGGCTGTACACCATAACGGAATTGCAGAAATAGACCTTAATTATGCAACTAACAAGAAGTCTGATTTTGGCAGCTAGACCTCGAATGAGATTCACTTGGAACTTGACGTGAAAATCTGAAATTTCATGTTCTGCTCTTCCACGAGCTGTTCTACATAATCTTCATTATGTGTTTGGGTCAATTAATGCGTGGAAGCATCATCCAGCATTTAGAGTGCATAGACAAAGACAAATAAAATGAGTCAACATGGTTGCATCATTAAAAAGCATAGTTCCCTGATATCCTTGTACATAACAATATGGCAAATTTATATATTCCATGTAAAATATCATAACTGAGAAAACTATGTAAAATATCATAACTAAGAAAGATATTTTCTAATATTAATTTAATTATTTTATCCTAATTATTTATCTTCAGCAACTTTTGTTTTAGTTTACTTTCAATTGACAGCAGTAACATTTTTTAATAAACTACAGAAAAAATTAAATATTTAACTGGTCTTTTTCATAACAGAGACTGAAACTTGTGACTTTAAGAAAACACAAGTGTTAATAATAACAATGTGACTGTAACAGATAATCAGCATGCACAATGCCAAACTGCCAAAATGAAACCAAAGCAACCTAGAGCTAATTTAATCAACATTAATTTTAGTATTTACACTTGTGCTTTTCTTACCTTTACATGTAAAAAGTTCTTTTGAATCCAAAAGATTGCCCAGCTATAATGTCAGCGGCATTAGAAACAAGTTGTAGCTGGTATTTCAGTTGTTTCTTAGTGTAATGGCTTAAATGGTACGCTAGATGGCACACTTGAGTTATTTGCTTATTAACTAAACGTGCTGTTCAGTTAGCACTCCAGACGATAGAGGGAGACACTCAGTCATTGAAAACAAGATACTTTTAGGCGTAGAGGAAAACAAGCCTGCTTTCTGTTCCCATTCTGCGGCTTTTTCGGTTCAGTCGGTCGGGGTAAAGACCGAGACCTTATTTAACAGGAGGCGGAGTTCACAGCGCCTCAACTCCAGATGAACAGGCATCTGCTGCAATGTTAACACGAAGTTGAAACTACAGATGTGCTGGCTTTAATATATAAGACAGGTAACTTTGTTTTTTTGTTACTTGACATTTCATTGTTCTAGTAGTAACAGTAACATCTAGCCTAGCTAAAAACTACAGTTGCTCTTTATTAACGCCCCTTGTGTGACTTGCGGTGTCTTGCGGCTAGCGAAATGGCAACGATGTGTACGTTTGTTCAAAAGGCAGATAGACGACACAATATAAAACAAGAAACACCCTTACGTGTCATTGCTTGGGCTCAGAGATGTTACTCCTGTTTGTTGGATATTTCACTTCATTTTTTTAGTTAACGTTAGCCGAGATGTTTAGCTAGCTAGTCGAGGCTTTTCAGACATGCAGCCACCAGACGCCGACGAACCAGGCAGCTGTCACTTTTCGTAATCTTATTATTTTTCTCCTCCAAGGGACGCGTTTACACAAACATGCCGCCAACAAACTTAAAGCGCAGCTAAGCTGAAAAAAATGCTTTAAACTGTATCTTAACTATTAGCAAGCTAACGAGGGTATATGTCCATTCATTCAGGAAGAAGAAACACTTAAGAAGTGATAGCATGTGTCTGCATTTCCTGGAGGGAATCTTTATGTAATGCTAACTTACTATTTCTTGGAGTCCTCTAAGCCGATTAATGGACTTTCTTCTCCTTGTTATTGTGTCTGATGTCCCAAGAGACAACACAAAGTCACTACACTGTTTAAATAATGAGCGATGTTTATTCGATCAACCCAAAAAAAACCCAACCCAAAAATACTGCTAATTCGTTATACTGTATTTTTGTCTTGACTACTGGGATCCTTACAAATGTCTTTATTTCCAGTATACACCAACCATGGAGTTCAACAAATTGGTGACACTGTGGATATTTTGTTTCTGTCTTGTTGGAGAAAGTTGGACTGAAAAAACAAGTTTCCCTTCATCGGACAGTCAGGCTGTTGAAAATGGAGTGCCAGGTGAGTAATTAATAATGGCTTAAAATTTTTTTAATATTCTATTTTTATTCACCCTTTAAGCTTAGTCGACACACTATAGATTGCCGGTCAGAGCATTACAGGTCGTGCCAAATCTTTGTGATTATGCAGGCACTATATGTAGCCATGCTGAGAATAGTTCGGCTGGCATTCTCCATGAAGCCCTGTCCTCTAGCTGAGATCAAGCTAGCTAGTCAAACATGAGGCAATTGAGCTTCTGGTGAGTAGAGTGAGGAAGCAAGGCTTCATTTGTGGACCAGAAAGTAATATCATTATGTTTATTTGTCAATATTTAACTCCGGTATTTACAGCATATGTTTCTAACATTCATTATGCAGAAGGTGAAGAAAAAGTATAAAAAAGTTGGCCAGGAAAAACTTAATGCACACGATTTTAGAGGTCTTTTAAAGGTGTTATTTCACAGCACAGTTTTGTCCCTTTTATGGGATTTAAGTTCAAACACAATGTATCAAATGAGTACAAGGAGCTCCCCTTGTAAAACTTCAAATCTAGAGAGACGATGTCCCCTTTCACTGTGATAGTTTTTTGCCCCAGTCTATTAAGTGACTTTACATGAATGAGAATGGTTGTATCCCTTTATAATAACTTGAGACAACAACTGTAAAAAAGTATGAGCCAGTAATGGCATGCTGTGACAAAGGGTTTTTTTTTTTCAGGTTTACTGGTGCAAGAATATCTGTTTACAAAAGGCATAGCTGTTTTAGCTTCAAATTTTGAAAGATTTTACCTGATTATTCTTCTACACTTTTAGCAAAAACTTGGCAAACACCCAATACTATGCACTGGCATGATTGTGATCTTTTGTTAGCACTGTTGAGCAGTGTGGTTAAACAGGAACTGTTGCAACATTGTCCAAGTTGCAAATTAAAAATTTTGCAATGGAAGCACATTTTTACTGATGTTTCTGACACATCTGAACAGCCCCAAGAGGCCTTGGTGTGGAAAAGATTTATTCTTGACAGTTATTTTTAAAGCATGACAGATATTTTGAATGGCCATCAGATATAATAACTGTTGCAGTTATGAAGTGCCAAAGTTATGGAGTGTGTTCTTCATCTACATGCAGGCACAGAGAATGACTTACGTAACATGAGCTCTTAAAAAAAAGCAGACTGACTGGTATGTAAATATCTTATCTTGTGTCTTCGGAAGTTTGCAAGCCAAATGAAGAGGGCCAGGTTGGGTGTACGAGAGTGTTACAGGTGGGAGGCTTTCACGAGGGTAACTGTAATGCTTTGTTTGACATGCTGGGCGAGAGTGTGAGAGAGTAATTGCCTTTTTGGTATGTAGCTTTGCAGTTTCTCTGAAGCTGAATGCTTGCATGCTGGAGCTCAAAAATTAACTTTTTGCTACACAGAAGTTGACATTGTGCTTCCAGGCTTCCTGGTTCTGGTTTGGTGGTTTCATGTAGAGTGAGAAAAGGCAAAGTGTACAAACTATCAAATCATTCATAGACTTCTAATCAGACATAGTGGCTGTTGCAGAGATTCATTTGTAACTTGGTTTACTTTCTGTTTTAACTGCTAAGCCAACCTGTTGTTACATGTGGATCTTGGAATTAAGAAAATGAGGATTGGTAGCTTACGCTGAGCAGTGGGAGGGGGGTATTACACTGTAAATAAGAGCACATCACTAACCTAATGCTTAACTTCCTGTGACCCAAGCTTTTGTTTGGTGTGCATTTTTTATTTCTTCTATGGGATTAGTAGGACCTAGGTTTTTGACCAAATTAGTATAACAACTAAAATTTGTCTTTGTACAAGAAGTAGTTTTTGCAAAAATTGATGTCCTCATATGGGGACAATGGGGGAAAGTTTTAAAAAATGAAGTAACATGGTGCAGAGAAGCAAAAATATAATGTCCTCATCTGAGTACGCAGGGTCTCAGGAGGTTTAAAGGTATGCTTTAACCTTATTGTGTGGGTGACAGTAATTAATGATGAAACCGTACCAAGTGAGATTTATGGACCTGAGATCAGCCATTTATGAAAGGGGAAGTGAGTTTTAATTTAGGCAGGATGCTGTGGGCAGTCATGGAATACATCTCAGCCAAGTGTTAAACCAAAACATACCTATCTCTTAGAAAACCAGAACAAACCAGAATCAAGAAATTCATTCAATAAAAGTAATATGCTTAGTGATTAAAAAAGCTCAATCAAAATTTTGTGCTGCAGCATTTTTTGTTGGTAAAAGCCAAGCTGAAGGAAATGCAAGCCTTTTTATTCATGTGGGTGAGCAAGGCCAACCTCCCCCTCACTGTCACCTTCCTCTTTTGTGGTTATGATGTAGTGGAATAAAACATACTGTGTTTGACATATGCTTCTTATATAACTTAATTTATTAAGCAAAAAAGGCCCCACAGAGATAAAAAATCACAATTTAACATGACTGTCCAGGCTAAAATGGCTGCAGCACATAGAACATAAAGGTTATATAAGCCTGACTTTTAATTAATGAAATAAAATATACACTTGTGAAAGTTAAAGGGGCCATGTTCTGGTGAATTAACTTCAGCCATCCTGGTTTATATTCAAAGTCACATTTAAACTCTCAGTTATTACGGTTAGCCTGACATGGCCTTTCACACAACTCCCGGGTGTCTGCAGTACATGCCAGACAAGGTTTCGTCTTAGTGGGAGGGGCAGCATTATCTGTGATCTGTGGCAGAGGATTTCTAATCCCTCAGGAAGGAGAGGGAACACAGAGCAGACAAGCTGCACTAGATAACTTGGACACTGCTAAATTACATGATAATTTATCATGGAAACATGCATTTCTGATTTACGTACAGTTAATTGTGAAGCCCCCTACTCTGCTTTATTCAGGCCTGACTGTCAAATTGATAGATACAGTTGAACATAAAAACACTGTTACAGACAAACTCAAGTTTTCTGACATTAATCACAACTTAAAAATGTGAAAATTGATGGCAGATTAAAAAAACTCAAAACTTTAGAACTGATTCATCTTAACACACGGCCTGTTTTTGGTTAAAATAGTAGGTCTGAGAGATGTTGTATCTGACTCCTTTGTAACATCCCAGCATTAAGTGAAAAGCCTTACATAAGCAAGGCTTTGTCTTTCGTGAAGAATTTTGCAGTTCACTTCTATTAACAAGAACAAGAGAGTGAATTAGAGCAATCCAATTGGGGACTGTGCATCCTGACTTTTCTGTAAAAAGTACAAAAGGTTTAAGTCATCATCTTCAAGGAATCAACACTGGATTTCTTGATGTTAAGAGAACAGTTTTAGTATTGAGGAAAAATTAGCGCTTTAAAACTTTATCACATGAGTGCTGGATTCAATTTCTGTGTTATTTTTTACATTATTCATTTGTTTATTCAAATGACCAGCATTACATTTTTTCCATATTTAATTTGAAAAACATTGTTATTTGCTATTCAGAAATTGCTAAGATTGTACATTTGGTGCTGAAATCCGAAAACATGTACTTAAATATAATTGTGTCTTTTCATAAAGCAGCAGGAAGGACCATGACCATGATTTCCTGTGAACTTCTTTTGAGCAGCAATTCAAACTTAAAATAGTCTGCTAAACCACAGTGTGTACTGCAGAAGCATTTTGTTTAGTCGTGCATTATTATTGTAGTAGTAGTAGCAGTGTTGGAACTGTGAATATAAATTGAATAATCTGTGGTGACTCAGAATTGCTTCCTAACATCACCTCGATATGACTCTGTTTCTCCACCAGATTTTTGTCGCTTCGATGAGCCACTATGCAAGGATGAGAACACCTTTCTCAGCTTCGAAGCTATCCGTAGTATCCACAAGCAGATGGATGATGATGCAAATGGCAATGTAGACGTGGTGGAGACAGACGGCGTAAGTAACAGCCTTAGAAATCATCATCAACAGGAATGACGCTCTGAAATCGGGTATTGTGATTGGTAGTGTCACAGAAGTGGTCTTCATTCAGTCTGAAGAGGCTTACGTGTATAATTATTGTAATCCTCAGTAATTTGACTAGGCTCATGGTCATCCTAGTTAATCATAGCCCTGTAAAGACCTTAACTTACTCTAAGTAACTGGAGGATTTCTCTGTTTGCGCTTCAGGGCTTTTTTCATTTGTTTTTGTCGAATAATTAACCTGACTCACAATAAGTCCGGCTGTAGCCACCATGCATGTTGTACACGCTGGTGTTGCTGTAATTTTACAAAAATAATGTAAAAATTAACAAACTTATTTATGTATGTTTAACTGGAATATATGACTTTTATTTATGAAATACATGAGGAATAGTGTTGGATAGCAGGTGAATAATAATGAAAGCACAGTTAGAGAGTTACATTCAATGTACACAGCTGTTAAACGCTCATAAATATTCAAGTCAGTCACTTTTCAGACATCCTCAACAAAACCTGCCTGTAGCATTTAGCTGACATCCTAAGCTTTAGTCTAAACTTTACGCCGGTGCCTCCTCTGGAGTCTCATTTTGGTTTGATCCATCTGTAGCATGACCAGACCGAAGCAGAAGCAGAGTCATCACTGCAGTTGTCTTTGCTTTTAGAAGAGGACACTTAGCATGCAAGGAATCAAGTGCAGTACAGTTTGCTCTTGCATCTCATGATGGCTTTGAGCTGATGAATAGGAAGCTCAAAGTGATTAAAAGCACCTAAATACATTAGTCTGGCCGCTCGTTATCATACACTATGATTAAATAAAGAGGTTTGTTGATTTCTTTATGACTGAGATCAAAGTCTGCATCAGGCTCACAAGAACAATCTTTAGGTGGGGGCAACATTTTGCAGCTCTTGCTAATTTTTTCAGTGTGTATGTGTTGTCAGGAGCATGATATTTCACCTGCAGTACAGACCGTCTCTCTACCCTGTAGTGAAATCTTCCCACACAAATCTATCAAGAAAGAAAGGCTTCATGACTTATTACTGTCTTCCACCCATGTTGCATGAGTTGGCCTTTGTGGGAGTAGAAACTGTTGTTTTTTGTTTTTTTATAAACCTGGTGACTGAGTTAGCCTACAATATAGTGGGCAACCAGTCATATGATTCCATTGGCCAGTGGTTGACCAATGCCACTCATATGGGGGGAGAAAGGAAGTCTGAGTACCATACAGTTAGGTACTCAGTGCAGTGGTGTCTCATGTACAAAGTGTGGGATTTTGATTTTCACATGAAGACACCAAACAGTCACATGGAGGCATTTAAAAAAATGTAAGAGAAAAATGTTATTTTGCTTTAGTACATTTTATATGTTTGGCTAGGAAATACCCTACGTACCATAGTGTCTATCTTAACAGAAACACCTCGGTGTTACATGACATGAGAGATATTTTAAATGGAAGGGTTAATACTTCTTAGGAAATGTGCAGATTTTTATTATTGCAGGTGGTTAGATAAGAAGATTCAAACTGCTCCCATTCTCACCCACTAAATTATAAAGATACAGCTATAAGTCGAATAACTTAATGTAAGACTGGGAACAAGAAACAGCTAGCCTGGGTCTGGCCAAAGGTAACGAAATCAGCTTACCAGCACTGCTCAGTTCACTTATTAACATGTTTTATCTTGTTTGTCCTATATTCTCAAAGTGAAAAAAATTCGTTTTTGTGCCTCAGGCTACAACCTTACAGTCACAACAAGCCCTCAAAAACAAAAATAACCTGTGTTTTTGCAAAAAACACTTCTTCATTAGAAAAAAAAGTATAATTTACAGAATGTTTTAACTTATTTTTTGGTCTACTATTAGCTGGTGTAACACTTACAAAAACAGTTTAATGAGTTCCCTTTAATAAGACCCCATTTACCAATAATGACAATCAAACCATTTTGTTTACAGTTGGTTTACGGTTGGTACACGTTTTTTTTTTTTTATCTGACAGGTGGTTTTAAGCAATTACCATAAAAAATTTCTGCAGTGTTAAGAGTCACGAGGTGAGGTATCCCATTGCCTTTGCAGTTTTTTTTATTATCATCACAGTCTGGCTTTAGTTACTGGTTATCAACGACACTCGTCTGTCGTAATGTAGAATAAATATTAACATAAGGCAGGAAGAAGTTCCGTGCTGCCCCAGACTATGAAGTTGTTAGTGAAAAACGAATAATTTTTCAGGTCATGTATACATGAGTCTTTTATGTTCCTTTCTCAGTCTTCTTTTATGGGGGTCATAAAGACCACCATAGTGAAGCAGGTCAGAGTGCTCACAGTAAATTAAAACCAGCAAATTTCTAACACCAAATGTGGTCTTTAGTCCTCCTGCAATTCATAAACTTTGGCCAATCAGCCCTAACTCAAGTACTGTTGGTGTTTTTTAGCATGTGGGCATTTGCAATAATCAGATAACATTTTATTCCTGAATTAAAAAAGAGAGAAAAAAAAACATTACAGCATTGGTCAAACTAAGCCAAGAGAAAGACTGTTTGTCAAGTTGAGGCTTTTTATGAGCTAACAAGCTACAAGATAGAGTCTATGTAAACACCACAAACACCCTTGTCGCCCTGCAGTTCCTGAGAGAAGATCTAAACTACCATGACCCTAAGGCCAAGCATAACAGCTTCCACGGGGATGACCAGTTCATCAGTGTGGAGGACTTGTGGAACGCGTGGAAGGGCTCTGAAGGTACTGCTCTGAGGTTTCATTTTTTCCTTTGAGGGCCTACTGCAATTGCACAAACAGGCCTTTCTTTCTGATTTTCTTTGATTTTTCTCTTCTGTTTAACATATCTTTTTAAAAAAATATGCACTTATGATATATCCCCTTATAAACAATCCCCTCCTAGACACAAAGATCAGAGCACAGTTTAAATGCACAGATATGGTGGGGTTTCAAAAAAAAGGGGGAGGGGATAATAATTATAAAAATAAATGAAAAATAAAATAGAAATAATATGGCTACCTTTACATAAGATAGCTAACCATCAGTTTGTGGTCTAGGGCATACCTACAAAACTGTGTTGGACAATCTGGGACCCATGTCGTCAAGAAATAGATTCCATGCATGACAAAATACACCAATTTTACCTTAAGGCCAGTATGTTAAGTATTCCTAG
>JAQNCA010000029.1:20112919-20127249 GCA_029783725.1 Acanthurus tractus | reverse complement strand
CCCCCACCACCCCCCCCCCACACCCCCCACCCCCCCCCCCCCCCGCCCCCCCACCACCCCCCCCCGCGCCCCCCCAAATAATTATAAAAATAAATGAAAAATAAAATAGAAACATTATGGCTACCTTTACATAAGATAACTAACCATCAGTTTGTGGTCTAGGGCATACCTACAAAACTGTGTTGGACAATCTGGGACCCATGTTGTCAAGAAATAGATTCCATGCATGACAAAATACACCAATTTTACCTTAAGGCCAGTATGTTAAGTATTCCTAGGGGCAAGAGGTCGAATAACACTTCATGCCATTCTGAGACTGTTGGTGGTTTACTTGAGATTCACTTTGAGAGAATGCTTTTACATACAGCACATGTCAAATTGTTCAGCAGTGTTTGTCTGGTAGTATCCCTAATTTGTGGGCATGACATCCTGATAAAAGGCAATCTGGATCCACATACAACTCCTTGTTAAAAACCAGATCCAACTTTAAAACCAGTTTCATCCAGAAGTCCTGAATATGTACTCATGTCCATACAATATGTATGAAAACACCAGCCTCCTTATCAGTGTTTGAATGTTGTTCTGCACACTATGCTCCACATTATGCTCTGCCATTACTGACTGCTTGATAATTTGCAGACACTTTTTCACATTTAGTAAATGGCTCCTTCTGACTTTGTTTATATGAATAGCAATGTTTTAATCAGCAAGTATATAAGGGTTAAAGTAGTTCTATGTGACTGCAAGTGTGGGTTCAACATTTCCCTTGATTACCCTACAAAGGAGCAATGCCAAGACCTTGACCAGATAACACGTCAAGCGAAGTGCAGTCTAGTTATCACCTCCAGTCAGTCACAGAGTGGACATCATTGAATCTGTCAGCACAACATTCACATCAGTAATCTCACCTCTGTCTTCCTGTCTGCTCGCCTGATTGGCTATCTTGTACTCTTTAAGAGCACTTCCCATGTGCTGTGTTGTATCTGGCACTCAAGTCTTCTCACACCCTTTCCTCTGGCTGCCTTTCTTTCCCTTTCCACTGGTAGCACTGACTTACCCTGCATTGCAGTTTTCTCGACAGTGCTCTGGAGATTTTGAGCAAAGAAACTGAGTTTTTTAAAAAAATTGTATTTATTTATTTATTTATTTATTTATTTCAAAAGAGCATCACATTACCAGAGACAGTCCACCGTGTTTACTCTCTGCATAGAGCTGGAGAGTGAATTTACCTTTAATTGTTATTAGTGTGTACAAACTAGTGTATGTTTTACAAAAAAAAACAGATCATTCAGTGTTTTGATGTAGAAGTTTAAGTGTCAGTCTGTACAGTGCAGAGCAATTAAAAAGTGTAATGATGGTGATACATTTTCACAATGTACATTGAGTTTGGAATAAAACACAACTATTTTAAGGTACAGAGAGGAGATTAAGGAACAAACAACACAGCCTTTGCCACAGTCATTCCATTAAATATTTTATTGCAGGATTTTTTGTTATCACTGACTGCATAAGGTTTACAATCCATAGATTGAAAAAAAAAAGTTCAGAGTTGCCTCTTGTGACTGTGATGCTCAGGTTTACTGTTTTACTGGATTGTTCTAAAATATACAGATCAAGAAGAACATTGTTTACCGAATATACATTTAAACACCCTCAAGCACAGATCAAAAACAAATTTTAAGACAAAGTGATTGTTTAATTTCATGTTAGAAGAGAAAAACACATAAAAAATATGACTTAGACCTACCGACTTTACTTTTTGTGAAGGAGACATATTGTAGCCATGAAGCTTAATCAGCACTAAATTCTGCAAATATGTGATGATTGAGAAACAATGAGTGCTTTAATCAAGTTTTATTTTCTCGCTTCTCTCCTCAGTGTTTAATTGGACAGTGGATGAGGTGGTGGAATGGCTCATCACCTATGTGGAACTGCCACAATATGTTGATGCATTTCGCAAGATGAATTTTAATGGAAGTGCCATGCCAAGGTAAAAAAGAGCTTGACTGGATTAACTTTCATCAGTTTGACTAAATGTAGCCTCTTTAAAAGTCATCACATTCCCTGTTCTGATTAGTCCTTGTCAGTTTAAATACACACGTTGTAGCTTCTGTTATTTGACTCAAAAGGAATTCAGTCTGTAGATTTGTCAAAATATTCTAAATTTCTAAATCTAATTGGTTGGTTGTAGAAGATTTATTTTTTTATTTTTTTATTTATTCAGATTTATTTATGTTTATGTCATACATGGCTCTGAACGAATTACACACTTTGTTCTTGTAAAATATCTCTGTCTGTTCTCTTTCAGGTTAGCTGTGAAAAACACCACTCTGACACTGACTATTCTGAAGATTCTGGACCGCAGCCATGTGCAGAAGTTGCAGCTCAAATCTTTGGACACTGTGCTGTTCGGAGCGCCCTTGAGTATGTGAACTTTTTCTTTTTTAAATCTGTACTCTCACTCGTTAAACATTAGTAACGTGATCCAGAGACTTCAAGACGCCAAACAGAGATATGAGGGAGGTTGAAGCTTCACTAATTCTTTGTGAAAGTTTAGATTTAAGAACCTTTTTTTGTTGTTTTAAAATAATATTAGTGAGAATAACAGAGTAAATCAGAATACCGCATTGTCACTACACTCTTGCTAACAATAACAGAGGTTTATGATTCAGCGATTCCTCAGTACTTAAAAAATTGCAGGACAATTAACAGCAGTGCCTAGAGTCTTTACTTAGTGCCTCTTAAACTCACACACTGACTGACAAACTTATGCAACCCAGAGAAATCAGGATATTTTGGTATGAGATGTGAATCTGGTCAAATTGACAGGCTAATCTATCTGTTTCCACTGGTTTCCTTTTGCTGATATTTCATTGTGATTCCGAACTGAAATCAATTCAGAGTTAGTAATTTGTAGACGTCATTCCAAATGAAAGTCATTGCAAACTCTGTAAATGTGTTAGAAGGTCATCCCTTGCACAAGTCTTTTCGCCTAACCACTGTATTTTTATAAAACTGGTCGCATACCCAGCATAAAACATTGCTAAACTCACAGAAAAAACAGAATTGATTATCTTGAAATGGAAGGATTTTCGTGTGAAATGTCTGTAGGAAGTTGTGAGTGTGTTTTAACAGGCTACCACCATTACCAACATCCTGACCACTGTTGACTGCTACTCTCATTTTTCATCAGCAATCTGTCTTGGTAACATGTTGAGGTCAGATATAATTTGCTTTATTTATTTAGTCACTTGAGCATCTACTCACTGACTTACTCCTTTACTTACTTTAGTCAGTAAATGTTTGTACTTGTGGAAAAATCCTGTTACCACTTGTATGCGTAATTAAGGATTGAGCTGAGTGTCAGACAACGCTGCTCTGTATTCTCGACACACCCCTCTGCGTATTGAGACCAATAAACACACCATTCATCCTTTCCTTCTCAAGTATCCCCGGCCCAGTTCTGTAACTACAAATTTGCAATCCTTCAGGTTCCTCTCACTCTCACTCTTTGTTTTTCTCCAGGGGTTTGTAACATCACAGTGAATTGGGTGTGTCACAGCTGTCATACCTTTTGGCAGTGCTTTGTCACATGATCTGTTTTGACATGTTCCCAGAATGACTGCCAAAACCTTTTTTCTGAAAAACACATTCATCAGTAAAGGCTTGGTTAGAGTTTGATATGTTAATCTTGCACTCGGTTTGCCAAAATACATCTGTAGAGTTTAAAGAAAATATTGATTCTGACCAACTTTGGGGTTTTTTAGGTGGAAGGATTCATATGTGAAAAGGGAGAGCTGATAAGAGCAGATATGTGTAATTGTTAGCAAAGCTGAGAGAGAAAAACACAATGAACCCCCACAGAGAGCAGGCATTTGTGTTGGAAAGAAGTGTGTTGTGGTCTGTATCTGACATGTGTCATTGTGGATGTGTTTTGTTAAAGTCACAACTGAAGGAAGACAGCGCTGTCTGGTTTTGACAGCCTCTCAAAGCAAGGGAGTCCAGCTAATAGTCCGACTCCTGTGTAGCAGCAGCATTTTGAGACACATCTCACAATAGATTGATCCTAATCTAGCGGACAGTTGTGTAATTGTTAACCCAAGCATGTTTTGGTCTTGTTATTCCAGTTCTGTGGGTAATTAAGTGTCACTATATTCTGCCCTGGTGGTGTTTTTGAAAGGCAATGAAAGTATTGGAGTCTGTGTAAATTGCCACTTACATATACAGTCATAATGACAGAGGGAAAACAGTGTTTCCTGTTTTAGACAGATAGTGTTGCAGAGGCAATAAATAGAATCTGGGGCACAGTGCAGCTTTTTTTATTATTATTCATATAATCTCAAAAATAATGTACAGTATTCAGTTTAAGCATCTGTGTTCAGTCACAATGCAGATTCAAGACAAATTGAGCACACTCGCTTCTCAGTGAAACAGTGTGACCTCATTGTTGGGCTGTAGGTGGTTAAGAGGTAATGATCTGCATATAATAGCCTATCAAATGTAGCAGAAGCTCAACGATTGTTGTTTGTAATTCAGTAGAACTGAGGAGAGACAGGAGCAGCGGTTAACAACTGTCTCTTCTGGTACGTACTATGAAACAGTAGCAGGCACGGTTGGTCCAAGTTCCATGTCTCTGATTAACCTGTGTTTGGTCTTGGCTTTATAAGCAAGTCTACATGAATATACACAGCCCTGCTGAAAGCTCATTTAACACAAGCTGGAGACTCTATGATGTGCCTTTACCATACAGAGAGCACAGGAAGGGAGATGTGTGCTTTGGGTGACACTCACAGTTTTATTAAACTTTGTTCTATGACAACAGGTGTCAGTGGTTCAGGAACACCTTTGTAAAGAACAGTGTTTTTTGGTGTCATGTGCTTCTGATCATATCTAAAGAAAAACAAACCTGTGTTAACTTTTCCTCCTAATTTTACTTCCCTTTTGTCTCACTCCAGGAAGTAGAAGTCATGCTTTTGTCATCTCTTTCCCACACACCCATCTGCAGGTTTTGCAAAAAAAGTTGCCTCATTGTGCAGCTTGCAAGGCTGAAATTTAGGCTGTTTGTTAGCTGCTGCATGAGCCCGTCTGACTTGATGACTGATAGACTTTATTAAACCCAAATTTGATCTGGGTTTCTTTTAAAGTAATGTTCTGTCAAGGTTTTCATTGCTTGAAAGGGTATGTGATTTTAAGAGTTATTGGAAATGATCTAGCTGCTTTCTAGTTACTGTGACTTTTTAGAGCCAAGAATGAAAATGGCAGCATATTCATGTTTTGTTGTTCAGTGGAATAGCTAAAAAGAATTCGATTCATAGCCCCTTGTGTACCGAAATGTTATTGTCACCATTCAGTGGCTTTCTGTGCATGTTTATTTGAACAGGACACCAGACTGAAATAGGCTGTGCAAAGCTGGCTTTATCGTGGTCTTTTGCACTCACCCCCTCTCACCGCAACCTGAACTTGTGCTGCCGACTGTCCTATTTGTGTCACCGCTCAACACTTGCAATATGACTAGGATAAATTCAAGCACAACCTTCATACCACATCCTTGAGAAGCTTGCTTATTGTTAGACAGCTTTATTTTATGTTCTTGATTTTTATTGCCTGGCTGAAAGACTGCTATTGGTTTGTACTTTCATTTTGATGTTTTTTTTTAAACCTCACTAAATATAACCTGTCTTTTTTTTCTCTCTCTATCAGTGAATAGACACAACCACTTAAAGGACTTCATGCTGGTAGTGTCAATCGTAATAGGCATGGGTGGCTGCTGGTTCGCTTACATCCAGAACCGCTACTCCAAGGACCACATGAAGAAGATGATGAAAGACCTGGAGGGCCTGCAGAGAGCTGAACAGAGTCTGCATGACCTACAACAGAAGTGAGGGTTTTTCCCACCACCCACACAACAAGCTCCATTATATTCGACAAGTACTCTATTGTTCACACATACCATTAATCTTTTTCCATGCAAGAGACACTTAATATTAGCACTTTAAACATTATACACATCCATTTTCATTCACGTCTTTTTAAGAGGAACAAAAAGATACAGTGCACATTTTAAAGTGGTTTGCCTTAAAAAAAAATCACGACACATGAACTCATGAGACCCAGTGGTGAAAGACAGCATAGCTTTTAATGGGTTTTTTTGGACAATGTGACTGATTAATTAACATAAATTTAGAATATGCTAATTAATTTTAGCCTTGGGATTAATAACTAGTCGATGGCCTTAACAACAGTGTCACTCATCTTTCCTTACATAACTGTTTGTTTTACAAAAGTGTATTTGTTGGTTTTGGCAGTAGGCGTTCATTTAAAGAAAGCAACCTGCAGGAAATCCTGTCAATCTCATCATGTTTACTATGCATATAAACTTCCTGATTCATAAGAATTTCCATAGAGTGGTTGTCGATCCTGTATTTATTTCCATAGTCATATCTAGGTTGTGAGTCATAGCCTTCATAGCATTTAATGTACCAAGCCACAGAGCTCTAAGATGTCTTGAGTGTTTGAACCTTTAGACCTTTGAACATATGACTGTAGATGAATTCAGTTGAACATGACACATTTAAATTTTACCATCAAACGATATAAAAAAACAAGGTTTGTATCATAAATTTACATGAGTAGTCCAAGGAAGGATCAGTGAGTTCAGGTGTGTGTTTTTGACAGCTGGAATGACAACTCTGTACAACCCACCAATCAGGAGGTGTCATTACTAGCTCGCGGAGTCAGGTTTTAGCTGAAATCTTCAATATCTGGCTCTTGAGTCAGCTGCAACACAGCATTTCATTCACAATCCTAGTGCAAAATACAATGATTTCCACCTTTCCACACAATCACACATTCAAAGTACCATGTACTTCAAAATAAATTCCTATGCCAACTTTTGAAAAGGAAATAAAGAACACAAAGGCACAGATGTGATTTCATTGGTGGATAATCTGTGACAGCCTTTCTAAATTGTCCGGAAAAATGCAGCAAGCTTTGCTTTAAGCAGTGAAGGTCAAAGTCATTGATATCGATTTGGCAAGAATGCTTTTTTCATTCAGTAGACCATTTTTTACTAAACAATAGCAGACAAGATCTAATCTTAGCACAAATGCTGCTGCACATCATAGGTTAAAGCATTAAGAGTTGGCTGGCTCCCAAGCATGACAATAAAATTCCAACATGGTGAGGTTGTCCCTTATCTATCTCTTGCTATTTTATGCACCAAGCATCTTAACTTTAATAACTGTATTTATTAGGAAACATAATCTTGTTAGTAACATTATGCTGCAGTAAAACAGTCTGCGGAGATGAAGACTAACTCGAGCTCTACTTAAGTGGACTTTCTGTTCCATCCCTCATCCTTGATCTGAGAGTTTAGTTTATTTAGAGATGAATGATTTTTGGTATTACACTGCTGCTACTTCACAGTGAGTGGAGCAAAGGGACATGGTCTGTTACGTGTGTCCTTCCACCCTGGGCATCTTGCTTTGCTTTTACTATTCGTAAGATGAGAAGCCTAATGGGAATGATGAAATCTTGATCTTTTGAATGTTTAACTTCTACTACTCTTTGTTCCAGAAAGTAATGAATGAGTGACCTCTGAACCTTGCAGTGTTGCCATTATTCATCAAGCCTGTGATTTCTGTAGCTGCATTGCTTCAGTTTTGCATACTTTCTTTTCTGACAGATACTTCACACTGACCCATCTTTTCTAACTAAAAAGGAATCTGGCCATTTCATGTTTTAAAATTAGAAGTTTTATAAATAAAACACTCGAAATAGAACCAATACATACCAGCAATCCGTAGTATCGTGAGGAATAAAAGAAGGTTATAAGACAAAGCTCACTATTTTGGTGCTGTTAATACTTCAAGGAATGCTCAGAATGTGCTGCTAAGTGTGCACTGTTTTCTCCTATTCCTTTAAAGGATACTCAAACATAGCTTCATCTCAGGTCTTTTTTTTTTTTACTTTTAAAGGATAAGGCATGACGAATGTACACCCAGGTTTTTCTAATTATAACATGTCACTGGAACTAGGAATGAGCCTCACAGAGAGCTTTTTTCACTGTAGTTGCATTGTTTCAAGGTATAAATGCACTGTCAAGCTCTCAATGAAAACCATATGAAATGATTCTTTTCATTGAGAGGTTGATTTATAGATTGGAAAATTCACGTGCACCGGTTTGCCACTACTGTCACTACTAAACACACTCACACAGAAAAATCTATGAATGAGTTCGTGATTTGTTTTCTTAGACCAATGACTTGCCAGAGTATAGTTTCCTAAAAATTTTAGTTTCTGTTGAAAGAGTTGAATTAACCTTGTGGTTGATGATAAAGATAAGCTAATGGAGTGGATCAAACAGGAAAGCCTTTTCCTCTTGGGATGTTATGTTTTGTCAGACTTAAAACCAGCAAGAGGCTCAGTCACATTCACTGACCACACTCAGGAGCAGTTACAGAAATGAGTGCATGACATTCCTGTCTTTGTGCCTGGGGACACAAAACAGAGGGAGATGAGCTATTTGCTAAACTCAGTAATTTTTTCACCTCTTATAATCTACATGAGATGCTGTATTGTTTTTTATAAGACTGATTTTCAAACATGAGACAATATGATCTGAAGAATAGGAAATGGACTAAAAAAGACAAGACTTTGGTTTCTTGGCGCTTATGTCTGCCTAGAATTCTTCATTTTCTAAACCTCAATCACCTCTTCACATTTGACTGAAATATCTAAGTTCTTGCCAGCGTGCAGTTTCTTCATTCTGCATCTGTATGTATATTTTGTATAATATACATGAGGTGCATTTCTTCTTTAGAGAAGTAAAGTAGGTGAGTAGAAAGTTTTTTTCATAAGATTTTCTAAATACTAACCAGAGGAGCCACTGACTGCACCAGTGAGGAGAAAATAGTGCAGTCAAACTCCTCTGATAAACTGCCAGGTCATTGTGTTTGTGTCTGTGTGTTTTCCCCCTGTGGCATTATACTTTGATCAGTTGTGAAAACACACTGGCCACTGCCAACTTTGGAGTGGCCTCTGACATTATTTTCTTGCTAGTTCTAATTCTCCTCTTCCAATCAAACCAACAAGTTTTCACTGAATCTGAACAGCCCACAGCTGCAGATACCAGTCAGTTTGTTTTGTAGGTACCCAAACTAAACATGGCAGGTTGTAATACTTTGTTACCTGGGCTTGTTGTTCTAGATGGTTCTGTGATGCTTCAGCTCGACTAGCGCAAACGCTTCATTACATCTCATATCCCAAATTTATTGCTATTACACTGATTCATCATTTCAGTACAATATGTTTGCTGCAATTCTGTTATGCTATGCAGTCACATTTAAATGCAATCTGTGGTGGGTAAAAACTCAGAGAAAGGACGAGCAAACTTGGATGTGTTTCTCATAAAGAAGAATAAGTCCAACAAAAAATAATCATCCTTATAGGAGATTCATTTGCAATAGATTGTGTTTTAATCTTGTGTATTCATAATCAAAATACAATGTTGAGCAGAAACATTTCAGCTTGCCCATGTATCTACCGCCAAAAGCGGATGACTGTGATTCTCAGACATTTCATAGAAGCATTAAACTGCTCTAAATCAGATTCCACTAAATATATTGCAGCACAGAGAGCAAAAAACTGTGGCTGTTGTGAGGGTTATTGTATTATATTGTAGCTCAGAGTCACCAGCAAGAAAAAAAGACTTTCATTTCCTAAAGTGCATGTTTTTTTGAAGCTGAGAGAGAAAGAGAGGTATGTCCTCTGTCTGTAGCTGTGCCTTTCCTTCCTGATCCCTGCTGCCAGCTGCTCTCTTTCCATACCTTCAAGCAGATCCCATGGTGGTATCAAGTAGCCTGGCCCAGCCGTGGCTTGCTTGTTGAGAGACAGTAGGAGGAGGCTCTGACCGGAGCTGGATTTCCTTGGTGCCTTTTACAACACTGTTTGACCCATTCTCCGCCTCACTAGTGGGAGATGGTGTTAAGCGCGACTGCTTAACGTGTCAGGGCTAGTGCTAATTCACCCACATTTGGATTGAGGAGTGGTGTGCAGACAGACATCCTAGAAAAGGACTGGTGACAAGGACAACATCATGTGATGAACTTTAAGGATTGACTTTTCCTTCCTTACAAATCATTTTTTTGGGAGGGGAATGGGGATTTTACTTCCTCACAAATAATTTTGGGGTTTTTTTTCATGGAGGGGGGCAAAAATAATAATGTAAACGTATAAAAATGAATCGGGTGCTGCTTATCCCGCCTTTCCTAATCTGCGGAGACATTGTGTCTGCATCCCGTGAGCCCTGCAATGCAGGTCAGTTGAAACAGCATTTGTGTTTGCTCTCTGGGCATTGTAGCTCTGCCAGTGCTTTCGTATCTTAGCTTGAGAATGGTAGAGGTCAGGGTCGAAAGCATTAGCTGGACTGCCCACCACCCACATTTTCCATAGCTGGTTCTCTGGATCACCTTTCATTTCCCTGCTCCTCCTGCTGTTGTGTTTTGCCTGACAGGAGGACAGTGCTTCTCCTCAGTGACAAGACTTAAAACAAAAAAACTGGAGACTTAAAACAAAAATTTTTTGTTGTTGTACTTTGGTTGTGTCATTAGTCCTCATGTTGCATATCCAGACACTGGAATCTCAAATTTACAGCATTTTGTAATTTGTGTGTCTATGCATAAATAATTACATCACAGCTGACAACCTCCTTTTTTAAAAGTAGAATTTGATAAGAGGCTAGTCTAAAAATATCCCACATTCAAATCAACATGTATGTTGTGGATACGACAGAAGCATCGGCCACTGCACGGCACAGTTCTAAAGTTACACGCTGGCAGCTGTTCCCATTCTGGACTCTGCCCCGTCTGATGTCAGTGTATTGTGAGCTGCATAGCAGCTGACTGTGGCTCTTTGCTTTCTACATGTTAGCCATTGTTTCCGGTCATGCTTGGCTAATGCAAGTTCTACATTCCATGCATAATTGACAATCACATGCTTGCGTGTCATGTCTGCCTATAAAAAATGACTCTGCTACCTACAACGCTAATTATGTGGGGGTGAGGGGGGGTACCTTCACTAAGCAGACAGTGTTTCCTCCAAGAGAAACTAATATAAAAATGGTGGGTTTTTTTGTTCCTTGTTCCCAGGCTGCAGATTGCCCAGGAGGAGCACCGTACAGTGGAAGTGGAGAAGGTGAACCTGGAGCAAAAGCTGAGGGATGAGATCAACACAGCCAAACAGGAGGCCCAACGCCTGAGGGAGCTACGAGAGGGCACAGAAAACGAACTGAGTCGCCAAAAGTATGCTGAAGAAGAGCTGGAACAGGTACCTGCAAAATAAGATATTTGACTCAGACATGAAGACTTGAGTTTGTGCTGAAGCTAAGTGAGCAGTGTTTTATGAACCTCCAAGGTGGCAGTATGTTTAGGTCTATCAGATTCACACTGGCTATAGTATAAATACACCCACTGAAGTCTTTGTCCATTAGGAATTTGGCAGGAACAACACAACACAGCCCACACAAGTTTGAAAAACACATGAGTATTTGTTTGAAGGACTATCACAGTGATCTAATTCAGACACTTTGGTCACAGTTTCTTCTTTTTTCACGCAGTAACACAATGATGAAATGTAAGCATACGAGGCTTTCAGATTCAGGGTAGCAATATGCTTCAGTTTCTCATCCAGTAGTCTGTGGCCAGGCCAGTCACCACACACACAGCCCTCAACTATAAACATGGTTTTGAGTTGTGTTTGAAATCTGGAGTGTGTGGGATGTTTCTCTTTTTTACCAGTTTTCCAGATTTGTAAAAGGTTGCAGCAACTGAGACAACCATTTTCAACAAAACATGTTATCTTGATCAGTATCATTCAACAAATGTTAAACAATCATTATTAAATAGTAACTTTTTTTGTAACACATTCATGACTTTTGTATGTTTCTATTACATTTCAAAATTTGGAACCAAAAAGCATTACCAAGAATAAGTTTCTAGATTATATAAAGTTTTGATGTGTTTCTGTTTTGTCTCCTCATTTTTTTGTCTCCAATGTTCCACATTTTTTGCAGGTGCGCATGGCATTGAAGAAAGCAGAGAAGGAGTTGGAGTCAAGGAGCAGCTGGTCACCACCAGAATCCCTCCAGAAATGGCTGCAGCTCACCCATGAGGTGGAAGTGCAGTACTACAACATCAAGAAGCAAAACGCTGAACGGCAGCTCCTAGTGGCCAAAGAAGGGGTAAGCATGTTGAATCATGGTAAAAGGTTCATGACATTGCCTCAATCAAAGGACAACAGAGTCAAAATTATCTTCTAAAGTCACAGGAGATCAAAGATTTAAAGAAAATTGGCTGAAATATCTGTGTACAAGTTTAAGCAATAAAGCAATAAATAAATAAAGCAATGCAATAAAGGCTATTTCTTTGGCTGATTAACTGACTAATCTTAATTATGGTCCTGTGAATAATCCTGTGAATAATAATGGGGGATAATCATTTGGTCATTTGTTTCTACAGGCAGAAAAGATCAAGAAAAAGAGGAACACTCTCTTTGGAACTTTCCATGTGGCCCACAGCTCTTCCCTGGATGATGTGGACCACAAAATACTGGCAGCAAAGTAAGTCACAGATGTTATATTTGAACACTGTCCATGGTACCTGAGATACATCAGTCAAGCAAAAGTCTCATTTTGAGAAATAACTTTAACCCCACAAGGACAGGGCTAAGAGTGGTAGGGGAGGAGGGGAACAAGTATTCACCTTGCTCCTTTCTAGTTTGAATTGAATAACTGTAGAGTTTGCTAGAAGCAGTAAGTAACTGATGCTGTCATCTAGTACCCATAGAACCCCAGACTTTGCTCACTTCATATCTGAGTCTTTATACAAGGTTTCTAATGAGCTTCTCTTATTATTTCTCCTCTTTCACAGACAAGCCCTGGGCGAGGTGACAGCCGCTCTGCGGGAGAGGCTTCATCGCTGGCAGCAGATAGAGATCCTCACAGGTTTCACCATCGTCAACAACCCAGGCCTCCCCTCTCTGGCCTCGTCCCTCAACCTTGATCCCACCTTCATGGGCGGCAGAGCTACACCTCAACATTTCATCATGTCTGACGACATGGACGACCTGGATGAGGATATCGTGCCTGGAACTCTGCAATGTAAGGGTTCATCCGAATCTGTCGGCCAGTCTGTGGGAAATAGCAAACGAACCCCTAAACACTCCAAGACCCTGCTGGGGAAATCCAAAAATCAGCCCACATGAGAATTTGGACCTTTTATGCTACATTTACCTGAATTTATCCTGGCGTCCTCCCTGGTGATGTGTAGGTAGCCAGGCTCACGCGTCTGTGATTGAATTGAGTGTTGCCTTACATTTGTAAAATGTGTACCATGTAAATTCACATAATTGTCTTGTGCTTTTACACGATTCCAGTTGAATGCCTTTTTGTCAACTTTGTTCTCATTTTGGATGAAAGTGTTTACTAAACTCTCAGTTAACCATAAAGACAGACTTCTGTGACTTTCATTTGGAAAATTAACTGTCAAGAAAAATATACTTCTTAATGAGAACAAGTTTTTGTGCTGACCTATTTGTAGTGGTTGTTTCCTGATATTTGCTACAGACCTTTTGAAATCTGCTTTGATCAAACAGCTGCAGCTAAAGGAGACATGTATCTTGCAGTCAGTGCCCAAATGTTCTTTTATATGAGACGGTAAAAATACACATCATTTTTCATGAAATACTTATGTTCAAAATATGATCATCAAGCTTGGGTAAACACATCTCACACATCATTAGCTTATCAAGAAACCAGCAATACTTGATATAATTCTGTGAAGTCATGTTGTCATAGACTTAATTATTAACTTTTAATGGGTTCACATTTGACTCAGTGCAGGCGAAAGTTGCACTGCAGAAACCTTTGCCGACGGCAATAGTGAGTACGTTTTTTAATCACCATTAAATGCACTTTGAATCTCACTCCCAGTTTCACTCCCCTCTCTCCCCTCACCACCTTTCTGGCACTTGGCTTCCTCTGCTGTCTCATTGGCCAAACTACAGATGGCACCCGACTGTTGGAACGACGAGCCAGTGACCTGTGGTCCGTCAGTTCAGACTGTCAGCCCGTGTGGAAATATCCTGGTCGGCCATATATTCATGCCCCAGTTTGAAATCCTTGTTCCTCCCCTTGACTCAAAGCCACACAGAGCTAATACACTTTTTAATCGGGCAGAATGCTGCAGATGGACACAGGCTGTGTTCATCTTAAAAAAAACACCCCTGACCTTGCCTAGTTGCTTGCTTGCCACATTTACCTCCCTGCCTAAATC
>JAQNCA010000029.1:20082817-20112819 GCA_029783725.1 Acanthurus tractus | reverse complement strand
GCTGTGTTCATCTTAAAAAAAACACCCCTGACCTTGCCTAGTTGCTTGCTTGCCACATTTACCTCCCTGCCTAAATCTTGTCACTACCCACTGCACCTTTGCCTTATACCAGTGGTGATTTATAATTGTCTTTTAATTGTAAATGGGCCAAGTGTTGTGTTTTGTTTAAATACATTAATTGGTAAGACATCGTTGCTTTCTTTATCTGTAACATTTAATGTTTTTTTTGTAGAGAAAAAACAGGAGTGTGAGGTTTTAATATAATGTAAAGAACAGTGTAAAGACAGAATTAGCAAATGGGATTTATCTCAGAGATTTCAGTTATATTCAAAGTTTGATGTTGTTTAAAGTGCAGATATGAGCCTCCCATTACTTGAGTGTCTTTTCACCAACCTCCCAGTCGGTTCCTCTTTGACCACCAAGACTCGTTATGTGACAGGTTGTTTATAATGCTGTCTATTTGTGCCCACAGCTCCCAGTATGATGTCACTACGCCAACGCCACATTGACCCCCAGCTGGCCATGGGCTCCCAGAGGTTGGTAGAAAGTTGCCTGTTGGCGGGGCAGCAGGGGGAGGGAACCCCACACCCATCCAGATCTAGAGCTATCCTCAAGCAGTCACGCAGCCAGTCGTTCGGGCAGCTCGAGTGTCTCCCTCTCCCCCCTCTGTCCTCGGCTGTGTCTCACCCCTCCATCATCTGTACATCCAACCCGAAACCTCCGTCCCTCTCCTCTTTGTCCTCCTCTGCCTCCTGCTTACCCAGCTCTGTGGGTGGTGGCGCTGCCCCTCATTCCTCCCATGTATATCATGCTTCTTTCCAGCCCATGGACCCCATTCCTGATTTCATCTTCTCAGATGTCTCCAAAGCACGCTCTTCATGTGACGACAGCTTTGGGTACCGGTCTATTTCTAATTGTCCACACACATCGCATGTGCGTGGGTGTGTTTTTTTTCCACCTGCTGTCGTATAATTCTTTAACACCTTGTAGCATTGGCTCCTTTTATACATCTTGTTTCCTCTCAGAGTGTATTTGTCATGCTTTCTAGTTTTTTTAATTTGATTCATTTTGCTTTCACATCATTGCACTTGATGAGGCATCACAGAATCACAGCACTTGCTGTTTTCCAACCTCTCTCAGTGTTCCTGGTGATCTTTGCCTTCTCAACTAACAAGTGTGGATTTCCAGTGTCCAGGCTGTGTCGAGCGTGTCCATTGGCTTTGCAGGCATAGTGTAGAAAACCCCCAGCATGCAAGGCTTTAAACTATAAGTTTTTTGAGTTTTTTCTTGTTATCTCTAACTTTTTTTTCTCTACAGGGACCTAAATCGCTCTGACTCCGACTCCTCCCTGTCGCTCTCCCAAGTTGGTGATCGGCTATCTGCCTACAGCTCCAAAGGCCACCTTTTGAAGCCCACCTCTCTCATGCACGGCCTGTCTGGTCGTGCAGATGATGCTGTCTCACTGCATGCCCACACCCCCAACGGAGGGAATCGCATTCACGAGGTCAGTCCTGCAGAGGCTATGCCTGACAGCCCCATACTCATGAAGAACGTGTATGGCATGCAGAAGTCGCCCAGCATGGGAGAGATCAACAGCCTGTCAGAGTCGTCCCGCTCCCTCAGCCCCAACTCTACTGAACCTGACACGCCGTCACCTACAGGAGGAGGGCAGCTGGGGGCCACTGGAGCAAAGGGCAACACCCGCATCCCACAGCTGTCCTCCAAGAAGAGCCCGCTGGAGGAGGACAGCGGCTCTACAGGAGAAGACACAGATTCCACTGCCAGCCGCAAGAAACACACCTTCAAGATCTTCAAGAAACAGAGGAAATAAGGGCTACATGAACTACAGGCTATCAAGCTGCTTGACTGTTTTCCTCTGGTCTGTTTTGGGGGTTTGTTGATGGCTAAATGATGGCACAACTTGTTGCCGTTGCATCTTTTTGTAGGTACGACACCTACACTGATAAACAGGACTGTGGGAGCATCCAGCAGTTCAGTTTTATCTGCTTATGGGTCAATGTTGGATACGTGGGGAGTGGGTAGGTTTGTATATTGGAATGTAAAGTATTATTTATTCTGCAGGAAACTGTGCCAGTCTCAAAGGGACTTGTGTCTCCCAGTTGGTTTTTCTTTCTTGTTCTACAATCTATAACATTTTGCATGTCTTCACTTTTGTTTGACTGATACCTGAATGCTTAGTGTTTGCTTGGTTCTTGTTGTTAACTTGCTTAGACGACCCTTGATGTTTCTTTTATAAGTACCTAAACACCTAGCCTACAAACCCAAAGTGAATGCACACTTTTTTTCACTGAGTACTTTGTTTTTATTGATGGTTACAAGTTTTTCTGTCTTTTGTCATTTTCTTCTTGACAGAGCAAATGACGCATTTAGAGGCTCATCAAACAGATAAAGTCTAGAAGGCCTGTTCTACTATAACAGTGACTCCTAGTTCTCAGTAATGGTAGCCACTTGGGGTGATTTAGGCTTTCTTAAACCAGTATTCATTATGAAAATTTGTACACTGTAAAATATAAATAAAGAAAAAATGCAGTGATTAGTGAGGGACTGTGTACTGTACACCATCCTTGCTTGTGAACAACTGCATCTTTCCAGGAAGCCCCTTTCATACCCAGTCATTCTTTGATCATCTTTTACTGTTACCTGTCTCTGAAACATGTTTCTTGAATTAAATTTAGAGTATAAATATAGCAAAACCAATGAAACTGATAAGGTAAAAATATTAAATATGTAGTCTTTGACCTGATTTAAACCGTGCATATATTAACAACATTTAACCACAATTTAACACATTGTCACAACTTCTTATAATAAGATTTTAAAAAAAGGGTTTAAAAAATGTGTTGGTCAAAGAGGCTTACTGGCAATTTCACAATCTGACATCAGCTTTATACAAAAGAGAGTTGAACCATAGTTGAATATGCCTACAAAATAAAAAAAAGAAAATCGAGTTGCATCGTTAGACCTTTTAATTTTTCTTATTTATGGTTGAGTGCTAATGAGCATGAGAGAATGTGAGAAATGCCCAGCTTTTAAATAATGCCAAAAACTGTGCGAAGAACCCTGCAAATGTAGGTAATCCTTAATCACTGGGCGTAAAATTTTACAAAGCACACTGTTACCAAAATGTTCAACTACCAGTCTGTAAGTACGTTTGAAAGAACAGCAGTTGATCTTTATCTGACTTAAAAAATGTGCAGCACTGTGTATAATGCTAATGGACAACAACATTATCAAAGAGCCAAATTTGCTGCAGGTGTTTCCTTCTTGTGTCTACTTTAACAAATATCCAGGTGACCAATAAAAACTTAACAGCAGTTTGTCAGTGAGGGACGAGTGCTGGTAATGGCTTTAATTAAAAGGCTAAATCATTTGCTCTGTGCAAGACAGAAATTTCAAGTCGTAACTGCTTTGTTTTCCACGGTTTTATGGAAGATTTAACTCAACTAGTTTATGGAAGTGGAATATGATTCACATCAAAGTGCCAAATCCCTCTTACTGTCTGAGGCCTTTGTATTTGTAGAGTGTTTGGCCCCTTTTAAAACACAAAACAATACATATACAGTCTGTAATGTACCTGTATATCCTAAGTTGAAATGCTGAATGTCCAAGGGTATTGTTACTGTAACAGTATCCTCAGTACAGTATGTTTACATTTGTTACAGATAATTACTATCCTCTGACTACCAACATAAAGAACGTGCCAGTTTTAATGTTGGCACCTTCATATGAGCACAGAACTATGCATCAGTAGTTATAGGTGATAAATAGTAGGAACTTAGGACGTTCCTGACCAATGAACAACCAAAAAGTGCTGCAAAAGACACAGTCAGCCTCCCCCAGCCCTTATTATGTAACAGGTGGTTTGGATATGTAAGACATGTTAAATATTTTACTTTAGAAACCAGTTAAAAAAAAAAAATGTATCAATTTCCTACTGGTACTTTTTTAAAGTGTCATTTGTACCTCTTTTGCACGACAGAGCTGTAAATGGATTATGCCACGAGAATATGTGTGAGTATGTGTGTGAGTGTGTGTGTTTGTCTGTCTGCTCCCAGTATAAAGCACTGTAATGTTGATGCATGTCAACTGCTGTAACAAAACCTATATTGGGTTACTAGAGTAAAACAGCTTACGCTCTTTAATCCTCACCCAACTTTTTGTCTCTCTCTTTATTTTGGGCTTCTATTTATGAATACATACAATATATTTGTACAGAGAAAATGATAATTTTGCATCTTCTGTGATGGTCTAGACTTTTATGGCACTCCTGCATGATAGCAATAAACTATTTTGAATGAAAAATGAGCCGATTTGTTCATTGACATTACACGACATGCTTTGGATTTGACTGTTTATTTTACAAAAAAAAGACAATTTTCTCTTCGATATTATTTTAGTTAGTTTACTACATACATTTGCAAAAAAAGCATCCATGTGCAATCAACATCAACGTTAAAGTGTATTAGTTAACCTTTGCCTATTAGCATTTAACCCAGCTCACAAGACTCCACCTTACCTGCACAGTGTGGAGCACTTGGGCAGGGCCATGTGCTGTTAAATATTTACCTATGCGTCAGCGTGAGTGAGGTGGAGCAGGATGAGGTCCGGGTCTTTTGGCTTCTTGTTTCTCTGCAGTTTAAAAAATCCTTAATGGAGGGTTTAGTGAGAAAACTGTATGAACCATGGATTTCAAAACACTACAGATTCTTCTGTGTGTTTTGTCTCAGTATGCAGGTAGGAGGAGTTTTCCTTTCATTATCTGTGATACTTTGACCCCTTCTGCTTTTTTATGGATGTCATGAGCAGTTATGTGCATTTCTCGTGCCTTAAACAGATAGTCTGGAGTTTAGACCACGTGAGACTTCTGAATCCTCCAGAGGAGCCTCTTCCAGACTGTCTTTTGGACGTACTGTACTCCTGTGATGAACCTGCTACAGTACAGCTGGATTGTATTTTGACTTTTGACACTGGCATCACTTCCACATTCCTTTTAAGGCAGTGGAGCTGCACCCCAGGCGACCTTAAAATCAAGACCTTGGACCTAAACCTGCCAGATTGGTTGGTTTATCAAGCTGATGGGATTGTTCCAGACTCCCAGTGGGTGCTGAGTTGTATCCTGCAGGCGTCAGTCAGATACAGTGGATTAGATGACGTTGAGGGGTCTGTTGCAGCTCGAGATGTGGCAAATTTGCAGCCTAAGCCTTTTTTCGATCGACCTGTAAAACAGCATCAACTTTGCGATTCCTGGAGCACACAAATGCTGCAGTTAACTCAACAGGTTTCAAAAAGACTGTGCCCTTTGGAGCAAGGTAAAGTTGGAAAAGTTAACTTTTAAGTGCTCATGTGGATGAGTATGCGTGAAATCCAAACCTTAAGAAAGTTATATTGATGCTTCGAAAAATCCTGAATTTCTTCTGTTTCCACTGTAAAACTAGAGATAATCTGAGCCAGCTATACAAACTGATGTCTTTAGGATGAGTTAGATGTTTAAATGTCGTACTGTTCTGGTCTGGAAAGGATGTATATGTTTTTAGATATTTAGTTTGAAAAAAATTCCTGTAGTGTTTTAAATCTTTCCAAACCAAAAAAGGAAAAACCTGTCTATGTCATTCAGAAACAGTCCATTTGCTGTCCTCAATATTTGCTTCAACTGGAGAGAATTTTGGTATCACAAAGACATTCAATCCTTACGGCAGTGAGGTTCTGGAGCATCTGCGTGCCAAAGCCATCTCTTATCCATGGTAAGACAGCCAAAGTCACAGCCTACATAACCAAGCTTTCTGTTCTGTTCGTGTTTGTGTTATTCTGAGTTGGTAAGTTATTTGTGCCTTGCGTTTTGCCAGGTGTATGTTCTCCATGTGGATATTTGTGACCAGACACTGCCAGACAGACATGTGTGGCCTGTTTTACCACATAGACTCTCGTAAAAACTATGCTACACCAACATTGTTTCTCAGAAAATCAGGTATAGTTAAAAATTTCTTACCATTTTTCACATTTTACTATTAACTTACTGTACAATTTCTTCATGTGGATCTATGCCCTCATCATTACCCTGTACATACAGGCCAGATACACATCCAGATGAATGGAGAGTCGCAGGAATCCTCTGCATTTCTTTCTACATTCAAGGTGCCTTTAAGAGAGTGGTGCCAAATCAGTGTGGTGCTGCAGAGTAATATGGTGTGTAATTTTTTTATTGACAGAAGATATCTTTACATTGTGCAAACAATGGTGTTAATTCAATATAAAAAGTCATTGTCGCTGGATCTCAGGTGACTGTGTCCATGGTGTGCATACATAGGGAGCAGAGAACGGTTAACTCTCTGGAACACAGGTATGTCCACTTCTGCATGACAATGATTAAACTATTTTAACATCAGTACTGAAATGCATTTCAATTTTTCTGTGTCTTTCTCTGCCTTACAGGTTGAGAAATACTGCCGTGCTGGATGATACAAATGGATATTTTGTAATTGGTGGAGGGAAATACATACGAGGCGTGGAAGGTTATTATGGACCACTGGTTTATTACCGCAACAGAATATCACCTCACAGCCTGGTAATGTACTGCACCTGCCCACACTTACTGTCTATGTCAGTGTTTCACTACATTTGAGTCTGATCGGTTTCCTTTCTTCCAGACTGATGTTGTTGTTCCAGATGTTATTAGAGCTGTGAATCTGACTGGATGGCTGCAGTCCTGTCAAGAACTTCATCTTGATTTGACTTTGAAGATCAGTGGCTATTCCCTCCAGGCAAAAGAGGAGGAGTCAGGTAGTATGCTTGCATATCCACTTGATGGTGCTAAAAACACTGTCTGCAGCCCTCTGCAGATCCCTCTGCAGGTCTTCTTAAAGTAAAAGGACACTGTGTCTGATTTTTTTAAGAGACCTGTTTTGATGCCTTCCACATGTGGATGGTAAAGGATAAAATGTCTCCAAGTCCACAGTGTTGGATGTGGGAGGCAACTGTACCTCACAGAAGTCAAGCTGCAAAACTGGCCAAGTTTTTGGCTTTCAAACGTGGTAAGGCAAAGTAGAAACCATTTCACATAAAAGCAACAATAGATATGTTCACTTTAAATGACAACATGTAATATTCCAGCATCAAAAGACTCTATCTTTGTCATATGTTTTGCTAAGTTGTGCATTTACTATCCCAAGTGTTTCTAGCAAGACTAAAACTTTGAAAACTATGTGATTTTATTCAAGGTAAAGGCACATTCAATCTGTGTGAAAATCTAATGTGTTTCTCTGCATGTTTCCATGTATTGCCTGTCACTATTATCCAGGTTAGCATCAATCAGAGAGTGAACAAAGAAGTTGGCAAATGTTACATAATGTAGTATAAATGCAATTTTAACTCTCCTGTGAACTTTTCTGCCTGAATAAGTCAGATAGATTTTCATCTGTAACAGCGGCCTTTTGAATTATGATATAAACAAATCCTAGTATCCTACTTGACTTTAATAAGTGAACAAACTTAGTCTTTTTCTTAATATTAGCTTAATAGAGAGACCTTTAACAGCAGAAAGATAAAATTGAAACATGTTGATTATTAAACATATTAACAATAAGAATAATTTTTTTAATCATTGCTCAGTTTTTTGGTTAACTCAGTCAAGATTTTAAAGCAGATCTGAAATTTCAAAAAGGATTTTCTAATTCTTGAACAGTGTACATCAGGTTAGACTGTAAAGTTATGTAAGGAGATCTGCTTATAAAAAAAGGCATACAAAAATACATTTCTTTGTATTCTATCTTTGTACAAATCTAATTAAGTCATCCTGTAAACAGAATTGGATGTGTTCTTGCATTAACTGGACACTCCAAATTTCAACTAACCCTAACGCTATCATGTCCATCCATCAGTTAATCCTCAGTATTGAAAGGCATTGAGTTTAGCTTCATCAGCTGGCTCGCAAGCAGCAGCACGGTACATCAGCTTGACTTTTGGCGTTCACTTTCTAATAACTTATTGTCTTTCCCCGTAGTTGAGGGCCAGCTGACTAGAATTTATTTACTATGAGGAAAAGTGACAGCTCCAGATTATGTGCACAACATTTTAGAGTGGGCAGCTCCAGCACTAACATGGAGAAAAGGATGCATTTCATCTCTTCTGGACAGATTGTGCAGAAGGGTTATTTTACAGCTTTCCTGATGGCTTCAGGATAGCACCAGCAAACCCTGCACCTCCTGCAGTTTGAGGGGTCGATCTGTGTGCTCCGCTAAATGGGGGAAATGAAGGTGTCAAAGAGGGCGAGTGTCCTTTGCAGTTGAATAGAGTCTGGGATCAAACTGTGAATCACTGTAATGCAACATGTTTGTTATGAGACTCCCTCTTTTCAACCTTCAAATCAAATTCTTTCCAAAGGATATGCCCCACCTGCCTGTCTTGAAATAGGTCAAAACATAAAAGCTAGATGCTCTTAAAGGCTGTTACATGCAGACTTGACATGCACAAATTCAATTTGATGAGGAATTATTTTTCATTATGTTGTGGATATCCATTTTTCTAAAGCCAACACAGAAACTATGTGATGTTTTCACTGATTTAAACACTCAAACTCATTCACCAAATGAAAATATTATAAATGTAATGTTTCCTTTACTGATAATGTCTATGTGGCATTTAACAAGAAGCAATGAAGTCAGTTTTCCCTGTCTGACTTGCAGGAGGAAGAGGAGTTAGCATCCAAGCTGTGGGCAGAGCATTGTACTCCTTATCACTTCATAAACTGGGCAGAGCAGGCAGCACAGAAGTGGTCAGCAAAATCTTACCACTGCTGCTCCAAGCGGGTTGCTTAGCTGATAACCGAGCTATGCATATGTCATCAGTGCTGTACAGCACCGGCCTGGGAGTCGAGAAACAGTTCAATAAGGTGCGTAATACTAGGTCAGCTCCAGTAAAACTATTCCTGTGGGGAACATGTCTCAGTTTTTATTCTCTCTCGCTCTTGTGTGTGGCACAGGCATGGCTCCTGGCCCTGCTGGCTGCCCAGAAAGATGATCGAATGGCACTTCTGCATCTCGGGTACCTGCACCACCAGGGTCTCCTTGGTCTCCCCGCAGACCAAGACTTGGCCTATGCATATTATGCAAACATTGCAAAACAGACAACTGTGGACCGTCATAATCCCACACCACAGCAGGTAATGTATGCATCTGAAGCAGGATGCTTTGGTGTGCAAATTTTGCATCGCCTGATTAATGCAAAGTAATACACTTCTACTGTACGTTGTACCAAGAGCTTATTGAAGTAGGACTTTGTGTGTTCCTTTAAACAATCCCATATGCCATTTATTTGAAACAATAATTACCCTTTTTTAATCATGTATTATACATAACAACATGATTTAAATTATCACAAACACGTTTGTGAAAAATAAAACACAAAATAGTGATACACAATAGATTCTTTTGTACAAGAACAGCGGGTTGTTTTAACATAGGATAACTGTAAAGGTTTGGAAGAAAACTGTCGCATGAAGCTGTGGACTTATTACAACATATGAAATGATATGTGATGTGTGATACGCTATTTTATTATTTTCTTCCCTTGCTGTGGGTATAGTTTTCAGATTTCCATCATCAATAAGTTCACCTTTGTTGCTGTTTTCCATATGAAAAAGATAACAGTTTGATAAATTTGGTCATATTACAGTGCTCAGTCGGGCGGGTTTTTTAAAGCACAGGGCAAATATTAAAAAAATATCACCACTTTTTCCTTTTTTGTTTCAGACTTTTGTTGAGGCTATTTACTTAAACAATGATGAGGTGCTGAATCTCCAGACCAATGAAGACCATCATATCTTCCAGTGGCTGAAACATCAGGCACGCAGGGGAACAGCAGAAGCCGAGGTCCTTTTCTGTCATCTCTGCTTTTTAAGTTGTATTTATATACACAGGCACAGAAGGTCATGAAAAAAAGAGTAGTAGAACTTGGCCACAGACGCTCAGTCGAGGTAGTTTTAAAAAGAAGAATTTATGAACTGTCTTGCAGCAAACAGTTGCCCGCATGCTGTTCTGGGGTCAGCAGGGAGTGACTCCAAACATCCAGATGGCTGTGAAACATTATGAGAGGGGAGCGGTCCTGTGGGAAGACCCAGTGTCAATGTATGACTATGGCATAGTCCTACTGCAGGTCAGGCTCATATCTGATGTACAATAAGAAACATAACTGAATCTACTGAAACAAAACTCCTACTTTGGTGTCATTACATATTATCTACATTTATTAGTAAATAATTTGTTTCTCTGAAGGGGCATGGAGTTGAAAGGGACGTTCCAAAGGCTGTCATGTTTCTGAGAAAAGCAATGGAGCAGGTGTTGTTTGGTTAAATGTTAATTCCTTCTGCATTACTCATTTGTTATTTATGCTGCAGCATAAGGAATATAACCTCTCTCCATATAACGCTTGTCTATTCTGGCTCACAGGGTTTTGTTCCAGCAATCAATGCCCTTGCCTGGTACTATGAGCAGTTTGAGCATGACTACAAGCAGGCAGTGCAGCTGTGGGAGCAGGCTGATCTCCTTGGGTGTCCAGAGGCTGCTTTGAATCTTGGTGTCATACACTCACAGGGCCTGCATCCAGGAAAAGCTGCTGACGAGGTTGGCTGAAAGTGTAAATGCTTTCTGTGATCATCCGCTCGTAGGCTTACAGATTAGTCTTGAGTGCTCAGAGGTGAATCATGTGTCTTTCTGACAGCTTAAGGCCTATCAGTACTATCAGAAGTCTGCAGAGAGAGGGCACATCAGGGGAGCAATCCTGGTCGCTGACATCTGGATCACTGGGATACCCGGCCGTGTCAACAGGCGTCCATCAGATGCCGTTTTGTGAGCTTCACTTTCTATTTCCTTCACAACACATATTGATTTTTTGTTATGTCGTGACTGAAATGTCTCTTCAACTGACTGCAGGTTTGCAAAGTGGGCAGCTGAGCACAACGGATACCTGGGCAGCATCTTGCGGAAAGCTTTGGATTCATATCTCAAGATTGACATGTAATCTTTTTGTCTGTATATGCTTGCCTTGATCCTGATAGGACATCTTTATTAAATGCAGTAGTTTAATACTGTAGCTTTTCCACAGGTTCAGCTCACTGTTGTATTATATGATGGCAGCTGAGTGTGGCTATGCAGCGGCCCAATTCAACGTGGCATATCTATGTGAACAGAATACTGTGAGTTTAACTGGAGTTTCATGATATTTTTTTTTATTCTAAGATAGTAATGTCTTAACTCTGTGTGTCCTTAGTTTGGTTTTCAGGATCCTGCTTTTGAATCAGACTGTATGTGGAGATATTACAACCTAACAATTCAAAGCAAAAAACCTGACACCTATGGTAAGCAACTGTTTAATGGGACTTCAGTAAATAGAGACCTATGTGCAAGCATTCACAACTAAAATTCTCTGTGACTCTACAATGTCTCCAGCCTTTATAAAGATGGGTGACCTGTTTTATGAGGGACGGGGAGATGGAAAGAAAGATCTCCATTCCGCTGCCAAGATGTACACCCTTGCAGCACTAGAGAAGCAGCCACAGGTCTGTGTATTCTTGTTTTTAACAGGTTTTTTGATCTTGTTTTTATTCTAAGTTGCGCTTGTATGAGCCATACTGTTCTTCCACAGGGACTGTACAACCTTGGTCTCCTAGCTGCCGAGGGTTTCAGGCTGCCGTTGTCAGTATTGTCTGCCCTCGGCCTTTCTGAGTTGTATTTTGCAGACAACAGTTTGCTTCTAAGTACTTTGTACAAAAGGTGTGTATGATTTGTTGTCTTCAAACAGTACATTGGTTGTGCTAGTGCATTATGCTGTTTTTAATATTCATCTGAGAGAAAAATAAATATATATTTTCCTCCAATAGATGCAGAGACACTGGAGATTCAGATTCATACTTGCCTTGCAGTCTTGCTCTCTTTAATGTGTATCTTCAGTCTTTCCAAAAGGATTATAGTGATGCCATTAAGGTTAGTGTGATACACTCAAGCTATATTCATTACATTAGTCAACTGTCTAAAACAAGAGCAACTTACTCTTCACCTCTCAAAGGAAGATAGGATCGAAGAGAAGCATGCTAAGCTGTCGTGGACAAGGATGGAAGACATCTGGCATGCAGCCTAGTTCAGTGTATAAGAAATATTTGTGCACTAAGAGAGCTTACATACTTACTATTTATAGATAACACAAATGATAGATGTTATTATGATAACTGGCAAAAATTTTACCCAAAACCGATGACATAGAGATATCTGTAGAATATAGGGCCATGTCAGGCTGGAACAAAATATCAATACATTTAAATTGCATTACCAATAAGATCAGTTCAAAAAGAACTTACACTTTTAGTGCTAGCTTATGGTTCACTGCACACTGGCAACATCATGCACTAAACATATACCTATATATCTCATCTACACACAGAGTTATTTGTTTTAACCACTTCATGTTGACATGACGTGAATGCAAGAGAATTCTTTCTTCATTTTATTAAATTTTGTTTTGTTGACACTTTTGATTTTCTAGAATTTGACGTCAAAATGTTTTGTTCTCTTGGAGCTGTTACTGCAGTAATAACCTCTATGCAGTCTAAATAAATATGTTAAATTACAAGTATTATCAGCAATACATACTCAGAGTTTAAAAAAAGTAAAATCACTAGTTATGACTTCATTTAAGTTGTATTTAATAATTTAGAACTATTATTTTGTCATTATTATTGATGGTTAATTTATTTGTGAATGGCATGTCAGGTCTTATGGTAGTCTGGTGCACATGCATTTAATGTAAAGAGCAGAGTGTTCACTTCATAAAATGATACAATTGGTGAACCTGGATAAATGAAAAGCTACAGGGCATGTCACTTAGGCACACCTATCTCCCCATTTCCTGTCCATTTCCTCAAACATTTTCTATTAAAAAATATATATTGCTCACAATATAGATGCCAGCATCTGTTCATCTATTGCACAGTTCCTCATATTAACCCAATAATCTGTGGCATGGACTTGCTCAACAAAACAACTTGGAACTAGGTTTAGAAAATAATTATTGTGATGTAACATCTCACTAACATTTTGTTCATGTTGTTTCCCACAGTTCTCCACCGCTGTTGCCATGGTAGCAGCTCCAACAATATTCCTAATCCTCCTCGCTGTTTTTAGGAGAACCGTGTTGCTGCACAGCTAGAGTCAGGATTCTTTTCTGGATCACGTGGGCCACAAATTGAGAGACTTAACAGCAGGGTCATCCTGCACTCCAACTTTGTGTTAGCTTACTTTGTGCTTTGTGTTAGCTTACATGTTTACAATAGCATCTCTGTAAAAAAAATTGTACAAAAAAATGTAGTCCAAAGATATTAGTTTTTTAAAAGCATTTCTGAAATATGTCTGATTTGTAAATTTGCTATTATTAAACTTTTTTTTGTTTTGCTTTTACATTAAAAATCAATACCTTGAAAAAACAAGGTGGTTGTTGCTCAGAGATATTGCTCTTGTATGTCCATTTGTCTCCCCACAGTGGTCTGTAAGTGAGTTTATTACCTTTCACACAATTTCAGGTAAAAAATGTTTAGCTTTTGCCTTAAGTCCAACACCACCATGTTCTTCTTAAACATGCTCTTTAAACAAGTATCTAACAGGTCACCTGGACTCTGTGCTTTTTCGATGTGACATGTACACGTCAAGTTACATGTCAGACATAACTTAATATTAATTCATACAGTTTTTAATTAGTTTTGTGCAAACAGATCTTTCACAGTTTCAGAGGACAGAATTCATGGACACTTTTGTAATGATAATGGGACTGCCAGCCTGGCTGGTATATATTAAGTTAAAGTTTCGTATAGCATTGTCTTCTCCAACTCCAGTACAGTGCAACATCAGTTTTGCCTGGCCCATTTTTGGAGCAAAGACTTTCAGAATGAGAAGACTGTAGAATCTAACCCTATTTGTTTAATGAAGGAGTATTGCTGACACTTAACCAAAATTTAACATCTTCCAAAAAATCTCTGTGTGATTCAGAGCTGCTAACTATTGACGCCATAAAACATTTCTATGACATACATTTCACTTGAATTTAGAATGTCTATGCCATTACGACTTCAGTCTAACAATGGATGAAAAAACATGCATAGAAATCTAATCTGAGAGGGAAATTTCAGTGTTTATTGGAGACAGAGAGACATAAGTTTAGGGCTCTGAATGGTTTATGAACCGTCCTCCATTGTCTGGCAGACTGGATTTATCCAGTAGTCAAATGCTTTGCTTGTGTATTGTTGGAGCTGTCTGTGTTTCTGTGTTAAAATGAATAATGAAAAGTATGTGTAAAAAATCACATCATATCTTTATTATATCTTATTTTAATGTAACACACCACTGCTCATCAACAAGAATGCTGGAGAACCAAAATCAATTACATAAACGTCTTATGAAACAGATTCCATTCACCTTCAAACATCTCATTAACACTGACAGAAGTTAAATTGCTTTGCTTTTGTTTGTAAGAACCTCTCAGAGTTTTTAAAAGGTTGTAATAGTAAGAATGGGAAAAAATGTTGAAATTTGTGCTCCCCGTTAGCTATAAAGTTAATTGTTGAATCAGTGCAATTAAACTAAATATTTCAAGGAGGCTTGCTAATGAAATAAACCTTCAATAAAAGGGGCCCAAATGAACTTAATTAAAAACTGCACAATTTGAGACTTATATCCACCTAAAAAATATTCAAATGTAACAAATAACTAAAACCAACAAACAAACTAACAAAAAATCCTCACAAGCATTAGACTAGACTTACATTACTCAGCATTGCATAACTCTTGCTACCAGTCAAAGCAGTAAGGCCATGCTCTTAGTATATTATCTGTAAACTTGGGAGGGAAACATTGGGTGTATTAACATGATTTCTAGAAAAGAGTATTTATGTTACTATGTGTCCTGTCTTCTTCATACGTCTTGCATAAATTGACAGGCAGAAATCCTCCATCCCCAGTTACCACGCAGACAGCGATGTATCAAGTGGACTGTCTTTAATGAAGTAACTGACAGTATTGTAAAACTGACAAAGAAAAAAGATACAATTGCAAAGTGTCCAAATTCTCACTACAACATATATACAAAGGAAGCATTAAGTGCCTTTAAGCAAAATAATATAGTCTATTAAACAATACAAATAATTTCCAATTACATCATAAGTTGGCGACAGGAAATATCTTCAGCATATTTCCTTATTGAAAGCTGGCCAGAACATGTGGCTGACCTGGATATACTATTCACATTTTTATCTTTATTTAAACCCTACAAACATCTCAAATCTATAAGAATGTGCATACAAAATAATAAATGATGAACCCAAGGTTTATTATTGCATACATGGCTCTGACACGGAGAACTGATCGTCTACTGATGATGTCATCAGCTAGAGACACATACCATGTGATCTAAATGACTGCTATAAAAAATCACCAGCAGGGGGTGCTAAGTGACTATTAAAATAACATTAGTAAGCAGAACACAGTGAGAGCTATTTTGAGAACGAAGTCTAGTAACAGTAGGCTGACTGTACTGTACATGTTGACTGTCAAGAAATGTATATTAAACGTGTGAGCATAAATGTACATTTAAATTACATTTTGTTCACAAATATATCTTCCTTTTAATTGTTTTATTGTAATATAATCCCCATAATGTCACAGGTTGATTCTTTTAAGACTTTGAACTAATTATCAGAATTTTTCCCCAACACTGGCCCTTTTACTCCCTGTCAGCTTACAATATTTTCGGAGCCAAATTTAATTTTGACAGTTTCTTGGTTCAGTCGCGTGAAAATCCTGACGCTTACGCATGACGTGGCCAATTAACGGGGCGCGAGGAAAGACATGCTAGGACCTGCTTGATAAACAAACAAATAGCAGCATTTCAGCGTTGATTGAACTCAAAAAACTATTGAGTCCCATTACACGTCATGTCTGCCAGCAGGAAGAAAAAAGTAGGTGAACATTTTATTTTTATAATTAACATATGTAAGAGAAATGTAAAGTTAAGCTTTAACTAACGTAGCTAGCTGAACTTATTGCAGTGACAAGTAGTCCACACTTAGCGCACGTTTACTATCAACGCAATGGAAGTTTCCTGATATTTATTTAAACAGTTTAAACTTCAACACAGTGAATTAAAAGTTTGTTATTGTTGTATCATTGTATTTTATGGATTTACTTTTGACCGACAGAGTTAGTAAGACAGGACGCAAGCACAGGTGTTGCTTTTATTACGAATGTAATTGAAAGCAGGTGTGTTGAACTTCCTGGCGTACTTTAACGGCGGTGTGTGTATTTGTTTTTCCTGATCTGCCCATAGTTTTACAGGAGATGGCTTTTTGACACTACTGCATGTGACAGAAAAAGGTTACTACATTATTGCACTATTATTTTGATGTTTAATTCGGGGCGGAATGTACAGTGATTAAAATTAAAACTGGAGTTTACATTTTTCAAAATTTAAATACAAAAAAACAATGTTCAGTTGATATGGATTGAAACTATCACCAACAACGGGAGATATTTATGATTTGCTAAGCAATTCCAGAAATTGGCTCGTTTTTCATTGCACTCTCCCTGGTCTAATCACTGTCCATAAAGTTTCTCTGCCACTGCAATTGCTCATTAACGCTTTTCAAAAGAGCAATATGCGAGAAATCGTTCAGGATATGGATAGGATAGATACGTTATCATCTTTTAAATGAAACATTGCCGTCCTTCAGTTCTGGAAGATAAATAATATGTATGAAAGACAGTTTCTAAATAACCCCAAACACATCTTTGACATGTGAGTCCTGTCTATTTTGTTGCTTCTTGGCAAACGCAAATGCAGGTAACGTTGCTGATATGTATCAGCCTGTCCTATTGTAACTCTGACCACTGTTTTACTGTCTTGGTCGTTATTGATTGAAGGCATCTGTGTAACATCCATTCAGCTCTCATCCTTTGATAAAGATGGTTTTTCAATGATGCTTTTATTTCCTGCATGTTATTGTGAATTTCCAATGTTTTTATTACTTTTTACATTGAAAGGCTATACTGAGTGCTGTCTAGTGCTTCAATAACATCCTACATAGGTTGTGATTTAAGTGCACAGCAGCTGTGCTTGTGATTCAAAGCTCAAAAGCTGAAATGCCAACAAATGAATAAGAAAAGGAAACAGCAGCACTAACGGAATGTAAAATCAAATCAGTTTAACTCTGCAATTTTTACTTTGTGCACGCTGCCTTTGAAAGAATGCAGCTCCTGACACTCTCCATTATCAAAGCAATCTGTCTCTTTTGCTTTTTCTTCTCATTCACATCCATTGGTTTTTCTCTGCTTTTTCATTCTTTCCCCTTTTCTTCTCTTTTTCCCTTCCTCTGTCTTTGCAGATGGGCTGTTTGGCGAGAGAAAGGGAAGAGCTGCTCACTCAGGCAGAAGTGGGAGCTGGTCTTGTTTGTGGGATATACAGCAGAAACACATCACGGAGGGGCAGAAACAGTACAGGTACTACCTTGGTGTGTGCAAGTGTGTTAGTAGGCTAGGGTGTAAAGTTGCCTTGACAGCATTAGATAAGGAGTTCTTTATGATTTCTTAATATAAATATGAGATGCTGTAGTTTATTTTATACTGTCCTTTTTTGAAACTCTTTAATTTTTTCATAGCATATTTTAAAAGTTAGTGACACATTTGCAGGCAAAATGTTTGTTAGTTTTTTTTCTTTGTTTACAAGACATGAGTGACATTTTTGTGTGTAAAGATATTTAATGACCAGTGTTTTTTTCTCCTCTAAATACGTATTTTATTACCTGATATTGTGAATAGTATTGGGCTCTGGTTGTGCTGTGATTGTATAATTTATGTGTAAACCAGCGTGCCAAAAGATAGGTATGTAAGATATTTGACTATGTATATTTTTAAAAATGTTATACAGTGGGATGATCAGTACATACTGCAAAATTAACTGTGTGCTCTTAATGCTGAATAGTAATGGCATTTGTACACAGGGTAAACATTATGTTTTAGTGTTAAAGAAAGTCACTCCAGTAACCTTCCATAGGTGCTGTTTGGTAGCCAGGTACTACATGTACTTGATATTTTAATTTTCCACGCAGCAATGGGACGACTTCATCCTTTTTCCTGCCTAAAGAGTTTTAATTGGTTCTACAGTTTTCTAACCTGGGAAACAATTGCCAAGTTGTACCTTTGTAAGTTTTTGAAGAGAGAAGGTGGAGAAGGTGGAGTAAGAACTCTTCAGCGACAATAAATGGTTGGTGTCCAGATATAATTCATGTTGTTTGAACAGTGTTTTTTATTTTTTTAATTTGAGGCCACAGCAAACTGCTTTTATTTTACATGTCCAACAATGCAATGGTGCAAGTTATTGATCTCATTCTCTAATGTTAAGATGTAAATTTAGATAGGTATATATGGAGGTAAGACCTATTGATTTTTTTTTACCTCTTTTTGAAGCTTGTTGTGAATTGTAAGATTGAATGATAGCAGTAAACTTTGCCATGCAGTGTCCATCAGTTAGAATGGCAGGTTGGAGCTTTGCCAACATTTAATGTTAGATGTTTTCTTAGTGAGTGGCATTAAAAGAGAAATTAGAAAAAAAATTTTTTACAAGGCACAGTTCAACAGTTTTTGGCCAACCTGCCCCTTATTATTAACCAGGTGTGACATGGTCCAAAGGTGGCTTTAGTACATCAAAATATTTTGGGTCGTCTGTCAAATATCATCTTTCACTGGAATGAATTTAAAATGATTTGGTTGTACATCCAGCAGTGCTCTGTTTTTGTTGATCTTAAATATTGTAACAAATAAGTGTTAACAATATTTAATGGCAAGACAATATGTGTTTATTTTGACAGTGGGCTTAAAATTGTTTAATTAAAATCCATAAATCATTGATCAGTAAATGCTTTTGTTGTATTTTTATATCTGTGGTCCTTTGGCCAGATCATAATATGTAGCATGAACCTTTGGTAAATTAAATATCTGACAGATGATTTATTTTCCAGCTGCGCCCAATGCAATAGTCTCATAGAGCAATAGTCTCATATTTCTCTTATTTTTTCTCAATTGAGTGTAATTTGCCTTTTTTGACTATATTAAGATCTATGCAATTAAAATGAACTAACTCCCTAATATATTATTTTTCACTTCACCATTTGTGATCAAAATTTCTAAGGCTGTTCTTGTTGAGCATGAATGAAGTGCTGCACAGTAATGTGCATGTAGGAGGTACAAAGAAAATGAGTTAAGCACTAAAAGTTATATCACTGAAACCAGCCATCCTGCACTTAAAGTCAGAGTCATCCTTGACCTGCTGATGGAGATCCGTATGACAGATGCTATGTGCCAGTGGTCAGCCATGTTTTAGTGATGGAATTGCTTGCGCCTGTTACAAGTTAATTTCTCTCCACTTTAGCAGCAATCTTGGTAATCAAATTGCATCTGATTTATCTTTTTTTTATCAGTATTCAGAGGTACCATGGCTGCAAGGCACCAAAATGGTGTGGCTGTGTGCTCTTCCACCTTTCAGCTCCTTCTAATTCTCTGTGGTCACTTATTGGATGCCCAGAGTCAAGGTAAGATTGTTTTCTGCTGTTTTTCTTTTTTGGCCTGGTTTTAAGACACAGGGCATACACAGGGTCATCATTGTAATTTTATTCCACAGTGGCAGTAAAAACTTCCTATTGATCTGTATTTCTGTTTTTCCATTTGCACCACAGGGCTGGTAAAATGCGTTTTGAAAGGTTGGTTTGTGTGGGGTTAAGACATTAAGTGATCAGATAAACCAATAATGCGGATGATTGTCAAAGTAATGTCTTAGTTCTGTTTCAGGATTACAGTCTTACAAATTTGCTTGTTGCTTTCGAATTCTTTTCTGTTCAGCTTGCTAGTACTTTGGCAGAGATATGACAGGTGTATTGATTTACTGATTGATGAATTGATATTTAAGACTGGTATTATAGGACCATAGTGCTCTTTGTTGCACCCAGACTAAAAATGAATTGAAAATAATATTTAAGAAGGTACTGTGAAAGCAGGCTCATAGTGTGTGAACCAGGAATACAAAGAAACAATGGTATGATACTGAATGAGAGTATTCAACAACCAGGTTTGAGGAAAAAAAAGGTTAAATATTTAAAGACTGATTGCATCAATGTGTATAATGTGTAGAGGTGCAGTATCGTATACATGTTAGTCCTAAGCAGTCAGTTTGTAGACCAGGTTTAGTCCTCATATCCTAGGGAGACAAGGCCACTATGCCCTCTGCTGTCAAAGCACTCCACTGGCTTCCATCCCTCCCTGTGACTGGTTTTATTTATAGCATGGCAGAAATTGCTACACTAACAAGTGACAAGGGCTCAAAATATACACGCATGTACACACACACACACACACACACACACACACACACAAGAACACAAGTGCAGCACAGTAGTGCCAGCTTTCAGGGTGGTAAGGGGCAGCAACAAGGTTAATGCACGAGAATTGGGAGTATGTATTCTGCCCTTATAAAATGAGCTCTGATTAATGGGCCTCCGCTGTGGCATAATGCCAGGGTGAATCGTGTGGGAGGACAGGAGAGGACAAATGCCAGGCCAGAAGATGATTAGGCCATCCTTAGAAACAAATATCAAACATTTCCTGATGTTTTAGTATAATTAGTTTACAGTTGTATTCTTGATTTAAAAATAATCTCTCATGTGCTCTTTTTATTGGGAACTGCTTTAACTTGTTCTATACATGTTAAAGTTTAATTTTTTTCTGTAATAAAGAAAAGAGGCTTAAAGAAACTCTTAACCTTATAGCCTTAAATTTATAACTGATTAGTACTGCAGATCATAAGTTAAATGCCAGCTGAGGGTAAATTTCTCAATTTATTTGTCAGTCATAGTGAAATATAGTGAATTATAGTAATATAGTGAAGGAGTGGGTAAGATCAGTTTGAGCTTTGCATCGGCAAAATATAGCTGGTTGTTAGTTATTTCATTTTTCTTATTTTTTTGAGTGTGTGAATTTTTAACCCATCTTTGCCCTCATAGGTTTTTGTTGATCAGTATAACTAACTGTTTATTGACCATTCTGTTTATCCATCAGTTTGATGAGGAAAACTGCTGAGCCTTTAACTACTTCGTATGCCTCTGTAAGTACTAAGATGTAGCATCTCTGAGTAGGGAAACTGACTTGGTGATTCTACAGAAAAGTGAACATGTCAGTCAAGAGGCAGGCTCATTGCATGGGGCAGCTCTGACATTTGAGGATTTAATGTCAGACTTTTAGGTTGCACATGCGGTTCCCCAAGCAGTCATCTGCTTACACTGAGGGTACCAATAGTTGCATTTAATGTCAAATTTCGGTGTATTCTTGGTTTTAGTGTATTTTGCCTCATAAACACCTAGTTTTTTAAGGTGACATTATTTCCTCCATTTACATACATTGTGCCATATTCATGATCCAGGTATCAATTGTTGGTGCATTAGTTTTCTTCCAGCTAAAAACTCATGTTTGTTTTGCCTGCAGTATAGCAAAATCAATAAACTTGTATTCTTTGGTTCTTAGATTGAGATGTATTCTCATGGTTTTAGGCGGTTTTACTTATTTTCATGGCACTGTGGATTGTCGACTATATAAGAATTTATTTGTGACCAACATCTGGTTATTAGCTACTGTGCTACCCATGATTCTATGCCGTCTGCTGAGGAGATGTTATTCTTGTCAAGGTGAACTATCTGCTGCAGAGACAGAGGCAGGAGAATGAGCTTGTCCTGTATGCTTACAGTGTAGTATGCCAGATTCAAGAAAGTCACATTAGTGACAGAGATGAATGCTCTCTGTAAACAGTACTTGCCATCTTAATGTGAGCTTCAAAGGAAATAAAGTCGCAAATCACAACTACCATGCTTTCACCATATTTTGCAGGCTTTGTACTTTGAAATAATTGGCCAAAGTAATGTTTGTTACATTGTTGCCAATCCAGTCACTCAAACAGATGCTTGGGTTTCTTTTTCCTCCTCCGCTGTTCTCTTGAAACGCATGAGTGGGCAGTTAAAATATAAAATAAAATAAAATATTAAAAAAATTGCTGAGTAAACAACAATGAAAATGCATCGTTGTTGTCCAGCATTATATTGTTTTTTTTTTCCCCCAAAGGGTTTTAAAGGCATAAAATTACATAACCAGGAATCAGCTTTTCTCTTAAGAGAATAAAGACAAAACCATGCTCTGTATGATACAAAAACATGATCAGCTTTTCTTGCTATGTCTACTTGCCGCTCCAGGGAGAGCATATGTGCCTGTGTCCATATAACATTTTTTTCTGAGCGTCTTTATTCAGTTGTTCACAGGCACCTTGAGAAAAAGAGCTGCATCTTTTTCAAAGCACTCAGCCTTCTTGAAATGGCTGCTCCAAGTGCTTCTAGTTGAAAATCTCTGAACTTTTTAGAAAAAATCAAACAAAATAAAGGAAAAACTTATCTGGCTGTATCTATCTATCATGAGCTTTGTAATGTGTCGGACAGAAAATAATCTCAAAGATACAGAAAAGCCTGTTTTTTGGCAGCAGGTCAGCCAGACACTGAATGTTGTTGGAGGATGTTTTGTTTTTTTCACCCAACACTCTGGAAGTTTGTTGTTAGCTCTGTCGTCAGTCCTTTGTTACCATAAAACAAACACAGTGTTGTGTCCTCTGACTGCAAACAATTCTTCCCAGTGTTCTCCAACACACTGCCAATGTTTTTCTTTAAAAATAAGAGTAGGTAGATACGAGGCTTAAAAGGCACATTAATCAAAATTGTAACTGTTTTTAGCAGCTTTGACTATACTAAGTCATCGTTTGGCCAAACACGACCACCATCAGAAAGTCCTGTGGATTGTGAACCTTGAAAGGGCACCTGTTCGTGATCGAACCCTCATACCCAACAGCTCCAGCAGCAGTAGATACCAGCATTAAATATACCTTAGCATTTCCAGTTTGTTTATTGTTTTTCCAAACATATAACCATCCACACACAATAATACCATAGTGTGACTATAAAGTGACTCCGTTTGTACTTTCTAGACAATAAAATGTAGTTTACACAAGGTGTTTGTCTTTAACATGTGTTAATAGAATTATGTGTAACAGTGGTATCACCACATCCTAATGGAGCAGGATTTACAAAATATGGTGTTTTGGATTTTCTCAAAAGAGCTGCTGCTGCTGCTTTACTTAAAGTGCAATTGAAGGGTATAAGTAATTGTAGCACAAGATCTTTATAAAGATACTACTTTACAAAGGGGTCATTTTTTCCCCAGTTCCATTTTTTCGTCTGATCACTTTGAGTTTTTTTTACAGCTCTTTGACACTTTTGTTGATGCAAAATTAGTTTTTTATCTCGATGAAGTCATTGTATTGTGTGTTTGGAACCAAGGGTGCTAAATGTAAAGGGGCCAGTGGGTAATTGCCTCTCCCCAAACACATTTAAATATCTTTTGGTCAGTCCACTCAGAGACATTTGGTAAATCAAAGCAAAAGAACATTTGAAAGAATATTTAAATCTAATTACAGGGTACTCTGTCACACTAATCAAATTTTGATTATTTTTTAATTGTTTGATTGCTGTTTATATACAGCACATTCTGTTTAGGCTATTAATCTAGCTGAACTAACCTTTACCATCAATATTGGCACTTCATCCTTGTGCAATCATGTCACAAGGAACCCTAACCCTAAGACGGTAAAATACAGTCAGTCTAAACTGAGCTGAACTCAGTGTAAGTGCCTAAAATAGAAGGTATGCTGTGGATGTTGTTCTTGTGACATTACATTAAACTGTCACTCCACTTCCATATATTTGTTGATGGTAAGGCTGCCAAGTCATGATCTTTGAGTAAACAATCAATGTGAATGATATGCAAGTAATTTCTCGGATGTGCTAGACAACCCTGGGCACAGTGCTGGAGGCACTTCGGCTGCTTGTAATGTGCCAAAAGACAACTCTGCTTTATCAGCAGGCGTGGAAGCCTGCCAACCACCTTGCAGATTGATTTTTTTATTACCAAGAATAAATGGATATTGAATCTGTGAGTAACAGAGTGACCTGACAATGAAGACACTAATGTATTTAAGTCCAGTGTGGGAAAGTAAAGTTTGACAGCTGAGCTAATTCTATTAGGTGTAGTGTTTTACATTTACACAATGAAAGTTCAGAAACCTATGAATGGGAACGTTGAGACAGTCATTATACTGGCAGTGGTAATTTTTTAACCTCTCCCTCTGTCTTGCACTAACAGACTGTGTCAATTTATATCGAGGCTCTGTGTAAAATCCTGAAACTCTCTTTTAAAAGAAGCTTCCTATGCATGATGATGCTCTGGAACAAGTCAAAAGCACAGATCTTGTTCACAGTCACAGTACACACTTTGCATTCAAAGTGTTGTAAATATCACTAGCTTTCTGTAACTCTAATGCTTGGAGAGTGTCTTGATGACTTGCCAAAACACCTTCTTGACGGCTCAGTCTGCTCCAAGGAACGAAAACATGTGCTGTTATCTAGCAAACATACCGGAGGGCTCAGACAGAGGCAGCATATGACTACGACTATCATGCCATTTGTCACTGAGGGCATTTAGTTCATCCTGACACCTGAGCTGACATTCAAAACCTTGAAAGAGCATGGCAGTCATTCAAAGCTGAAGTGCAGTGTCACAGAGGAAACGGTACTGCAGCCCTGCTCAAAGAATATCTATAATAAATGAGTGGGAGTCTTGGCTCATTTGGCATGACCTGGAGGCACAACATTGTGGGGCGGATCATGAATGACAAAATACATAACGCATGAATATTAACAAGTAACAGGACCTTGCAGTCAAATGTGAAAAATATGGATAAAGTTATGTTGATGTGTTATATTTGAGTCTTTGTCATTATAATGTAAGCATTATTTGATCATTAACTTAGAGGGAAACACTGAATTTTTTAATGTAGTTAATAAAGAAACAATTTCTGTGATCAGTACCTTATTACAGTTTTTGGTGGATACTACTTCTCTACTACTTACTACTTCTTGGCCATAACATTGATATGATCTTTTGGGAATATCCCTGTGACAACATGTCCAAATTTCTTATCACACTAGATGGCAGTATTGCTTTGTTCAAAAGCAGTTATTTGCCATACTTTTGTAGGTGGAGACATTGTCAAAGACAGGTTTAAACAAATAAGTGATTACTAAGAATTGCCTGCTAGTCTTTGTTGCTAAGTTTTGTTCCTAGTTAGGCTCCCTGCATTCACATAAGCTCAGATTTTAGTTAGTGTACGTGAAATTAATGGACTTAAAAGGTTTTCACTTTTTAAAATAATACTCACATGTTAATTTGTGGTGACGGGATTTTATAGCAAAGTATTTCTATTAGAGAGAGAAAACATTATTGTGTAGAGCTGGTTGTTTATTCTGTGTTCTCCAGACCAGTGAGACAGTGTCTGTTTTTTTTTTTTAATCAAACTCTTGAGTTAAAGTAATCTAAGATTCATTAACCCAAACACGCCTGTTGAAGTCAACTAAAACAAAGCCCCCAACACAGCAGGGTACAGCCCCATTACAACATAAATGACTTTAGAAAACCATCATTTGAAAACTACCATTTAAGAAGTTCATTTAGGATGCTTGATGGCACTTGCTTATTTTGGTGACCTTAATGTTACTGAGCCAGAATACACGGTGCTGGAAGAGTTTTTGTGGCAGTGTTTATTTTAGAGGATTACGGCTGTTGTTGGCTGTGCTTTTCATATACTTCTGTGCTCTAATTTGCCAGTGTGAAGGGTCATGAAATATTACAGAGGGCCATAAAGGCATGGCACATCTACCGCCCAGTGCTGAATGAGGGGAGTGAAGTCCCAGGGGATTGTGTCACAGTCACAGCCTCTGACTCCCAACACACGGCATGGCCCATTAAGTCTAACTATCTGGCTTTACACCTCCTTGCAGGAGCACCTTTTTAAAAACTGAAATCGCTGTGCTAACAAGGTTTATTCAGTTTTTACATCAGAAAAATTATATGAGTGTGACAAACACTTAGTTTTGTGTCATTAAGTTGTGCCCTTTAAATTCTCTCCTTTGAGAACTGGAGAATGGCGAAGAAATTGCATTTGAATTCATGTTTGTTGACACCCTTACTCAGAGCAACTTGCAGAGTGAACAAGAGCAAAAAAAAAAAAAGCCTCAGTTACCAGATCAACAGCTTCACAGGCAAAATGCAAACAGACGCTCAAGAGAGGGGTAACAAGTGAGGATAGACAAATTTTGCTGTGACTGGATGCATAACAGTGCTAGTCGGAGTTTGAATTATCATAGCTCCTACTGCTGAAATGATAACTAAGCCGACAAAACAATCTCACTACAAAGTCTATTTATTAGCTCTTCTTATGCTTTTGATTGTATCACACAGTCTCAAGATGAAGTTTTCCCAGTTGTCATGGAGCTTTTGAATTCAAATCTGTCTGAGTGCTACTCACTGCAAGAAAGGAGTGGGATCGTTTCTTCTGTAGCTCGGGAGGAGATTTTGTATAGTCTGAGAAAAGAACTCTGACAACATTATCAGCTGAGGCATGGAGTTTGAAATATTTTTACCATGCTTGGAAAATTTTACAAAATGTGCAGATGAATTGCAATGTGGGAAATGTAGGATCTGACTCTGATTTGACACAGTAAGAAAAACAAAATGAAAAACAGATGAATAGTTTGCAGACGAGATGTCATCGGATCAGCAGAAATAAACACTTGCATCTGTAAAGGAACATGTTACTGTGGGTTATCATTCCTTTAAGGAAAAGGTTAAAGCTACAGAGGTACATGTCTAGTGGACCTTGTCATCCTACACAATGACCCCTGCATCGTGTGCTCTTGTGTAATGCCCTTCTTCCCCCTGAGAGGAGCCCAGATGGCATTCTCTCACTGTGATCTGATGCTGTAATAGCTGTGGACTCAGGATTTAGGCATATCTCTGCACGCCCTTGGAGAGATGATCATTAAGGAGATCTGTTTGATTTTAGAAGTGAGACCTAGTGCCTGAACTTAAACCATGTGATGCTGACTATGCATGTGAGGGTTTTTTTTTTTCTGTGTGCCCACCAGTGTGATTTCACATTTTGCTGTGCTGCCAAAGTGGGAAGAATCCAGATGTCCTTGGAGTGTTGGAGTGTTTGTCCTCTGAGCATGACGGTGTTGTGGTAAGGGGTGTGGCTGCGTGACTTGGCTCCTGCTTTGGCGGTAGCAGTGACACTGTTCTTCAAAATGACACTTGAGGGAGGGACCTTTCACCAGATGCATCACAGTCTCATCAAGTGTTGCAGTCTGCTCAGATTAATGGGGCTGAGAGATGATTATGCAGGGCTGTACATCATGTCTGTCTAACTGCCTGCTGCTCTCCCTGCCTGTCAATGACCCACCCTCCAATATCCTAGCCTTCCATGGAAAGAAGCTCAAACTAGCACTGTCGCCTTCAGCAAGAAGAATTCAAAAAGGACTACAATGGTTTACCTCAGGACTTCAGCAATAGGTTGAGCAGTTTGTTATTTATCTTTGAATGAAATACAGGTTGGATGAAAAAGCCACACTGTAGTGAGCACTGTACTCACTTGCAAGGCCATCCATTTTTCTGTTGGCTTCTCTTCATAGAAATACAAACACACAACTCATTAAAGCCGCTTGTGCTTAGTGAAAATTTACAAAAAACAACATGTTCAAAGAGTCATCTGTGAAATATTCTCGAACAAACAATATTTTAAAAAATGTGCCTGTCATAATGTATGATCTGTGTGGAGGTCTTGTGGTTTTAATTCATGACGGTGTCAGACTCTCAAGTATAAAATGTAATTAAATGGATTGGAACTGCTAATATACAGGTGTTTTACAACTCCAAAGGTCTTAACTGCTGAGTTGGGCTACCTGCATGTGTAAATTACTACTGTCGCGGCACCCTGTGAGCCCAGCCCCGTGTGGGGGATGGATTAATCTTCCCAGCACATTATTGAATGTGTTCCCTTGCTTGGGAGCAGCCGATAAATTGTGCTTGTCACAATGGCCCTGCACCTGCTTACCATAGCCTTGAAATTTCAAAGAAAGCATCACAATTTTGAACAGTGCACTCAAGGCTATAAAAAAATAGAGTCACAACATGGGTAGCAAATGCTTGAGGAGGCTGTAGTAAGGTAAGGTGGGATGGAGAAGGAGGGAGAGGAGAAAATCAGGAAAGAGAGGAATATTATCCTAGTTGTTGGTTCACCGTACCTACTACAACCCCCCCCAATTGATTTGAAATGAAATGAAATGACAAAAAAACGGTAAAGAAAGGTCTTATAATGGTCTACAGCAGATTGTACAGGTATACCCAACAAAGTGATTACTAAGTACAGCAAGAACAAGCAGACATGATAATTTTCTGTTTTTAAAAAAAAAAAAAAGTTTTAGCACCAATGCTCTCTGTTAACATCTAGTTCAGTATAATCTTTTAATTTGGCCTCTAAAATTAGCATTTGATGTCAATTTAAAAATCATATATTGTGAGATCCGTATAGTCTGTTGCAAAGCTCTAGAAAAGGATTTCATGATAATGTGTTGAACTGACTCTTATCCACTTTCTTAAACTTTCTGAGTTGGAGGACCTTATCTTTTGAAGACAACTCACTGTTATTTGGCTGTTGACATGACTGAAAATTTGCAGTTGACATATAGACTCATGCATACACTAATGACTTCATATGATTCATGTAGAAGAGAAGCTCTCGGCTACTAACTGTTATAAACAGTCTTCTGAGAAGAAGAAAGCAGTCAACCAAATCTTTATTAATAATTCACATTTGTTAACAAATACAACTGAATCATGGGACACCCTTTGCATCTTTTGCACTGGTCGAGAACAGCCCCCACACCTTTTTCCTTCTTTACCCTTATCATGCAGTTATTGCAACCCAAGTCAATTTTCTGTACACTCCATTAAACTCACTAAAGACTATTGAGTTCAGGAAAATATTCCTTTTTATTCCAGTGTCCCCATTTTATTTAGTTGCTTTCTGACTCAGAGACACTCTTTATGACAAAGTATGCCGTAGAATTTATCTAATGAGTTTTGAAATAATACTGCTTATCCATTTGTGGCTTGTACTGAGATATGTGGTGTAAAAATACTTTTTCACTTTCACCAATAGGGGGAGCTTGAACACTTTCACTATCACCTGTGTTCTTGGCCAGCTCTTTTTAGTCTTCTGTCATGAATCTTTATTCATGCCCCTCCATATAGCCCTTTTTACATCCTTTGTTTTACTCTCCACCTTAAAAGGTCATAGGCTGTATATATTTTCTTTGCTTATGTTTGTTTTGTCATATTAGTTGTCATTGGTTTGCAGGGCTCACACAGCAGTCATTAGTTTGTTCGCTGTTGAGTCTCTTAAAATATAGCTTTTCCTTAACAAGACCACTGACACCAGTTAAATGAATTTCACTACATCTCCTACTCCATCTTCACCCTTATCATTCCTGTCTTTTTGTTTACGCTCACTCACTTCTCACTCTGCCTTTGCTTCCCCCTGCCAACCACCGCCCACCCCCACCCCCACTCCCCGCCCTAGCTGCGCTCATGCAGTTTCATCCCCAGAGGTGAAGAGCAGACTCCTATAATTACCCAAGTGTCTGTGAAATGAATCATTGGGCGGCTGATTGAGCTGCATGATGGGAAACATCCATCCTGAGTACTACGACTGAGTGTTCTCAGCCCTCTACCCCATCTCTCTGCTGATGCCCAGGGCTGGCACGTGTGCATACTCAATGCCACTGCTGAGAGAAACAGGGTGTGGTCTGCAACCGCTGCGTGCTGTAGCAAAAACAATATCAACTGACAGGTAGATGTAGTAATCATGATCACTGTTACATAAATAACACTCACAACACCTGGATTACTGCTCTTGTACAACAC
>JAQNCA010000029.1:20052540-20082717 GCA_029783725.1 Acanthurus tractus | reverse complement strand
AATGGGCCATCTTTGCTGTGGTTGCAGTGCACTTGTGTTGCAGCACTGCATATGTAAGGGTATTTTTTCAGTAGAGGGTGCTGATCTCATAAATAGCTCTGCAACTGACTATAGCATTATTATATGGAATGTGATGTCACATCTTTTGACATTAAAGCTATAGAATGTAACTATTTTGCCTTAAAATAGCAGCTTAAAAGTCATTTTGATGGTACACAGTCCTGGCATTAGGTTATCTGTGTTTTTGAGTCAGTCCCTGTGTGCTCCCATCAGTCATTACACGAGGTAACCTTAGGAAGTGACTACTAAACCATGTGTAATAGTTTGTGGCACTCTATTTGAAACAACAATTACTATTAATTTTGATGGAAATGGAACAGAATTTTATGGAGAAAATGCTGTTCTCCAACTGCTCTGCATCAAATGTCTGTGATGTACAAGGTTTTTTGAAGTAACCTGTCATTACTACTGTAGTCGTGGCTAGTTTGCTTTATTAGCCATGTGAATGATTTACTGCACAGAGCACAGGGGAATGTTTGTACTTCCATCATATCAAATGTTGACTGACCTATTTGATCTCAAGGTGCATTGAGAGCGCACTTGGTGCAGTCACAAGCATACTTAGTGTTGCCCACTTGTTATCAGCTATGTAGGATGAACTTTAATATCAGGTTCACTGTCATATAATACATATTTGCTCATATGTTATGTATTTGCAGTTAATATATTTTATTAATAATAATATGTTAATTTTATTAATTACTTTTTTTAATGTTTTATTATATTGCATTTTGTTATCATTGTTTAATTTCAAGTTACAATTTGCAAAAGAAATACAAAAAAGCCATCATGTTGTCGTCCCCCTTATATGTGCCTCTTTCTCAGTGCAGATGTCACTCAGGCAGCAATACTGCTTTAAAAGTATCATCATTTTTTGGAAAAAAAGAGATCCGTAACATCAGTGAGGTCTAAGGAGAGAAGAAGATAAAGCCAACAGGAAGTCTCTGTTCAGGCAGAAGCCTCCTTAATGTTCACATTGACTAATAAAAATGAGTGTCTCCTTTTGCTCAGCCCCACCAAACTATTTGAAAAAGAGAAACAGACCTCAGACCTCTTTAAAGTGTGCTACACTTTAAAGAGGTCTTTAAACACAGCTTATAGGAAAGATACCTTACTGAACTTGTGTGAGTATCCAGACCCCATTTTGTGTTTGTTTGATGGTGAAATGACTCTTGAGGAGCCTAGAAGGACTGATAATTTGCATATGAACTAGTTTGCTTAAGACTTTATCTGCTCCTTGTACTCAGTTAAATTGATGTGTCAGTGACCTAATTGAAAAAGCTGAATTAGCAAAAGACATAACCTTTATAATCCATAGAGAAACAAGAATTTATTCAAGTGAGGCAGGTGTAGTTTTTGATAAATATTTCCACAACTTGACAATGTGATCAACCTCTATTGCAGTGTTTCTCAGACTTAGAGATGGGATCTTAAGTTTGTCATACACCCTTTTTTATTTGGTCACCAATTTGCCGACTTGAATGCACAACAAGACAATGATATGTGATGTTTTTCTCTACTGAAGGAGAAAAATAGCATTCTATTTGCCTACACTGGTCTGTTAGGTTTAAATGCTGCCTACATCCACTCTCTCTTCCCCCAAGCCTTAATCTGAAAATGGTTTAGTCCTCCCTGGTTGACATAAAGTTTAATGTGACTTCTGTAATTCCCTCACTCTGAATCACTTTTCAAATAAAAATAGAAGGAAGAATGTAGGCTTCACCAGAACCATTCAGAATGCAGAGGAGAGGCCTCAGTGTTTTTTATGTAGGCAGCTGCTCAGTAATTAGAGCTCAAAAGTGAGCAAATTGGACAGACATCTGCAAACGAAGCACTCTCAGCATCAGGGCAAGTCAAAAGAATTATTTCCTGTCCAAGGAAGAGACTTTCAAGAGACAGTATTTTGACAGCACAGTACATAAAAATATGTATGTGCATATTAAATGAAGTGTTGAAAACTTAACATTACACCCTACAAATTAGGTTGCTGTTGATATGTACTTCATATGCTTGACTCTATTCTGCGCTCCAGTTTTGATAGTAAATGTATTGCCTTACTGCATCCATGTCCTTATTTTTCACTTAAATTGAACTTGAGCAAGCTTGTTGGAGGAGGTCATAAACTTAGCATTTGACTCAGCAAATGGGATTTTGTTTTTGTGATGTAATGTTTTAAAATAGAAATCCTACAATTAATTCAATTTTGTATTCATAATTGTTGTGTTCTTTATTAGCAGCTTACAAATGTAGATGTTATGATCTAATGATGTTACAGCAGTGATGTTAATGACTTACAGACACCTTGGGTGGAAATGTTAATTTAACACCCATTTTCTGGGATGATGCTGTGAACAGTTGTTGTTGTTTTATACATTCTTGAAAAACAAGCAACAGCAGTATTGTTTTATACACCGGCAAGACCGCATCTTATGCAGAGTCTCCTGATTAGAGGAGAAGAAGAAATAAAGGAGACAGCTCACCGGCACTGGAAGAGACACTGCAACACTTAATCAATCTCTGATCTCCCCCACTGTTGGTGTTTTGACTCCATGCAGCTTTTTTTTACTGTTCTCAGTTTTACGGTGCATTCATGATGTCCTTAATGACAAACTATAAAATGAGACTTAAATGAGTCAGTTGCCTACTTTTAGCAGTTCTGGCTGCATTCAAAACACTCACATATACACTGAAATTTATGTAAAGTCAGTCTTCTGTGAAAGAAAAAGCACCATTTTAACCACTGACTGGAATCGTGTATAGAGTTTCTAAACAAGGCAGGACTTTAATTTCAAATTCTTTGTTAGTTTATTCACAACTTCATAACTTAATGTAACTTCATGCACAAACTAATGCAACACTAGAGAGCCCTCAGCTTTCAGCCTTGGGCGTACCTATCTAAAGTAAACCGTGGACCATAATCTTGATTTGATTAAATATAAATAAAATTAAATTAAATATTTTGTCTCACCTTGTTTAAGTTGACTGTTTACCATCCTTCCTTCGAGTGGGACAAAACTGAACAGCTATAAACACTTTTGATTTTTGATACTGTCAAAATATTATGCAAAATATTTTTTTTTCAGTGCATCCACCCCTGCATTCTCAAATTATGGCACTTCTTCATTTAATAGCTAAATTTTATTTGGTTGAGTAAAAAGATGGGTTAAAAAATACTGATCAAAGGGAGCACACCAAGACAGTATTTTTGTTTAGAAGCAACTTTTATGTGAATAACTTTAAATAACCCCAGTAACATTCCTATTCACTCTAGGTGACATTGTTATTTAAATTGCTCCATGGAATTGTTTACTCTTTCTGAATGCAAGGTCTCAATGTATCCTTGAACCCTGTTTTGAGTAAATGCTGTGTCAAATTAATTTCTTGCATCCACTACATCAAGAGAAAGTCATTTTAAGACACTTTTAAGGATGCAGCTTCAGTCATATTTGTGCTCAGCAGTTTAGCTTAAACTAGACACTCAAAGCTTTGGTTCGCCCTCTCAGAGCTCAGTACGCCTGCTCCTTTGATGCTGACTGTGCTCACAGAGACAAAGAGAGATAGGGGGACAAACAGTGTGTGACAACAGCCCTTCTCCCCGGCTGGAATTAGACATGGGAGTTTATACTGAGGAGAGGATGAGTGCTGTGACAAAGTCGGTAGGACAGAGGGGAGACGAGGCTGCATAGGCTTGATTGTTTAATTAGACTTTACTTCATGGCATACCAAGCCAAATGAAAAAAAATTAGGAAAAAGAGATTGTGGGGAAAAAAAGCCTGACATTCATGGCCAGAACTCATTGTCACAGATTTTGATGGGCTCATGAGATTCTGGTGAGTTGCTGATAGTGTTGTCATTGTAGAGTGTGCACTTCTGTTCAAAGCCAAGAATTGACATACAAACAATGACAGTTTGTAAATGTTATTTTATTATTTATTTATTTAAAACTTGGTAGCAGGGTCATGCAATAAGACAGCATGTATTTGATTGGCTATGCTTTCTTATGTCTCTCAACAACCTCTGAAATTTCACTTCTTAGTATCACCCAACTCATCAAAGCAGATATTGGATCATAGAGCTCCACTGATGTCATTTTTTGGACAAGATGGCCTAGATTATCCTTTGCTTCATGTGTTCATCTAAGTTTGCTGTCGCTGAATGCTGTCTATATTACACCAGGTGGTGAATGTGAGACTAATCGAGATATTGCTCAATAAAAAAATCTCATAAGGCTTTATGTCTGACTGAAAGCTCGGGCACCTCTACTCTAGCAACCTCCAGGCATGTGTAACTGTGGGACACATGAGTTTTCCTTCGTTCTTATGATGTTAATGATGAATGTGGTTTTATGGTTGATACTGACTTAAAGGTGTCAAATGAAAATATTGTTCATTGAATAGTGACTTAACATCAGACTAATGTACTTACTTTAAAATCAAATGTATGAATTTCTGACATCGTTGCCTGATAAAGAAGTATACTCTGAATGTTTTCCAGAAACCCAGACATCACTGTTGGATGGCAATCACGCTGTAAGTTAAGAGTGCTTTTTCAGTCCTCTTTTTTTGCTTCCTAACTGACAAAATTTTCAAACGTTGAACACATAGGAATGCAAAAGATCTTAAGCAAAATTAATGATAGCATACATGGATAACATATTGATACATATGATGTGGATAACAAAGATAACACTTGGTAATGTAATGTTAATGTGGAGTGAAACTTGCATTTTGAATTCTTGGAGTGAATTTTGTTCTCTGTATCCACTATGCTTTGTTTTCAGCTCAAGTTGAAGGTGACTCCACCTTTTGTCTGAAAAGTTTAATGACAATGTTTATATTTGGCTTTTTGCAAACTTATTTTTTAATCCCTGATGATTGTACTCATATGTGAAGTCCTTCCATACCACATGACGTTTGTGTGACAACAACGTCACTGGCACTGCGGCCACACTGGTTGCTGTCTTACATGTGTTATTGTTCTTCCATTCTGGTAGGCGTTGTTCTTTTGGCATTCAACAGCAGACTAGAACACTTGTGGGCGGATATGCTGCCCCCATCAGGTCTAGAAGAAGTGCATCCCATGTGTGTATCATACTTATGCAGAAAAAAAGAGCAATGTCACTTTTCAGATTTTTGGCCTCAGCTTGGCACTGAAGTATCAGTTCTGCAGACTTGTCATAATGAATCTTACAGTCTTAGGTCTGGTTCTTTGTTGATAACTTTTATTTGTAACCCAAATCGATCCACTAAACATTACTGTACTGCAGTAGTTATTCTCTACAGGTTCCCATCCCAGCTTGCAAAACACATTTTGGATTATACAGACAGGGTATACATTTGCATCTGTGTGTGACATGCAAAGCCTTTTCTGGAAGACCTCTCTAGACTTGTGGCTAATGTCACAGTTTAGTTAGACTAAGGCACCACAACCACTTGTTTCAGGAAAACAAAGGTTTAGGTTTCACTTTGGTTTGGCACAGGTCTTCCACCGGCTCCACTGGCTGAGAGTAGGCTGATATCCATGCACATGTGTTTGCATTTGAATTTGTTTAAAGCCCAGTGCATTTTATACAGATGCTGAAGGGTAACTTTTGCGTCAGTCTTAGATGCCAAGGGTGTGACAAAGCATTGGTGTTTGACTACTTTGGAATGAAACCATGCTGAAATTCCCAGCAGGCTTGTCTCAATATACTGTAATTCACTAGCACACCTGATTTGTTGCACTACTGATCGAAGAGTGATTCCCACCCGTCTCGAGAAATTGACAGTGCGGCGTTCTGTGACATCTGTTTGCTTTTGCTGGGTACTCTGGGTAATCCAGTGCATTTGTGTGGAGCAGCATCCTGACAACCGCAGTGGCTCCCCAACAGCCTAAAAGGAATTATGACTGTGCAGTTGATATAGCTGACTGTTGTCAGAGCCGACTCCTCCACCCACACACACTTCACACAATGTCAGCCAGCCATCACATCAGGCTGAAGAATGATTGAACTCTAAAAATATTTAAGTCCTTCTTCTGTCCTTTTTACTGTTCTTTTTTCAGGCTTTATCATTTACAATCTTTTTTTTTTACTGTTGTAATGCTATTGTTAAATCTGCATTCGCTGAACTTTTTTTCAGGGATAGTGAGGAAAAATGTTATAAAATGTTGACGTTAGCTTCCATCCTAGTTAATTAATTTTTTTGTTGACTTCTTCATACAATATTTCTTTTCTCAAGAAGGACCATATATTACATTTTTCATATGGATCCTGTTTTGAAACAAACAAAAGATATTACTTCTAGTTTTTTATGTTTAATGCAACCCTTTTTGAATATAAGTGCTTATGAGTCCCGATAAGGTCTGTAATATTTGACACAGACTGTAATGTAATATCACTGCTACAGTCATTGCCTGACTAGCCAGTGTCTGAAACTGGGACAAAATACCTCTGCACAAGGCAGTTTGATTGTTACGGCGTGACAGAAATGGTACAAATTATTGAATTTTCAATAGGGAAAAGGCAAAAAAACAAACTAATAAAACACCCACAGCCTGTTTTCCTATAGGGCGTGTTTATGACTTTGGTGGAAATTCACCCACAATAAGAACTTGAACACCTCAGGTTTGTGCATATATGTGTAGGCTGTGTTGTAAATATGAGCCCCAATCACTCTGCTAAGAAGTGTCTGAAAGAAGGGTAAATCGCTGTGCATCCAAAATTACTCACCAATCACACCAATCTACATTAATTGAACCAGGCAAAGGTGCAACATATTTGACTGAAAACATCCTTTTGGGTTGGAGTTTGAAAATTTTAGTAACAGTTTAAAATATAAATAAGCTTTTGTATCAGCATTTCAAAATGTTCTTTCCATTTTCTCTTGTTTTCTTGGCTTTAATTCAGTCACTGTTACACATTAACAAATTGTTTCATATTGGCACCATTAGACTGATCCAGACCTTACGGAGCAAAACATTTAAATGAGATAACACAGCCCCTCCCTCTCACACATTTCCTCTTTTAACAATGACAACTCTAATTATTAGAAATTGATATTTTAAATGCCAAGTCTGGAGCTTCATTAAAGTGGTGTCAGGGGCAATAATAAATATCTTTAAAGTAGGAACAAATGTATTAAATAACGGCTTTAATCTTATTTATATCATCATGTTCTCTTGTGGAAGCTATTAAATTATTGTGATTGGCACATACGTCTTTGTCTGGAGGCTAAAATGAGAAACGACCCATATTTTTGTTAAGCATGATATGAAAGCATTAATTTTCCCCAGCAAACCTGACAGAACAGGGCTCCTAGGGGCAAGTTAATACAAAACGATCACATTTTCACACATAATCAATATTGGTCAGTGACAGTGGTTGGCTATTTCTCATCCCGCCAGTTGTCTGGAGAGAATGATATGTGGCTCTTTCCTAGTAAAGGGCCTTCTCAGCGACTTGGAGATGGAAATGGCATTTTTAACAAGTGGCCTGGGAAGCTATTGATTATAGTGCCATTTCTGGGGCTGCAGTTTCAATGCCCCGAGAGCCTCTCCAACCATCTATGCCTGTTGAAGTGAAACAGGAATATTGAAATTGTGTCCACTCTTGTATTTTGTATTGTTTGAAACATTTATCCTTCAGTTATCACAATGCTGCTTTTTGCCTTTCTCAGGTTGCCATTGTATGCATTTAATATTGGTTGAATTACTTGGTCAAATGTTTGCTGTTTGTAACACTTGCTGGTTGTGTTTAATGTTGTTATTTTACTCTTGTTTCCATTTTTGAAAACCTCTCAAATACTGGCAATTGATGTCAGATCCACCTGGTAAAATTACAAAATTTAGCAAAATGCTTGTTGTGTATTGTGGTTCATAATGGGCACTGATATTTTACTGTAAATTTGTCTGTTCCTTTACATTAGGCTTATTCTAGTTTAAAATACAAATATTTTGTATTTTGCTCACAAACAGCAGAAAGGGCAAAAGGTATGAATGAAATGTATGAAAAATGTATGAATATGGTATATATGTTGTTTGAAGAAATGAACTTGAAGTTTAATTTCTTTTATGGCCTCACAACAACAACAACAACAACAAAAAAAGCTAATCAGAAAAAAAAGGTTTTCTGATCTCTGTCTGGATTTTTGAGTTTTTTCTTATATTTAAAAAGAGTAAAACTGGTATTTATAAGATGATTGTTACAAATCTGCTGTCATGAAAAGCATTGAAAATTCTGCAGTTTCAATAATCAGGTTTTGGAAGGTAATACATAATACAGTCTGATACAGTCTGCTCATAATTTATAGGAATAAAATTCTGCACAGCTCCTTGTTAAGTTGACTGCAGACGTAGCTCACTTTTGCAGCTTATTTCCCCTATGACACCTTTCCTTCATTGCTCCCAAGTCTACCATATAATCTCGTAGCATTGCAAGTAGAAAAAGTGTAATAACTCAGAAGCTTCAGCAGCATACTACTCCGATCGCATTTGCAACCTTGTAGGCCATAATCTCATTTGAGCAGGACTTGAAACTAGGAATGTCCGGAGTGGATTCATTTTAGTTGTAGAAATAACCAAATACAATTGAACACCAATTTTTCAACATGGGAGGCTATTTAAAAAACCATGGAGCCACTAGAGACACTTTTACCATTTGGACTTCACTCAACATGAATCATTAGACTAAACTGAATAAACCGATAGAACATTTTAGCAGTAATGGACTATGAAAGTTTAATAATTATCAAAATTACCATTATTGACAAACACTAGAGGGCAGCAATATGTCATTGCAATCAATCATTCCTGAAGAGGGAACACCTTCTCTTGTTTGTTATGTTGTTGTTAGGGTAGTGCTTGCATACTGTCATATCTTTGTCGATATTATGCCATTTATGTACATAACATACATTTCACATTAAAGTTTAGGACATTAGGGAAAAAAGTCTCTCATGCTCTTTTAGCGGGCTAAATAAAATAGCGCGCTGGTAAAGATGAATGGATGGATGTTGGCAAACACTAGTACAAATACAGAGCTAAATTCTGTTGTGACAGTAAATAAGGCCCAGTTATCTCTGACAATACCTTATCCAACTAGCTTGTTAATTACATGAAAATGATGACACGGTTGTCAATCCCTTACCCTTTGTTTAATTGGTTAGTCAGATTTCAGCTTCATTGACACTAGCTACAGGTTTGCTAATGCTAGCTGAGGATGCTCTGAAGCTTTTTGATATATTTAATGTTTGACCATGTTTTTTCCTAGGTCAGCCTAGACTAATTAGTTAGAAAAAAATTGTTTTTTGGAGGAAGATATTCCAATTATTTTACTGTAGCTGTTTTATTGGTATTGAACATTTTTTGTGTCAAACATTGTTATCATAGTAGAGATTAATTTTAAATTACTCCTGAAATCACCCCACTTTGCACACTGTGCATGTGAATTTCCTTGACGCACTTACATTTCTATATATGACAAGTAATTCAAAACACAGACCTGAGAAAATCCATTTGACTTGCCCATTTTTTTTATGTAACTAACCTTCACCTAAGTTTACAAGTTAGTGTTAACTACCTGCTGGCAAACAGCTATTTGCCAGAATGTTGATTCTGGGTAGACAGATTTGCTGATTGTATTTTTTAGGAGTAAGGACCCAGTGAGACACACATAGCAGAAATTAAAACTGTCTGATGGATCTGTTTGTGTGTTTAAAACTAAATTAAAGATGGCGGTGCTTGTCGTGACATTAAACTTATGGACAGATATGTGTAGGGAAAAGTGTTGATCTGAAACAGTGAAATAGTGAAGGTATAAAATGTCTATAATATGTCAGTGAAAGGCAATTGACTAAAGAACAGTAAATGAACACAGTGTCAGCCCAGGAGGCGTTGCATGAACAGCATGGTAGCAGAGCAGCAGCAGCTCAGTCTGTTCTGTTTGTTGATGGGTTTATTCACAGTGCTCAGTGTAGGTCACCTGTGTTTTGGTGGTGCTCACAGCCCAATACACAATCAGTGTGTTTCTGAAAAGGGTTGTAAAAAATGTAGCTGTTCCGTCAGACATGTGTGAGACAGTGGACTGAAAAATAGGGCTGAAACACCTTCAGTGTAGACATGCCATAAGGATGGTCATTTGTCATGTTTGTCATTTTTAAAATGTCAGATTATTCAGCCTACCACATCGATTGTCTGTAGTACACGGCTGGACAGTTTTGTTCTTTTATAGTAAGTTTAGGTAGTGATTATATCAGGATGTGTGCTTGGCATTTTCAGCTCATCTCTGATGGCTGTGTGTATCAAGAGTTTTTGGGAAGTCAGGCGTATGAATACAAAGTTGACACAGAAGATGACGGGAAGCAATGTTGGGTTCAGGCTGATTTCTTGTCTGCCAAGTTTTTGCTCAGTGCTCTTGCAAACAGTTTTACTGCCCCCCCCCCGTCAGTCAGAACAGAAACAGCCTCTTGCAGCTAGGCTGTCAAGATTTTACAGTAAGATGTAATTATGTGCACTGAGTAATTTCTTTTATAGTTTTTTTTGTTTTAAAAGTCACTGAATATTTTAACAAAGGAGAAAATAAACTGATGATAGGCATACAAAAAAAACCACATTGATGTTTGTAATAAATCTCAACTAAATATCAGGGATTTTGACTAACTTTTTGTACTTGTAGCACTTGTGCTTCCTGCTGAAAATTTTTAAGAGCACCACTGAAATCAATATGCAGTGCAGCACAGCCATATATTTAACTGGATGATTTTTTAATAAACTGACAATTTACATAAATAACAGTTTACCATAAACCAGCCTCTGTAACTAACAGTATTCAAACCTAATGTGTTCCATATGTTTGAATGTTATGGCCTGTTTACAGGACATCAATATAGGTTTATAAGAACCTGAAAAAACCCTTTACATCCTCTCCTTGAGAAAAAAAGGAAAACAGAGAAACAAAGCACAAATAACAACAAAAAAGGTATCTTATCAAATATTTTTTACATTTTTAAGCGCACCATGCCCTCTGATGGAACAAATTAAACCAAAACAGCTAAGCAAGGCATTGTTGTGTCCATGTAGAGATTTGCAAAGCCAGTGTTGTTTTAGCAGGTGTAGTTGCATTGTTTATTTCATGTTTATGGCCTCACACATAGTTAACAAGTTGCTCAATCATATTTGGATGGCAAAAGCATACATTTTTCCTGTCAAGCCTTGCAAAATGATTCTTTTGGACCTTTGGGCACCTTAACATTGTATAAATGCTTACAGAAGCATCAATTTTCATTGCTCATTAATTGCCTAATTACCTCCTAACTGCCTTTGTTTCAAATGATGGTTTACTGATCAAGAGGGCAAGTCTCCCAGCTGGTGTCTGAAAACAACCTATTAATCCTTTGTCACAGCAGTGTTATGAACCTGCAGTCCATTCAACTCTTATCACAACCTGAACTGTGTTTTTCAACATACAATTTGTGGAGTATATATAGTGAAGTGTTCCTATTAATATTATACAAGGTGAGATCAAACAGTTCAGACACTGTGACTATAAAAAGCTAAATTCATTCCTGATATAGCTCTGGCTGTCACCTCCTTCAAAGTAGTCCCCCTGTGCAGTGATACACTGCTTTCAGTGCTCCTGCCACTGATGGAGCGCTCCCTGGAAGTCCAGTTCTTCATCAAGCACCATCTGCGATTCGCGGTTCCACCACAGTGTCAAACAGCGACCCTTCAGCCACAAGTTCATTTTGGGAAGTCGCAGGGAGCCAACTCTGGCAAGTAGGGAGGGTGAGGAGCGACAACTGTGTTGTTGCAGGCGAGAAATTTGTGTGATCTCAGCTGTGAGGCCATATCATGTTGGAGAACCCAGTTGCCATTGTGCACAGTTCAGGTCATTTGCACTGAATATTCTTCCTGAGACACCTTAAAACAGTGCAGTCGTACTCGGCTTTAAGTGGTTATGATCCTGAGAGACAAATTCATGGTGCACAACCTGGAAGATGTCTTGGTGGTGCTCCTGACCTGACAAGACCTCTTCAGTCTTCAAGACTGTTGACTCAGCTGGGCCTGTTAATGCAGATCCTTGCAGACTTCAACACCACGCTGCTGTTGCTCATCAGTATCGCATGCTGATATCGATCAGTTGCTACTTGGAATTCTCACTTACAAATGCTATTTCTTGCAGCTATTGGATTTATATTATTGTGCCATTCATTCCCAGCAGTCTCAAGAGTATTTCTTCACACCTCATAGGCACTGTTGATCTGTTTGAAACCCCTCTCGCGAAACTACCTTTAGCTTTCATAATGATAAAAAATAATAAATAACAAATCCTCTGAAATTTAAATCCAGAAGATATGATTGAAGGTTTCTAGGTAAACTTTAACTTTATTACAAACGGACAACTTATATCAAGATTAATTCTGTCAAGGGGGAGCGATAAACTTTTTTCTAACAAGTTTTACAAAATATCAGTTTTGATTGGAGAAAAGAAAATATTTGGTCTGTAGCCTGTTTGGTTTTAAAAGACCAATGCCAGTAAAGGAAGGTTTTCATTGAATGATTTGTTCACAGGAGCCCAGTCACATGAAACCATCTTGCTGGCTTTTAACTGAAGAAAGCATGACACTAGAAGACTATGGGATAAGAGTCACAAAAACAGGATACACCTGTGATGGGAAGACATCATGAACAACCTAGTGTTTGCCACCATCACTTGTTTAGAGATGGCTGACAGTCATAGTCTAATGTTCTTTAATCCATTGTAAGCAACCATTCCCTCACAGGTAAAAAAAAAAAAAAAAGTTAATTTGTTGGTCAACCCTGCTGCAGATGAATGGCATCTTTCGACCACAGATCAAATAATTGTGGCTGCTAACATTGTTGAGATTGGTCGGGCAGCACAACTGGACAACAAACACATTCAGTGTTTTGCACATGTACTCATTCTAGCTAAAAGCTGAGTCCTACAGCTGCTTTCTGTGTCACATCTGCCTAGAAGGATAAGGGGAACGCAGGCAGCTGATCATGCCCTGAAGGGAGATACAAAAGCTATTGCCGTTGCCACCCAACAAGTTAAAGACTGATGTTGCCATCAGATGGAATATTGCCTTTCACATGGTGGACAGATTCCTTAAAAAATAACCTGCCATTTGTGCTGCTCTATCCTCTTCTCAGGTGAGAAAAAGTGCAGTTGATATTTGCACACCAATTCAGATGGACATCTCCAAAGCAGATAATAGAGAAGACTCTCAAATCACTGAAAGCAGCAGCTATCATCATGTCCAAGACACAGAAACCTGCCGTTTATGGGCAAGAGGAGAGCTTCGAGTTTACTTTTTAACTTTCAGGACTCAAAATCGAATTAAGGCGGACGTTTGACTCCACAAGCTGTTGGTCCCATATACCTCTTCCTGCCTTTAGTTGCCTCTTTAACAAGCTGATTTAGGCACTAAGCAGCAACTCAGACTTGTTCCTTGGATTCAGACCAATAAATAAACACAATAAACGGACAAAAATCACAATAACTAAAAAAAGTTTGATGGACTCAGCTAGCTCTTAAGAATATGTTGAATTTAATTTTAGCCTATTTAATACAATTCAAACTTGCATAAGGGAAAATTATTTTCTCCAGACATTATGAACAAGATATTTAAGTATATTGGACCTGAACTAATTTTACCTATAGTTAACTGACAATTACAGTACAACAGAAACGATGAAATAAAGTTATTAGATTCCTATTGCTACTTATCCCTATTTCCAGAACTCAAAACCTGCATTCTAGGATCAATACAGATGTAATAAACAGTGATGTGGAATGCTATTTCATGTGAGCACCAATGCATACACAACCACTTTGAGTCAGCAAGACTTAGGTGCACACTCAGCCAGAAGCTGTCAAGCATGAGGCTAAAAAGCTTCATGAACAAAATCAGCTTTAAAACATACAGCAGTACCTAAAAGGCTTTAATGTGAGAGCCATGAAAATTTTTCAAATTCAGAAACTGATATCAATATTTTTTTACCCACACAAACCTTTTGTTATTCTTTAAAATTGCACATTAGGTTAATTGAATGCATATTTCCAGCAGTGCTCATTTTTCAAAGGGTTTACTGTGCAGGCATTGCAACCACTTGAACACCACCATGTGTGAGCTAATAATCAGTCTTGTGTCCTTGTGTCCTCTGTTGTTGTTACATGTTGCTCATTAAAGCTGCCGGGCCACAGCTGTACATGTGCAGCCATACGCAGGGATCCTCCTGTCCTTCCTCCTGTTTGACACATAAGCTCTGCTGGTGCTGGATGAGCTCTCACTGACAGCTGGATGTAGGCCGGTCAATCCTCACGGGTTCACCTGTCAGCCTCTGTTTCTGTTTGCCTTCCAAAGCAACATTGACACTTCCTCTGTCCCTCTCTCCTACTTCTCTGCTGTCACTCTTTCTCCTCTCCTTCACCTTCTCACAGACGCAGTGACTCTTATCACCGGTATGAGGTTAATCACATAACAGGCACTTGTCTTTGCAAGCTCCTCCCACAGTATAAATCTGTCTCATCTGTGTCCTTAGTTCCCCTCATTCCATGACTTCATTATATGTCTAGTTTTACAGTATTCTTATCACACAAAATGCTCTCACTGGCTTCTGCCTCCTCAAAAATGAGGGAAGAGGATTGCTTACACAACAATTATGAAAATTCAGGCCAGTAATTGTTTTATTCACATTATAACATAGACAATTAATATTCTGAATTGGATCTGGGGTGTGGACTAAAACATGTTCGGAGAAATTTCGTTGGTGGCAGGTTTATTCATTTTGATGGTTCATTCATGGGGGCTTTTTGGAATAGTACAACACAGCAGAGACAGAGGTGGGAGAGTTTGCATTGCATATGTTCAAACTAGTTCTGGGCGGTTTACCGATTCATACCGGTATGAATACCCCAATACCGGTGTGTGTGTGTAGCGTACATAATGTTGGGAACAACAAGCCGTGGCACTATGTTTCCCGCTTGCAAAACGTGGCTGTGTACGTACGTTTGCTGCTACGTTTTGCAAGCGGAGTGTAAGGTAAATTCACCATGGGTAAAGAATGTCACAACATAATGGAAAATTAGATGTTACTTTGCGTGTACTGGATGTAGGTAATTCTAGTACTTGAGTACTAGAGCCCATTGTATTTAAAAGGTTATGTTTCTCTGAGTTTGTTTTGTCGTCTTCCTGCCACTTAGTCTGCTACTATCAGCTGCATCTCCTCAGCACTGTTGAAGAAAGCTCTGACTGCACCAATTTTCATGTTACTGTATGGGAAAAGTTCTCTAGCTTCTTTGTATTTCTTAAAACCAGCAACAATCATCTTGGGCAACAAAAAGCCCAGGATAAAGTGATGGTACTCCTACCCTGCAAAATGGTTCTTTGCAGACAGTGGGCATCCAATGGCAGGCTTATACCCACAATCTAGATCTGATAAGTCAGACTACCTTTCCATTTGTGGTGTCATCATTAATACAGATGTAGATTTTTATGGTTATCACATCACTGTCAGTCAGAGTTTGAAACAAATGGTTGCCCGGTTGCTCTCCTGCCTGTTTGAATTTGTGGCATTAGTTGGAAACTCTTTTTCAGGCCATTTAGAATATTGCACCTAATTTTTCAGGCAAACACGATTACAAACATCATAATAGAACTGTTGGCTATTGTCAGCATAATATATAACAGAATATCTATCAAGATAGCTTTATTAATATTGAAACAGTAAACCCCCAACAAAGCAGACCACCAGTAGGCAATAACAAACATAATATTTTCCAGTATTAGAAATAACTCTAGAAAAACTGATAAAACATTTTGATAAGCAAGTTCTTTTTCATATAGGCCTAACAGACATTTGCCACTTACTACTTATGTTGTATGTACATAATCTTTATAATTACACTGTATTTGATACTGTCTAATTTGACAATTAGATTATATTTTGTCTGTTAAGTTTTAATGCTCTCATTTGATTTTATTACCTGACATAATGTCACCACAATTAATCAGTGTAGGTCTTTTGGCTTAATTTGATTGATTGCTCTTTTGTAAATTTTCTATGTCAACAAATAACAGAAAGACATGCCATTTATCAACACAACCCGCCTTGGGTTTTAAAGTTCAAATAACAGCAGCTTGAGAATAATTAATGCTTGCATCACTGTGTACTTAGTCACATAAAGAAAAAAGTAACAAAAAAGATGCCCCTTGTCTCCCTTTACACACACACAGTAATATCACTGGATAGGACATCTATAGTACGTCCGTGCAAAGCATACAAAAATGCATTGACAGATGTCCTTTTAGTGCATGTACTGCCTTACATTACAAACAATATGACAATAATGTTTCTGATGCACTTTGCTGTAAGGACCAACAAACACACCTTTACAGCTTTGAGTGGCACAAAAATGAATATATGTGGTGCAACTGATTCCTAAGTGTTTACAACATATATGCATGAAAAAGAAAATAATTCATTTTTTTGTGCACTGTCTTTGTGCATCTTTTTCAAATGAAACATAACCTCTAAAGCACAACTGAATGCCAGATTTAAGGTTTATAAAGTGAACAGATAAACATTTTTGTCACACATTTTTATATATTGTAACTGTTCGAGTGTTTGTATTCTGAGGTTGGAAAATGAAGCCAGAGTTACTTTAACGATATTTGGCTTTAAGTTATTTGAAAATATCAACCTTATTGGGCACAGGAAATATTTAAAGTTATACCACAGAAATATGTGAATGAAACATTCTGATTGTTTTATTTTTGTTTTAACAGGAAAAATGTTTGTCAAATGCACAAGGTTTTCAACCTTTGCTTTCACTGACACTGACTGTATCTAAAGCTTTACTTTGATTTCTCAGCTTGTGGCCTGGCGTTAATGCTAATAGCTTGCTGTATCGGTGGGGACAGTATGGGTGATGGCTATCCTGAGTGGACTTCTGTCCTGTATAAAACCCTATCTGCAGATTGGCCGAGAAAGATTTAGTGACGAGTGAAGGGGTCTTTTAAATGAGTGAGTGCTGGAAATGTGGAGACACATCTTCACGCCCAGCCATTTGGACTGGAATGGCAGAGAGGTGAGCACTGAGGTCCTGTCCATTTGGAAGACTGACAGCACAATCAGAAGCGTCTTAATCACATCTACTTGTCTCGTTAATCAAAGGAAGTACTATTGTTAAATGTTATGTCTCTGTCCATCAATGCTCCAGTACATTTCCTTAAATAATCTGGCTAACCTTCAAAGAAAGTTCATTCAGTGAACCCCTGAAGGAAAAGCTTGCATTTAACAAGCTATACACTTATATTAATTTTTTTTTTTGAATTTTTTCCCTATTAATTAACATTGATACTGTTATTACATAGGTTAAGTAAGGAATTTTGAATGACAAAACATTTTTTCATGATGCAGATAATATGGACAGGATTGTGAATTTTATATAAAGTAGGGATCGACTGTAAAACTTAGAATATCTTAGAAATGACCAAAACATGGATGCACTACTATAAACTGGAGGTTTGGTTGCCATTAGATATATATGAAAAAACAGCAGTTAAGTTTTGGTGTGATACATACACAATGTCATGACAGAGACACTGTCCGAGAGTAGGAGAGAGCAAGACAGAGAGAGAGACTGTTGATAACCTACTAAGAGGTGATCACTTATAAAAGGCAAGAGTTTGTTAAAGTATTTACGGAGTCAGATATGCTGTTTGAAAAAAACACAAATGCTACAGCTGTTTCTTGTCATTCATTGTAAACAAGGAGCGTTCCCTGAAAGTGAGACTAGCCTCTGTCACACAGACTTACCATGTGTTTGAGTCGCAAATGGATGCTTCCCTGCCCCTGTGTGATGTCATGTTTAGTTATTTAAGCATTCTTTTATTGGACTGGTGAAATTTCATTCAACTGCTACGTAAAAAGATGGGGTCTTGAACACTTACCTACTTCCTAGCCAATTACCCAGAACTGTAGGTCTCTCCTGAAGCGTTCCTCTGTTAGCAGCTGGTGTAGTTCAATCATTGCAGCTGCAAGAGAGTATTTTGTGCCTGTATATACCATATGAGAAAATAAATTCTTAATATATAATTGATTGATTCACAGAATCAGTCATCAGCAATCAAATATATTGCCATGTGACACTGGTCTTTGCATTTAGATGTGTATATTTAATATAATGCCTTGATATTATGTTAATGGGGGAAGGCAAAAATGGGATGTCTTCAGCTAGTTGAAATATGTTGACATTTTAGATGCTGGTTTTTAGCCGGCTATGACCAGTTGACAAGCCATTTATCTCCAAAACATTCAAATTCAGCCTTGCATCATCACTGCAGTCAGTGAATGCAGTGTGATCAGCATTGTCTCTGGCAGTTTCTTACTGTATAAGTCATAAATGTCTGTTTAGAAAAACAATTGTATGCGATGTGTAAACTTCTTAATTGAAAAACACTGAAAAATAAAAGTCCATCAAGAAACAAATGTAAAAACCGACTTTCACATTAAGGTGAGTTTCAATCCACTTTCTCCAACCTTCAAGTTGGATTCATAAAAGCTGGCTAACTGTCATCCCTGTCAGCACAGTCTGAGAGGTGGACGAGACATGTCATCTCGACAAAATTTAAAATGTGTTTTGAGGCCCCCTAGCTGAGTGGCTGCCACTCTTTCTCATCGCCAGGCAGATTTAATGCCCAACACTACTCCCGAGAGCAATGGCCCCACCCCAGCACATCAAGGGGTGTATTTTTCACTATCTTTCTCCATCTCGCTCTCTCTCTCTCTCTGTCTCCGTGAAGGGACCCAGGTGGGGGTGTTGTGGAGCTGAACCTTGAATTCCCTCCAGAATGTTTCCATAGCACAACAGTTTGACCCTTTCTGCTTCTCATTGAAACAATCTGAATAGGAACTACATGTGAGCAATTGGTTCGTAACTGCTGTACAGAAACCAGTATTAGGTAATCATAAACCATGTGTATTTCCTATGTTGTAATAGCATTGCATGTTGTTTTTTTAGCTGAATAGCACAAATATATTGCTGAAATAACTGTGAGATATTTGTAATACGTTGCTGCATTTTTGTGAAGCTCAAATAGGGAACTGACCATTTACATTCAATGGATATGCATGTAAAAGTAGCTGAAAAAGGCTCTTTACTTTGAAGAAGCTTTACAGATTCTCAATCCAAACGCACTCAAGCTGTATGCAATTATTCGATTTTGATGAAGTAAAAATATTAAAGCTGCAGCTGCAAACAGGGTTGGCATGAGGGCATTTACAGATTATTAAATGAGTGCATAATAATAAAGACTATCATGCACACCTGTGGGGATATGACTGGATGTTACTAGATGGGTGGTACCTAATCTTTTGATGGACAAATAATTGATGATAATTATTAATTCCATAATCAGTCATCCAGTTATATAGCTGCAGCCCTACCATATTTTGCAGTGCACCTCATTACTGAAGCTCAGAGCTCAAAATTCTAACTTTTGCTGCCACCTTCTCGAGCAGCAAGAGGTTATTTAAATTGCAGCAAAGATAGAAAGTTGTAGTGACAGAGACAGCATGGAACTTTTCTCTTTTATTTAAATCAGCCAGTGCAAAAGGTAGAAAATGTGCCAGCTCACGGAGTGTGTTCATGCTGGCCTTATGCTATTGATTTAGATACATGGGAATACAAGCATGGTTTGAAATACATCACTGCCAGTTTAGTTGCTTTGAGTATTGGCAGTGAGCAGTGTTGTCAATCAGGATGGACATCACACAGTATATCACCATTTTTCAATGACAAAATATGGACGTACAATCGGAGCTTACTGGTATTTATCAATCAGACATGAGCTTTTTCTCTTTACCCTTATGTGTTAAAAGCAGACCCTTTTTAATATACCCCCTGTATGTGTGAATAAGTGAAGAGCAATAGACTCCATTTTGTTCCCCATATGAAAAGTGATCCTATTTCTGTGGAGGAAAAAGAATATCATTATGGAAACACCTGACTTCAGTCTGAGTGCATTCATCTCCTGCTGTTATTTCTGCATAGTCATATTTCGAACTGGATAGAAGGGGGTAGATTTCATATTGACTGGCTTATTATACTCATTCAATTTGCAGTGATCAAAAGTGCGACTAAAATGGAAGGATAAGATGTAGGCTTGGGTGACTATATGGATGCTAGGCTGGCAACTCCAATAAAGCCTGAGGGGGCTCAAGTCTACCTGGAAGTGTCTGGGAGATGATGTGATTGTTGCTGATGATATGGGTTAATGGATGTGTATAGCTTTCAATCTACCAGCACTCTCTCCAACTCCTCTGCCGGGGATCTCATTTTGTAAACACCTCCAGAAAGTTAGTCTGAGAGACTTGGTGTCTCACTCCATTCATCTGACTAAATAAAACTTCCACAATGCTCTGGGTGTGTGTTTCTGTAATGAGAGCTTTTGCTGATCCAAGACCACCTTTTGGCATTTCTGCCATAGTTACGTTGTGTTTGATAATAAACAACCCTCGTGAAATAGCTTTATATTCTTAGAGCAAACAAGCCTCCAGACTGTATACAGCTGATGATCGATTGGCCAACAGTCTAGTAGTTTGCAAATGTACAGTATTCAAATGAATGAGACTGGGCAACAGCCTGAAGCCAAACAGAGGTAATGATTTATGTCTGGTGGCAGTTGTACTACAGATTAAGTATAGCTCATTTCTCACCTTTCCATAAAACTGTCTCTCTTTTTTTTGTTTGTTTGTTATTATATATTTTTTCCGATTCATGCATCTGTTAAAGGTAGATGTATGGGTAGATGTTTTGGACTTTTATGCATTGAAATAATAAAATTCAAAGTTAAATGATAAGGCCTAAGGATACTGTGTTTTGATATTATAATATAATATTGATGTATTCTTATTAATCAGGAGCTTGAAAAAAATTAATTAAAATTACTCTGACAGTTTCTGCATGAATGTAAAATATATTTTCATGACAACTTGAAGTGTTGTTGAAAATCAAACAGCATTTTGACTTTATGCTTGATGGAATGTAAATATTCTTAGACTTCATGATTTTTTTAGAAACCATCAGTTAATTTGACAAATATCAACACAAAAATTGATCAGCCTTTGCTCATAAAAATTAAATCTTACTTTATCTGAATGTGGACGTCTGCCTCTACCGATCTGTAAAACTGTAATGTTCGCAGCCAAAGTGGAGACCCAAAACTCAACAGTTTAACATAAAGTATCTCTGAGATCTTTATTTTGACAATGTTCTATTTTACTTAATTTTTATTTCGTCATTGCTTTCCTAAGGGGTAAACCACATTCGATGGGATTACGCCCACCTCAAGAGCAAAAGATGATGCTAATTAACTTGGTGATATATTAAAATGTGGTAGGTCAGTTAAGCAGAACTACAAGGCTCTTTTGAGGGTGGAAACTGTGACAGCTTTACTCTGCCCCTAACAGTCTGCATCATCACAGGCTGCAGCAGCATGTCAACCTTCAATTTCCAAAGCTTCTAAAACTTCACACGGCATTTCTGCTTCCTCTTTTACCCTTTCCTCCATTTTCAAAGAATGTACTTAATACACTGCAACTTCTTTGTATAATGTCATAGTAATTAGAGTTAAATGTAGCCCAGTGTTACATAAGTGTAATTTGTGTTAGCTTTATATAAATAATCGTGTGGTTTGTAAGATGTCACAGAAATGCTTGTATGCCACTGTCATTTTGATAACATCTTTCAATGAGGACTTTATGTAGGACTTTATTAATAAGGAAATTAATTACAAACAAGTCGTGTTACACGCTACTCATGTGCGCTGTCTGAGAACAGAAGAGTGTGGTGCAAAACCACAGCTAAGGTTATAATGGAGATTCATAGTGTTTGGAGATATGAGAACAACACAGAGAAAGAGGTGGAGGGAGAGTTGAAGCAGAGCCTGTTGAAACCTGTTATTTAATTGAGTGTGTGATTCAAAGTGTACAGTGTTGTTGGCAGGAAGAGCTGGTGACCCCCACCAGTTACACCAATAATCAGGTAAAACCTTTCACCCAACATAGGGTTGGGAAAACTGTCCACATCTGTCCGTGTACCGGTCCCCTCTATCCAACTAATGGAGACCAAAGTAGCAGTAAATTGATTTTTCTCATTACAGTTTCATAATGCACTTCAATTGTAGCACAGACTGTGCATTGTGATTGTAGACAAGCATTGTTCATGCTGCTATGGCTTAGGAAAAAAATAATTTCTGTCAATGTCTGCATCCCTTATCTGTTCTGTTCGCCACAAACCCCCCGAACTATGTCACTTCTGCCATGTTTTTCTAGGTGTTTTATTCTTAAAATGTGGTCAGATTTGATCAGGGCATAACTTTTTTAAATACCATGTTTTTTCTACAAAACAGCTGATTGATAAAATACATGTTTATTCCATGCAGGGTTTCTTGTTTGCTTGAGAGCAATTTAGTTTAAAGAAAGGCCTTTTAAACAACATGCTGATATCATGCACCTTTACGATTGTACTAAAATGAATCATCAACCCTATGACATCACTAGATAGCATAACCATCCATGTGGACAATTCAATTCTCATACTTCCTAAAGAAATGTGTGTTAGACAGTGTTCAGAAGACTTAATTTTCTTGTGATTTGAAATACACATATAAAGATTTTCTACTAGTGTTGGATCACAGCACTATGAAGCCTGCATACCTGTTGTTCTTTCACACAAACTTTTCATTAGAGCTCTTCTCAGGTCTGGGGGGGCGGGGTTTACAGATTCTGTCTTATTGACGTGTCCCATTCTCTTGTTTAGAAATGTCACTGCTGATAGGCTGTTAGAGAAATTGCACATTTATCATTCTTATAGTTACATTGTGTCAGGTGAGGCATACAATTCCCACCTGAGCTCCCCCACCTCTAACCTGAGCAGAGGTCTTATTAGCCTCAATAATTGAAAACAACTGTGCGGCAGTACAGGGCCTTAAAATGGTCATGGCTTTGCTATGGTTGTAAATTATTGTGTCATTACATGTGCAATCGAAAATGATCAATTATTTGGATTTTTTTTCTGTCAGAACACTGGTTTCTTGGACATCTAGTGCTCTAAAAACATGAATGAGATAATAAGTAATAAGACATAGTTTTGGTCAGGAAAGGTTGGGTTCTTTAATGGAGAATAAAGTTAAAATAAACAAATTTTTTAGCAAAGATGAACTTTGATATATTGATAATATGTGCCTTGTAATAATGAGTACTTATATGTCAATATTAATTGATTAAAGAATATTCTTTGACGTCACTTTGCTGAATATATTCTGAGGTGCTGTGATCTCAGTGATATTAATAAAAATAATAACATGAAATCAAAAGCAAACAACTGGATCTGGAAGCAAACGCATTGTAGTGTGTCAAAGCTAAAATAATATTAGTGACATATTTATGTAACATTTTAGTCCTTAATCAGAATTCTGATCCCATTAATAAAGTATTGCCATTTCCAGTATGAGCTTTTGAGGGGGAAAAAAAGTTGTTTGGTGTGAGGGGGGACGGGATTGATGAGTATGGAGACAAAAGAAAAGCTCAACACACGGTAGCAGTTTGGGTGGGTCTCAGAGATGGAGGAAAGCCTTAGGCTGGAGCCACATGCTGCCACCAGAATACCATATAAGCATGACACTGTTGCTTTTTTTAGCACCTGCTTACCAGTTTGCAATGCTCTATTAGACCAAATGTCCATCTGCCAATATATTCAGAATGCACTATGGAGATTATTAACATGCCCTTGGCAAAAAGGGTTTAGCTCTGTGGGGCAAGCATCTCCATAAATCCCAGCAGAGGCAGTTTTATTACAGGTTGTAAATAGAAGCCCCTGCCATATTTTATGACAGCCATCACTAACTCATTCTGAGTCTTATTACCTCTCTGTTCTTTGACTTGTGGGACCATTCACAGACACATTCTGTGCACAAGTTTATGCGGTATAAAGGATTGATTGTAAAGGAATTTATTCCTGATGTAATTGCATTGTACCTTCAGCTTGCACCACACTTTTGACTTCAATTGCTGTTTTCATGTACATTATAACGAGCCCAGCCTGTTTCCGAATGGTTCGGTATAAAATTTACATATGGGTGCCCATACGAGGAGTTTGATTGAAGATCTGTACATTGCAGTATGTTATGGAGATGCAGAACACAATACATTTTTGATTAGCTCACAAAATTAGATCATTTACATTGCATTTGGAGGAACCACATAAATTTGCCTTTTAAAAATGCAATTATTGATAAATTTTGCAGATTTTAAAGGACATTACCGACCAGTTCACTGACATAACTGTTTATGCAATTTTGTAAATAAGAATTAGCTTGAACTGTTATAAAAATCAACTCTTGTTTATTTTTACTGAGCACTACTTACGACATTACTTTAAAAACCTTTATGATTTCTGGATTTCCCAGTGATCATTCATCACACACCAGCCAGACATGCGTGTACATTGCCTTCATATTTACTAATTGTTTTCTACAAGCACTGCTCTTTTTCCAATCTGGCTTGTTTACTTATTTAAATTGGCTGACAGAACGGTAATCTGCTTATGATCTTTAACATTTCGTTGCCAGAAGCCTAAGAATAATGTTCTATTCAAGTATGTTGCTTTGTTGCCCATAATCTATCATTTAAATATATACACAAACTAACAGACTGGCATTTGATATTTTTTATATGCCAGTCTTGTTGACTTAAAAATTTAGGGTAAAAACAGCATTCAAATGCTAATAAAAGAGAGTTTCCACAGCTGATTATTTGGTTGAAAGTTGCTGGGCTCTGGTCCTGGTAAATTATAATTAGAAAGTTAATCATTACCCAGAGATTAGCATTGCAGGAGAAATAATCATTTCACTGCAACACAACAGTCATTTAAAGAGACAAAAACAACCAAATCTATTCCATTATAGACTTCCAAACTACACCCCTGTCCTGTGCTGGGACACACATGGGCGGAGTGAATGGGGATGGATGGTTGGATTAGGAATGCCGGGAGCGAGTAGATTATCCAGTATCTGGGCAGGCAGATGCGCAGAGGAGAAAACGACTACACAAAGAGCCAGATCTCCATCAGGGGATCCATTCATGGTGCTCGCTCTGTCACTTTCTGTGAAAAAGCAAATTTCATGGTGTGTTTTCAAGAGGCTGGCGTCGGAAAAACATCAAGAACATTTTCTCCTTCTCTCTTTCTCTCTCTGTCTCTCTTCTTTCTACTCCCCTCTTTTTTTCCTTGTCTGCTACTGAGCTCTTTCTGCTCTTTTCTGCACTCACACTCCATTTTTGGGTTCAGCTGTGAGTAAGACATAAGTGCAAATGCGTTCTGTCTTCTGTTTCACACATGCACAGTTACATTTATGACACACGAACACATGCATGCTGTAACCTATATTTGCTGAGTATGGTGAATGCCTATGTGTAAATTTTTTAAGAGGTTTAGCCAGTGAGAGCTGGAATGAGCATTGCTGTTGGCTGGGTTTCTCTGCCCAGGGCCCCCTTGCCTCGCTTCCCCATTTCGCCCAGTAGAGCTTCATCCTTATCGCTGTCCTGCACCCCATCACTGCTGAAGCTGGGCTCCTCTCCTGCTTGACCACATTTATCCAAGGGGCTCTTGTCTGGGGGTGATAAGCTGTCTGACTTACCAGTATGAATGTAGGGGTTCCCACATCCCCTCCACTTCACTCCACTCTACTCTGTTTTACTCCTTCCACTGTAGAAGTGACTGTATTGGTGACAGTACTTTACTCAACAGTACTGTGCATGTTTTTTCTATATAGTTGTGTTGACAATCACACACTTCACAGGTTCTTGCTTCTTAGCCCTCTTATTCCCACTCCTTTCCACCCCTTCTGTTTGTTAGTATTGAAATAAAGAGGCAGCAAGTTTTTGAAGAGAAAACAACTTTGAATGGTTCAAGTAACGGGCTCAAAGGGACCTTAGACAAAGCTACCGGATGCTAATTCCAGCTACACTTCACCAAATTTATGTCTGTGTGAACTAATTTTACACAAGAGGCAGCAGACATCAAAGACTGTCCCTTTTATCTGCTGATGACACACGCCTAGAGTTTTTTTATTTTGAACATCTGTGCTGTTTTTCTATTTCTGAACTTTTTATGCAGAACTTTTCTCACATAATTGTGGATTTATCTGCGGTAAATTTATGTGTTGTTGTGTCATTTGACTGCTTAAAAGTGGGACTCTGATGCACACTAGCTTTTAGATTACCATTGGTTTGGTAAATGTAAAATAACTCTGAGCTCTTTGAAGTTGAACCTCGATGAATTAAGTGCTTACAGGGGAAAATGAGTTTTTCCTTTTAAGGTTTAAATGAACTCTGCACAAGCTGCAACAAGACTATTCATTGTTATTTTTGAGGTTTGTGCTTTAAACCAGTGGCTCGAAAGGAGCAAAGACTTGTGACACAGACTGTTACGAGCTGTCACTGTAGACCCCTTACTATCTAGCACAAGCTGCACAAAATGCTCTGCGTATTTTCAGGTTGTCCTCCACTAACTGCCTTGCATTTTAGCTATTTTGTGCTTAGCCTTGCCAGCATCATTTAGACTTAGAGCCCAAGGTACATCGAGCTCTTCATATGCAAAAAGAATAATCTCTGATGATTACACTGTTGAACACAAAAAGCTCCAGGCTACTGATGAAAAACTCCTTCTTAGAGGTGTAGAAATGCGACAAGATATTGTATTGCTTTATACATTAGGATTTGAATTTAAGTAGTGCTGTGCAGATTAACTTTGTAATTTTGTAACTTAATTAACAAGAGACTGTTGTACGTAAGTTATAGAGTAACGGGACAGAGATAGAGAAGCAAATATTGAGCTTGTTTATCTGTCATCAGAAATGTGTTATTGCCAAAAGATGCTTCTACTGGCGTGTAAGAAAAAATACGCAACTCTGCTCTCAGAAAGCTTAATTATACAGTGGTTCCTGTCGTCGTCGCAGGTTGTTGTGAAGAGAGAGCAAGACAGCGCAAAGGAGTAGGACACTATTTGGGTGGGGAGGGGGTCTATAGTTAGGAAATAAGGGAAGATTATGCAGATTCAAGATGTTAATTTGCACTGTACATAAAAAATTATGGACTTGATCATGGGTTTTCTCAGATGCTTTTTTTAATTAGGACATTAAAGCCATGGTGTGTGTAATAGACAGCCTGTTCATACTCTCTGCTTTTGAAGTACCTGTTTTATAAACTTGGAGGCATAGCGACCTTGGAGAGATGTGGCTAGTATCTAGATAAGAAATGGCTTTGCATCCAAAAAACTTATTCCAGGGAATATGGATGTTTTTAGGCTGTTGACATGTTTATGTTGCCTCTGATGTGTTGGAGAAGCTGAGCTTTGCCATAGTTTTGATAGTTTCCTGCTGCAAAACTGCCACAAGCGCTTGGAGGAGTGACTGTGGGGGTTGTGTTATTATGTAGCTACAAAAATTTTATGATTTGATATTTGATAGTTATTTTCTCTGTGTTGTAATGAGATGATATGATTAGTTACTTGATCCATTAATCAATTGACATTAATTTTTAACTTTTCTGATAATTGCCTAATCATCATTATCAGGGGAATACGCCATTAATTCTCTAGTTCCAGCATCTTAAATGTGAATATGTGAGACACGTTTGTTTGCATAGTTGTTGATTTAATATCTTTGAGACCCCGCCCCCCCCAAAAAAAAGATGTCATCAAGATTAATAACAACAATAACCATTAGTTTTAGTGTTTATAGAGTAAGATGATGTCATTATCATTTAAACTGTCGACGGTTATTTCTTTTACTGCTGTTGTAATGGCATATTTGTTTGAACCACAAAAACAAAGCGATCATATCAAAGGGTTGACTATACTGGGATACTGGAGAAACCAGTATTTTTGTAGAACGTGCTCTCGTGTCACCTTTTTAATGCCAAAATGAGAATGTTTTGGATACATTGTTTAATAAAACACAATCTGCCACAATAGAATTGATTAGGTGTTAGGGCTTTTGAGCTAGGGAGTTTTAGTACACTTTTTATACCATGGTCTTTAACAACAGACAGGGCTGATTGGTTTAAAGGTGAACAAACCTATGATTTCCACACCACCGTTCTCCTTTCCGATGTCCTCCTTATCCTGCTCTCTCTCTCCCTCTCTCTGTCCTTGCTCCGTTGCCCCTCATGAAGCCTAGCACCTCACTTTGGCGACAATGATGCAATATCCATGTACATGTCTCACTGATAAAGAGCATCTCTCTTAATATGGACCTTGTCTTTCCTTCACACCCTTCGCTCACCAACTACCTGTTATTCATACTTGCCTGTTTGTTGGTTTACACGACCAGAGAGCCTCAGTCCAACACGCCCCTGAAGAATTCTTTACAGACTGCAAAAGGTGGGATGTGCTACCACCTCTCATCTCCTCCACGATGTGAAGCTCTAAGCAAAAGACGGAGCGCTGAGGAATAAATTCCCTTTGAAACCCAGAGATAGGAGGGCAGGAAATAATTCAGCAGCAGCTCCAGCAGCAGCGTCGGCATCAACAGCGGTGGCAGCAGTGAGCGTGAGAGAGAGACGGAGAGTGAGGGAGTGTGTGTGTGTGTTATGTGTGTGTGTGTGTGTGTGTATGTGTGTGTCTGTGAGCTTGAGTGAGAGCGAGTTCCTATGCACTGTGCCGTCTGTAGCTGAGCCGTGCCGTCGTGTGGCAAGCTGTGTGTTCCCGTTTGGTTTCCGTGCGCTCTGGTGAGGCAGAGCTTACAGAAGGGAGAAATGTGGCTTTACTCGGAGCTCCAGCATCAGTGAGAGACCTGCACCCAGCTGGGGCTTTGCAGAGCAGCATGGTAGGACTAGAGACCCACTGCTGACACCAGCGTGACTGATGATGACAGCCCACGCGTGGGTTACCATGCGCCACAGCCGCGCCGCTCTAGGAGGAAACACAGCCATGTGAAAGTGATTCGGCTGCCAGCAACTCTTGGACATGTTTTCCAGGGCAAAGTCTGGATTTCTTTCTATGTTTGAACTTGTTTTTTTTCTCTTGGTGCTGTCTGGCTGTCCCGAACTCACCTATCAGGCAAGGACTAAAGGCAGATGGAACAAGGGGGGTAAGTCATGATGGGCAACCTTGATTGATGTTTGTAATTTTGAGATGTTAAGCAGCAATGTATGAGCATGAATGTGCTGAAGATTTGGTGGAAATTTTTAGATGATTTTGTTTGGGATTTAAAATTTCCGTTGACACATTCTGATCGCAGACTGACCTTGTCTTGAAGCACTTTTAAATTTGGATGTTTTGGTCCATACTTGTGCTTGTAAAATCTGGGGTTGTACAGAATGTTTGTCCTCCAATAAAATTTTGTCTTACAATATTTACTCACTATAGCAGTGGAGATGTGTTCAAGTAAAGTTGACCTGTTTTTTTAGCACAAGAGGAAGTGATAATGATACCACTAATGTCCACTGAGTGGTTTTGTCCAACTTTTCAGTGCTAGCATATATATAGCTGTTTAGCAATGCACACTTTAATGAACATTTTGAGGATTTTCATCACACTTACTTTTCTGCTGATATCTGTCAGTGTTTTGAGGGACTAATTTGAAACCCTTCATTCTCTACACACACATACTCACACTCACACACCTTTCTCGCTCTGTGTGGCAGAGTATATTGAGCAAAAATCACATTTGTCAATGCACCCTACAATGTTTGGTTGGCAGGACATGCCACCAGTGTCTCAGAACTGTGGTATTTGGTTTAAAGACTTAGATCACCGGTCTTGAGTAGAGGTGTTAATAATTCATCTCAGCCCCTCCGTGGGAGCAGTCCTCTCGCCTCTCTTGTAGTATTTAATCCCCTTTGTCGGATTAAAGGAACCTCTAATCTTAGTGCTAGTGCTCAGTGAGAAGGTTGAGAGATGCTCCCTGCAGCCTATCGGCATTGTTGGCACTTGAGGCTCACGCTCAGTGGGATGTGTGTGTCTTCAAAGAGGCAGTGTCACCACCATGTTCTATTTAATGATTCCTAGCCTCTTTGCTTTTGCTTTTGTTCTGCCCCAGTCGTTCTCCACTT
>JAQNCA010000029.1:20028280-20046159 GCA_029783725.1 Acanthurus tractus | reverse complement strand
AGTATTTATTCTGGTTTTTGAATAAAGCTTCAAATGTCTATTGTTATATTTTATGATGTCATTACATTTGTTGGTTCCCTAGTTTAAAAAATAAAATAACCTGAGCTTTCCTCATGCTGGTAAATGGCTCTGGTTCAGGGAAGGATCAGGTGTGACAGGTGCGAGGTGTTAATTCCTACCGAAGCTCCAGTCTGCCCCTGACTCTCTTGTAGGTGCAACAATCATAAGCAGCTTTCTGCTGGCATCTGTTCTCCATTCCACTGATCCAAAACACACAACAGTCAAAGCTCCATGATACTCAATTAAATTGTTACTTGTAATTTTGCTGTCAACACTATAAACAAACTTAACAGCTTAGAATTATTTGGTTCTAATTGGTACACCGAGCATCTAGCTAATAATCTTTCTCTCACCCCGAACCCTCCTTGCTTCCTCTGTCTGGTTGTGCTGATTTTTTTTAAGTAGTTTCAAGCAGCCAAAATTTTGAAAGCTCTTATCCTAAGGTAACTGAATCTCAAGATAAAGTGTAGTTTGGATCATGTCACAGAGTCTTCCACAGAAGGACATTTGAAGAGTAACAGAGCATAAAGTCATTTCACAAGACAAGTGTTCAAATGATGGCAAATAACTTTTATACAGACCTGGTCATAAGGTGTTTCAGTTTTATTGTTCTTAATCATATTTATCTTATCTGTTGTCTGTTGTCTTTGATACTTGCCAGTCTTGAGGATAGATTCATAATCTTGATATTATATAGATAAATATTTTACACACCCATTCACAATAAACTTTTCTGTTTTAAAAACGAGATTTATCATAAGATATATATAGTTGAATTTTGGATTAGTTTGAATAAATATTACCCATTGTGGGCAGTTACATCTGAGGCTATGACACAACAAATTCAGTAATTTGACAGAGTGCCTTAGGTTGGCATTGTACTTTCTACTCCTGACCACCCTAACCCTCTTGCCGTACAGCACAGGTTAATTACCACATTCCAGTCGCACGTCCTCTAATGAGACTGATTTCTAATTGCAGTGGAAATTACACTCACACAATAACTGTGTTTTATGGGTGAATTTAAGACTGTAAATATGACAACTTAGCGTGATGGATAGAATCGGATGCCTTTTACAGCCTAGGACCCTTTCACCCTGTCATCCCCTGACTTTGCTATAACTGAGTTGCAGAATATCTGCCTGAGCACATGTGAAGATGGTCCTCGTGTAATAGTGTATGCATGGGTGCTTTACTGCTCTCCATATCTTTCTATCTTCCTTCTCTCTCTCTCTACCTCATTCGCTCACTCGAGATAATGATGTGATGGTCATACTGATGATTACGATGATCATTATGGAAAGTTTTGCTGTTTAAATGTGTGTTTAGAATACTTGTTATGCAGCAATAGGACTGAGATGGTCTGCAAAGGACAGTATGTAAAGCTTCTCCTTTAACTTTCCATCCAAGGCATTTTCTTTTGGATAAATCTTTATTATAACCTTAGAAGTGTCAGCAGCAAAGGATAGAGTAACATCATAGAGTCTCTGTCCAATTGAATTTTTCCACTGTTGCCAGGAAGATGACGCTGTCATGGTCAGAAACAGAAATCCTTTATAAAGCATGTCAGCAGACAAAACTATATCTCAGTAAGCTTTTTTAGCTTATCTGTGGCTCTCTGCTTCGTTCTAACTCACTTTCTTTCCATATACCTCCTTACCTCTCTTTGCTCTCAGCAATAAAACTTTAAAGAGATAAGAAGCTTTTTTCTATTTCAGGGTCACCATTAGCCTGAATAATGCATTGACAAGAGAAGAGCAGTTTGAGTTCTATGGAGGATAGAAGCACAGCCTTCAATTAAATTATACATCATTATCACAGCTGGCAAGCCTGGTGCGACGGTACCCTCTCCATCCTCCTCTAAATGTTCCATGTTACTGTCTTGTCCAATATTGTGTGTTAAGCAACAGCCTCTTCCTACGCCAGCACAGAGCTGGGATGCAGATAAGGCCGCCTGTGCTTGAGGTGCAAATTAAAAAAACAGGAACAGTCTAATGCAGGGACACAGCTTAAAGGAACATATTGGTGTTTTTTGACTTTGTGTTATTAAAAAAAGCTTGCCCCTATCTTTATGAGTCAATATCGCCTAGTTTGATGTATGTTGAGCTTATGTAATTGTTCGCTATAAGCCTCAGGTCTTTGTTCAGTCAGATAGTCATTTCCTGTTTGTATTTTGCCAGAACAGTTCTGCTATTAGTGTTAGATTTTAATGAGCGTATTAGCATCTGTGATAGTTTACAACAAAATAAATCTTGTTTCCCGAAGTGGAGTTGACTTAAGAGGAGTTTAGCATAGCACGTTAGCATAGGTGCTCCTCTATTAGTGCCACACTTGAAACTGTCAGGTTTTCGGCATCAGTACAGTTGGTTGACTTGTGATGTAAGCATTACGTGCATTTGAACTTCTATTATATCGCTCATGCCAAGGTTGTTAAATCCAGAAAAGGCCCTCCAGCTGTATCAAATCCTCTTTTTTGTCTGTTATCTATCAAAACTTCGAAAAGGCATCAGTACTGTTCTTCATTGTAGCTGTAGGCAGTATGTCAGATCGAAGTAGGGCTGAAAAATGAGGCCAAGTTGAGTTGTCAAAAACTGCACTTCCTTGAATGGCCACTTAAGACTGAATTTATAAGTCAGTCAAACTTCAACCAACCACATGTTAACTTGTCCAGCTTCACAGCAAACTAAAATAGGTCGCTGTCTATAGCTAAAACATCCATGATTACTGTATGAGGAATGATTCGTTTTATAACTCACAAATTTAAATTATATCATGATTTAAGATATTCAATTAAAAGGTGTGGCCAGTTTGAGTGACAGCAGCAGCTAGCCGTCATCTAGGTGTCACAGTCATCAGCAGCAATGCGTATCGTCCCTAACTCAACCCTCTCACCCACATATGCCTCCAAAAAAACATGACAACTGAAATGCTACGGCTCCGCAAACCAATGGGCGAAGTCACATTGGTTTTTTTCCACACTATATTATACATGTTATGGTTAACTCAGATGTGGGTGCATGAAAAGAAATGGGAGCTACATTTTGCTTATTGCCCGCGCAGCAGAAAGTATGTCCAACCAGATGCTGAATGTCATTTTGGACCCCAGGAGATGCAGCAGAAAGCTCTGGCTTAATATGTCAGTGCAGTATTAATATGAAGCAAGGGATTTTCACTGCCAGATTAAGGTGTCTACAAAGGCCCCCTTTACATTTAGCATTAACTTGCTTCTTATCCAGATCCCCTCTCTTGCCCTCACAAGATGTCAGCAAAATGGCAGATGCTGTTTATAGTCACTTTTAAAAAACATGTCCTCAGGCTCTAGTGCCACTAATGAAACTGAAGTTGTAGCTCCCTCTACAACATAATATAAGCATGCATGCTTGTTGTTTGTTGGTAACATCATTGAAGAAAGTGGTCAAGCATACCATATACATAATATATTCACTTTTTTGTACCAATTTGGGGATGACAACTGATTAAAGAAAACTGCTTAAATCCTGCATCTGTAGCTGTAAACACATTGAATTTTCTAGAAACAGAAGTTTAGAAAAAGGCAATTTGTTGCTGCTGTCAGCAGTTATGTGCTGTTGAGACGAAAGTAAGATAATCATCAGCTGTATGTTCAAGAGGATCTTATATTGCTTAGTGTGATCATACTGCAGTCAAGAATAATGTAGGATAATTACTAATTACTCATTCATGGTTTACTGGCAATTGAGGCAAATTAATTTTCAGAGTTTGTTTTGGGTCAAACTCTCCAGGTCAACAGTTCAGCATGGAGACAATAACAGATTCCTAGGCTTTGCAGTTGTAATTTAACATTTACAAAAACGTATTTGCCTTGCCGTTTTGCTTGTTAAATTACTATCAGCAGTTACACTGATAACTAATTATCTCTTCCATCTCTTCTTTTTCACATTTTGAAGAAGTAGTCATTTTTCACCTAGACAATAATGAAGAAATTAATGGGTCAGTGGTGTTTATGAATGTTTTAAATGATTAAGATCAAATTTGAGGGCAGGAGAGGAAACAGTATTTTTTTGTAATAAAGAGGTATTAAGTTTTCTGTTAAAGCAAAGGCAGAGATTCCAGCATAACAGTGTACAGTCTAATGCTGATCAACCCAGAGCAGTGTTAATGCCTGTATCTGTAAAGAAGACACTGTAGAAAAACAGAACTGTCAGAATACTGAGAGCTGGAGTTAAAGACGTCATTCTCTAGTGTGTTATTACCTGCCCTATATTAGTGCTGCATTATTAACATTGTCCTTAGCCCACTAGTTAATTAACCCCAAAGACCTTAATTTACTGACGAATAATGCATAACAATGGATTAACTTCCTGTTCTCATTACTAAGATTGATTGATTAAAATCACAGCTGTGTTATCGGTCATGTTTAAATATGACCATATTATCAGCGAGTTGCCATTATTGAGTTACCACCAGCAGTGAACTCCTGCAGCACACTGTTCACTCTTCTCAAGTTTCCCTGTCCCTCATGCTGAAAGAGCTGACACATTAAGTTGTTTTCAAACAAGGACATGAGTTGTTGTTTCAAGGCAGATTTTCATGTCTATTATTATGAATTTATTTGATGCACAAAGGTTAATTTTTTGTAGCAGCCACATTGTCTAAAAACTAAGATAAATTATCTAATACATTTTAATGAGAGAATGATATGAGAATATAAAAGGTCATATTATGTTTTCGAAATCCTCATACTGTGGGGCATTTCACATGGACTAACAGCCTATGATATGTGCTTGTGTTTGCCATATTTGCTTAAAAATTGCTTAAAATTAACTTCTGTAAAGATTACTTTAGCAACACATGTTAGTCTTTGTAATCTTAGTAAATTATGTGTAAGATTTACAATGCTGACAGACATCAGTGTGGAAAAAACAAATTTTGCAACTTCTCGACAAACACAGCTTCAGAGAGGCAAAAGCTATTTTTTATTTAGACGGAAGAGGTTAGAAATATGTTTTTTTCAAAGTCCTGTATACATGGTCTTACACTGAAAGGAGTTTTTGCAATTTAGTTGCTCGTTATGTATAGAGAAGTTCTTAGGTAGTATTGGATACCCAGCAGACTATGTTTTTGAAATATTTAACATCCTCAGTTTGAGAATAGCTTGAAATGAGCAAAATGGTTAATATCAGGTTTGGCAAAAAAAACAACTTTCATTATGTTTGCCACAGTAAGAAATCCAACTGTTTGGGCTTATACTCAGCTGTTACACCATATAAATTTCAATTATAAAAACAAGTGATTGTATAATAAACACCTGCTTGTGAATGGGACCATGATATTCTTAGTGTCTTCTACGCTTCTGTGACTGGCAGTGTTGCTTGCAGGCTTGTGGGTTGTAAAGTCATATTTAGTGCAGCATTATACCTCTCTGTACGTTGTTGTTCTTGGATTAGAGTGTTTATTGTGTGAATTTATCACGTCCGGTTTGCACGCCATATAAAATAAATCCCTATCTCTGAATTTCTAACGGCGCAGCTTTGCAAATACAGGCAAAGGAATATTGACGAGTGATCTCTGCAGTCTCTTCCAGCTAATGCCCTGCAAAGGTTTACAAACATGATTTCCTGCACAGCTCCACATAACTTGTAAAAAATCAACCTGAATGCAATGAACATAAAGTTCAGTGGGTCTCAGACCTGGTGCTTTACCTTGCAAGGATAATTTTTTGCTGTATATGAAAAGACAAAGTGTTGAATCACTTCGTGCTTCAGTGTCTCGTTTCTTCTGTGTCGTAACTGTTTCAGCAAATATTTCTCACCTTTGCTCAGGCTTAATTGGTGGCTATGATGCAATTCCTGCATGAGGTGATATAACACCGTGGATGCTTTGAGCGATTAGATGGAAGTCTGCACACTCAGGCTGGATTAAGAATTTAATGACTGGTAAAATTGTGGCATTTCGTCCAAGGTGACCCCTGTGTAAAGATGATCATGCCAATGCTAGATGAAAAGTGAAGGTAATCCTTTCTTCCTCATTTCCAGATAGCTGTCACCAGCACAGGCTTTGTCACCAAGGCCAAACGCATGTAATTACACTTTTATTGGCTTTAGGAAGACTGCATCTTTCATTTAAAGAATAATCTCACTTGTGAGCTCAGGCCACAGTACAGATAGATCATACCTGCATGGAAGCCTCTTGTTCTGACTCACTGTAGTTTTGATGGACTTTTATTCATCTAAGTTTTTGATGCATTGGTAATAGTGTGTAGGGTGTTAATACCTGGGTATTATCCACAAGGCATTCTCCTGTCCTCTTCAGTTGGGCGTTTTGCAAGTTGAGGAGCAAGGCCGTATGAGTGTGACAGCCGCAGCATGCAAGTGTCTGGGTCTACTGCCAACCAGCCTTGACACCATTAGCTCTGGTGACACATTAAGGTTCTGTTTGCCTTGTAATTTGTTTTGTCTGTCAGTTTGATGGATGTCTTGTTTGCCGGCACTTCCTCACACACTGGAAAATGGTGGCTCGAGGACATTGTTAAACGAACTTCAAAAAAAGAAGCAGAAGGCATTTGTTTTCTCCAAACAGGTTTTCTGTGTTAATGGGTGTGTGTGACATTGTCTCGACTACGTGCCGTGCCAGACAATGGTTAATTAAAGCTGAAACGCTAATTTGAGGAGAAAGGCAGGGCACATCCAGGGGTTCGAGTGCAGTAGAAGAAAGGATCTCGGAGACATTCTTAGCTTATATCAGTGGTGAAATGTTTACTTTGTGACATGTCACTGCCTTACCCTCTTTCTGTTTAGAAAAATGGCTTGCGGTGAAGTCTAAAGACTGTTAAACCACCATAATGTCCATTTCATCTGCTCCTCCTCTTGTAAATGAATACTGGTACCCCAGTACATTAATTCTACCACAAAGTAGCCACCACTTATCTCACTGCAAATTCTTTGTTCACACTATTGACCTCCAGTCTGTGACTGAGCAGCACTGCAATATCCATATAACTGCATTTTAGCACACTTCAGGAGGTGGAGAAGTGCCACAAGGAATAGCTTCACCTGTTTCTGCTCAGTTGACAGGCCAGGCAAGCAAGAGCATAGGGCTGTTGAAAACCCTCTCGCCTGAACACTCTCCTCCAGCTGTGCAGTGTGGGAAGCCTTCAGAACCCTCCACACATACCAGTCAGCTCAGGAAACATTGTGGCCTCACCGCTGGCTTGGCCTACTGAATGACCTCACATTGGCCACATGTAACCACACCTCACTTTGTGTTCAAGACTAAGCCCCTTTCAGACTTAGAGTACCTGACATTGCTGGCTTTATGTTCAAAAGAAAATTGGCTCTTGTTTGTTCAGACATAGTTGGCTTTTATTTAAAAGTTTTATACAGGTGTAGACGTGACAGGAGACAAGACAAGACAGGAGAGAGATGTTTTCTGTTGAGGGTGTAGGACTGCATGGTGTTACTGTGTCAGAACAGTGGTATTTTAAAAATGATGCTTTCTAGAAGGTATGTTTTTCATCCTTTGATGACTACATCAGTGATGGATATTTAAACATGTTCAATACAAAAATGAACTGCTTATCCATGGCTCCTCTCAGTAGATCCCTTAATCAGTTTCATCAGAGAGAGTTCTGCTCATTGTTGTGGAACGTCCAACAGTGTGTACTTAATTCCTTTATGCTTCAATGTAAATGTAATAATGTAATTAAATGTAAGTGACTTTTTAGTACATTAAAGTCACTCAGTTTCTCTGTGAGATGTATATGCAAGGATATAAGGATGTGCACGTCCTAAAGGCCATTTCATTGGGTTGGCATCCCTTCATTGGTAAAAGCAAGCATGATAAACCCAGTATAAAAACGGAAGATGGTGATTTTCTTATGTGAGATGTTAACTAGCAGCAGAAGAAACACGGTAACAGTGTATGGTGAGATATCACCAAACAGTTCTGTGCTGTCAGCTTCAGTTGACAGTGTGAGAAAGTAGACCCAGAAGCAAGCTTACTCAGTTTCAAAACCTGACTGAAGTAAGTCCTGTATGTCATTGCTCCTGACTCCTGTCCCCCGGTGGTTTCGTTTGTCTCGACAGACCTCAGAATTTGAGAAACTGTGTGAAGAGCTGTGTGTAAAACTGTAACAGACATCACAGTTTAAAAGCCATGGCTTCCTCTCCATTTCTTTAACACGTGGAGAAGATAATATGTTACAGCTGAATCTTTTCACCGCTCTAATCCATGGAGCAGGGGATGAAATCTTATTTAGGGATCAGCACCAGTGCATCACTGCCATGATAGCAACAACATGCAACTCTGCAAGCTCTTTTTAAGAGCATTAGAGCCTTGGAATAAATCAGTCAGCAAAAATACCTCTTGGCTCTTTTTTTTTTTCAATTAGAACAGAAACAGCCACGACGCTGCAGTCCCACAGTATGTTACTCTAAAGGCCATGTCTTAATCTCCCCATTCCTTCACAATAACATTTATATCAGCCATTAAATATTCCCATACATTAAACGCCTACTTTCCTTACCATAGCAAAAATATTTGAGACAGAGAGTCTTGGATTATTCAAATAAAAACCTTGGTGAATGAGCTTTGCTTTTGTACATGTTTGTTTCTTTTTCTGTCCTTTTGAATCTGAAGCCAAGCTTGTCTCAGTAGGATATGCAAATTTAGAGGAAGAATGGCTGTCTGGCTCCCCGAGAAGCTCTTATCCTTTACTGTAGCTTCAGTGCTGAATAGAGCCAGAAGATTTTAATGTGCTATAATGTGTTGTTTGGACAAACTCTATCATTTTGTGCAATGGAATAAATGTTTTCCGTCTGCAGAACACAACTGGACCCTTTGGTAGAGATTAAAGTGTTTGTGTTTCTCTGTTCTGTTGTTGATGGTCTGAAAAACTTTGTCTTGTCTATAAATAGTCATTTTGTTATCCTGCACTCTTTCAACACTATTATTGTCATCTTATTTTCAATCCTGACAAGCTCGTCTTAGTTCGAATAACACCTGCTCGCACAAAAGAAAGGAGAGCACCTTACTTCATTTTGAGCCAAATCACTGGAGGCTGAACTTGCTGCTCTGCCACACTTGCATAGCAAATAAGGGTCTCCAAGGAGCCATGAAAAGCTGGTGAAAAGTGTCACTGCTTATAAACAGGAGCTCAGGAGAGGTGTTACACCGCTAAAAGCCGAGAAGTAAAACTGCTGGCGGCAATTTGACAATCAGGTTCCATCTCTGTGTTACTCAAGTAGCTTCTGACTACAGACCTTTTTACACAAAGATCCCACAAAACTGTTATGAAAAAAAGAGCAATCTTTGCACATGCTTTGCTTTTTTTCATACGACACAGGCATTAGACTGCTGCAGTGTGCATTTTTCGATGGTAGCTGGCAGTTTCGGAAGCCAGAGACACATGACACCAAGTTCAGACAGGAGTCAGTCAAGCTGTGATATGTCAATTTGTCAGCTCTTGCACAAGCAGCAGCCTGGCTGTTCTCACCAAAAGCTCAATCCTCTCCACTGGTCAACAAGTGATTCTGCTTCACTGCTCTTTTCTGATCACACATAGAGATGATAACCTTATGAATTTCAAGTGTTAAGCTATTTGTGTGTTTCTGGTAAGCAGGGTGTTGCTTCCTCTGCAGTTACAAAGTTTAAAAGGACAGTTGCCTTGCGTGATGATCTGCAGGTAGGGGCTTCTCTCCTGCTTCTGTGTGTCTGCTTGTCTCTCTTGCCCTGTTTAGAAACAAATATGTGGAATGAAGACAAAAATACACTCACAAACAGCAGTGAACATATAACACCAAAGCATGGTGTCTCACCAGTTCAACGTTGTTACAGAGGAGTTGATTGGACTGTTCCTGTCACAGCTACATGCTTAAAGACAAAACAACAATAACTCCTTTACAGTTTTTGTACATTTTACACAGAACTGCAAGGTGAAATAACCAAGCATCATTCCATGAAAGCTGTGTAAAAAGGCTTTGCAACCGTTCACCACACATATTAATTACCACAGAAAAACTCATGTTGTTTCTTTTTTTGTAGCCAATAATCCTAAAAATGTTTCCAGCTCTTAGTTGGACAGCTTCAGAGATTTAGTTCTACAGTTTGTTGATACTGAAAAAATCCTTTAGCAGTCAATATGCGTTTGTGATTAAGATGAAGCCATTAGCATATTGGAGCACTGTTCTTACTAATGAAGATAATTTCATCCATGCCCACACATGCCCCAAATCTGTGCTCGGTGGCAGCCTACAGTACCAGCTGAGAGGATAGACTGTGACTCTAACAGATGAATGAGCAGATGTGAGTTGACAGTTTGCGACCACAGGTGAATCTAATGATGGGGATATTATGAAAATACAACCTAGTTACATTCCAGAATCGTAGGGAAGGGCGTCACTCTTGTCAATTTAATGCTTTATTCCACTGTGTTTATTAGATGCTTAAAAGTATAAAGTATTTATTATTTTGTCATTTATTTTTGTCAGCCTACCTTAATTTTGACTCTATTGTAACAACAGATGATATGACAGTAAATTTTCTAATAAACAATTTAAGGAGGTAAACATAAGTTTTATAACTTTTTTAAGCTTTCCACAGGCAATTAAGCAGATGCAAGAGTACAATACATATTCATAATGCAAAATCTGCAACTGTTCATCTACTGTGGCTCAAATAAACTACAGATTTTCAAACAGATGGTAACAGAGTAGCTTATTGTGGTAGACGAGACCCAAATGTTCTCCAGCCACTTAAGTGTGCTGTACAGTGGCTAGAATGGAGAAAGTGTGGGGCTGCAGGCCCTCATGATCATGTATGAATATTTTATTGTATGTGCTGTAATGGGTTACTTCTGTAAGTGTCAAGGGAAAAGCATTTTTTATACTGGACTTCCTGGTACACAGCAACCAGCTACTCTGTAGGTCTACCCCTAGTAAATAATCCTATAACTATAAATAATTAAAGCAGTTATTATCTTGAATCCATGATATTATTGCTGTGGATATAGCTGCTAAAAATTAGAATGTTTTGTGCTGTTTGTCTTTTTTCTCCTCTATTTTTTTTAACTCATTACTCCTTTCACTCTTTGTTAGAAATTAGATAAAGCATTTTAAGAGTATTGGGTCTAAATCAATTTGATTGTTGTTCAACGTGTTGGGCATTTTTTTTCTGGACTTGTTTAGGTGCCAAAGGATCCTGCTTGTGTAGAGGTGAGTGAGGCAGCAATATTTGTACTGGTTGCATCAGGAAATTGTTCTTCTGCTTGCTAGGATTTGTGCCGTTCGTTCTGGCACTTTATCCTTTATTGATCCCCTTTGGGAAATTTTTCTCTGCATTTCACCTATGATAGGCATCGTGAGCAGTGGGCAGACTGCTCAGCACCTCAGTGTTAAGCCAGTGCCTTTGTCAAGGGCACTGACACACGAATTAACCAAACATACACGTTTTTTTTATGGTAGAAAAACCCCAGTAAACAGGGAGAACACGCCAACTTTACACAAGAAGGCCCCGTCCTGGCTAGGATATGAATACAGGACATTCTCTGTGTTAAGGGGACAGTGCTAACCATTAAACCACCCTGTTCCCTCATGATTGTTGTTATACCCAGTTTCACGTCTGAGTGACAAAAGCAGCCATAGCAACAAATACCTCCTATGAGCACAAGCACATTAAAGTCCAGTTTAGTGCCAAAGTGCTACAGTCAAGCAACAGAAAGCAGCTGTCTCAAGGAAACAACATACAATCTAAATAGGACACTTCAGAGGAAATATAAAGATTGCCTTTTGTTGCCAAATCAAATTCTCCTCACAATACTAATAAGCCCCCGACTCAATAAAGCTGGACTAAAGGCAGAGGGGGCGGTTTTATCCTCAACCTTGTTCCGTCGGGATGATGAGCTGTCTCAGTTATCTTACACCCAACATCAAACTCCTGATCCTAATCTTTTCTTCTTTTTTTTTTTTTAATCTGTCCATGCTCTGAGAACATACTCCCCCATGTCACCCCAACTGCTCCAGCACTGCTCCTCAGATTAGAAAACTCGCTAGCTCTCGGCTTTATCTACCACTGTTCCCAACCAAACAAAATTGGCTCCAGAGGGGAGTGGGAAGGAGAATCACGAGGAGACGAGACAGGCTGTCTTTATCTTAATCAGCAGCAGACATTAAAAAGTTACACAGAATTAGTTTTTTCTCGCTTCTCTCTGAGTAGGGTCATTAGGGTTAACACTGTAAAAAAGGGACGGGATGTAGGAGAGATTTGTCTCTGTGTTCTGACTTGAGGGACAAGGCTTCAAGGACAGCACTGAATTGAATACATTTGACAAAACATAGTGGAATAAGCATGAAAAAATCCGTATGGTACTTAACAGCAGTTGCTGTTTGTGTTCTGTTGTCAAGAGGCTCCTGAGGACTGCTTACCGTATCATCGCTTTTGTTTTGTAATTATTTAAGTCAATTTCTTGACTTTGAAAGTTTGCTGTACTGTCCTCACTGCAGACTGTGTGGGTGAACAAGGCTCTGTTTCAGATGTTTCACATCCTTTAACGCTAATTTTTGTGTAAAAACTTAGATGGTGGCTATTTGTTTGACATCTAAGTAAAATAACAAAACACACTTCCTTTTCACTGTAATCAATAGCAAAAATAAATAAACAAGAAATGTCTGAGCACATTGAGCTTGTTGGGAATGTAGAGTTGATAGAATCAACTGTGAATTAACTAACGGTGCACGTCATCTGTTTGACCTTGCATGAAATGTATTTGTTGCTTTCGTGATTTACCAATATATGTTTTTTAATCCTTGTTTGATATGTAATCAGTATTTTCGCATCTTGTCATGGTAAAGTAAAAAGCAAATTCAGATTCTGATACACACAGGAAACACTGACACAGTGAAGCGAGACAAGACACAATAAAGCAAACAAGCCACTTATTGGTTACATCAGCTTCATATACAGTATTGTGCAGTTTTCTATTTTTTGCATAACAGAGACAGTCTCTGAAGTTCTCATCATCCCTGCTATATAAACCAATACACAGGAAACTATTCTGAAGTACCTTTTTTGAACATGCATCTTGAGAAACTCAAACAGTGACGTAGATTAAAAAAATGTCCTCACAGTAAAAGCTCACTTAGCTCTTTAAGTCTTGAATAAAGCAACTGGTATCAACTATTATATCTCATTTGAAGCTAATTTTAAGGAGGCAGTAAGTAAATGTGCTGCTTAAAAGTAGTTTGTAGTTTCACTACCCTCACCACCAAATCCAGTAGCTCTGTATGCCTGAAGACAATATTGAAATCGGATCATAATGCGAACAAACCAGCAAGACAGACCGCATTTCAGTTATAGATCACTTTTTGACTGTCTGTGGTCTGTGTTCAGCATGCAGTGCATAGAGACAGAGTAAGCTAGTTGGGCTTTTTCAGAGATTGTTTTTCAGACCTCAAGTAAATTTACCTAAAAGGTTTGAAAAATTGTGAGAGCCCTAACTGTGTAATCCAAATGGCCCCTTTAACATTACAGACTCTTTTTAAAAAATTTTCTTATTCTTATCATCTGTCTCATAATATATTGTCCTGGTTTCAATCCAATCGCTCATGATTTGAATACAGTGAACAAGTCAGTGCGGTAGATGTCCCTGAGGCCAGAATCCAAAAAGACTGACTTCAGACATGACAGTGAAGGGCAGGGGTTATGGACAGTACCAAGTCCCTCATCAAAAATTTGATTGAAACCATAAGACAGTGACAGATTCGCTGTGACCTTGACCCAAGTTGACATGACTGGGGTGAGCCAGTCAAAATGCCTCACCCATGACGAGCGCTCGGCTCCCTCGAAGAGCTGACCTAACTGGCATGTTTCTTTTTCACTCTTTATCATTAGCCCATACACAGCCTTACTGTGTCTCCTCTACTCATCCTCCTTAACTCAATTTTCTGTAACCCTTCACATCAAACCTCCCATTTGGCCTAATTTTCCCATGAGCTGCATGTATTTATCAAGCCCAAGGCCTGATTGACAGGAGTTATCACCACTGGATCAGTTCAGTGCTGCCTATCTGGCCCTTTCCGTCTGACTAGGAGACTATCGGAGCTCCTGCTATCTCTTTCGCCCGCAGTCGGTGTCTAGCATGAGGTAGGGCTGCTACGTTTGTGGCTCTCTCTTATCTCTTTCATTTTTAAACATCCCACAATCAGAGAGCCCGTAGCATTTCCTGGCTAATTGCCGGAGGATAATAAATTGCAAAATCCCCCAACACCCCCATCTTCTCCCTTCACCTCCCTCTCTGGTGCTTACAGTTACTCATTGGCAGCAGGTAGCTAATAATCCGCTTCATTGCCACCGCTTTTATTCGCCTGACTGTAAGCATATTCAGTATTCAGTAACATGTTGAGTGACCCACTTTAATGAAAACTGTACCTGAATCCATGAAAAACATCAAACAAATGGAAAATTATCCTAAGCATCATTAGGCTGCAGTGGCACTCTATCTGCCAAGATTGAAATGTGGAGCACTGGGGCTGAGCTGGAGTTTTCATTTAAAGATATTGGTCTCTCTCATTGCCCCAATTTACGGGATTACTATCTTTTCATTATGAGCCGGTTATGTTAAACCAGATTTACTGTATTTAAACAGATGGCATACGAGGGTGTCAATTTTGCATGACAGGATTAGGCTCATTTCGCCATTTGGGTGTCTTTTAAAAAGCAGCAAAATATTAAAATATGAGCGCATCAGGCAAGATGCTTTCATGCAGCTTTGCTGAGTGTAATACTGAGGGTTGATAATTACTGGGGATACACCCATGGTCCTAATAATGTAAGGCTTAATTATTCTTTGAAAAAGAAATGTAGCCTTTGGGCGAGTGATCTCAACTGCAGCATTTCATATAAGCCTTATCAAGATTCTTATAGTCTTTAATGGCTGTAATTCAGCATTTGTAAGCTTTCTGATATTAAACAACATCGGCCCATTGAGACTTATCTGTGTCAGGATGTTCTCTCTGATTATCACTTGAACACAAGCAATCTTCATTTTGAAGCAAGTGTGACAGTTTATCAACCATATTGCTTCATTTTATATCCCCCCATACACAAAACACTCTGATACACACACATACACACGGGCACTCAAACATACTGTAGTCTCTTTTTGAAATCTGTACGCTAAGGAGTGGTAAAACACTGATCTAATCTTTTGGCATGTGAAGTGAAGGGTTTGTTTTTTCAGGTTTTCCATACAACAATGTGCCTCAGATTATGTTGGTGTTTGGATTATAGATATTCAAGGTCTCCAAGATTGGCACCAAAATGTGGATTGTTTTGAGCGTCATCTCTGTCTGACTTGTGATCAAAGCTGTTGTGAAGCATTTGATGAATACATGAAGATAAACTGGTTACAGCTGGCAAAATGCATTTGTATTTGTATTTGTGTGTTCGAAAGCATTTATTTGGCTACTTTCAAAAACAGCTATAATGTTGAAGAAGTACTGTATTTATTATGACACATTGCTGATTACAAAAGAGAGTTTTTGTTGTAACCATCTATTGAGCTGCAACGTTCTTGTGTGTCATTTTATTTTATCAACAGAGCAAAAATAACAACAACAAACAAATGAAAAATTATGATAAATAGTTGATAATGCAAAGCTTTGATATTGCTTTCATAGATTTACCAAACACAGCCGTATGCTGCTTTATGTTGGTTTACAATCTGTCAGTAAACACAGAGAAGTTTGAGAACAAAAACAAGCTTTGCACTCTGTTATTTCATTCATGATGTAAAGATGTTGCTGTATGGAGAAACACAGTGTAAACTACACAGAGAGCCAAACATGTCACCACCAGCAAAGCACTTGGTACAGTTTCAGAGAGAGAGAGACAACACAATTGCAAATTGCAATGCTCTGCAAGGATGGCATGAAGAGGGAAAATAAGTTGTGAAATCAGTTAGATTTGGTTAGATCAGAACTGTGGAATATCAAGTAATCCACCTTTGCTTACAACCTGTTGGCCTTTATTATTTGCATAAACTTCAAATTATCAACTTTTTGAAATATAAAGACAAAAAAATATATCCTCAGTCTTAACATCGCAGTGTAGAAGCTTTACTAACAATGATTTAGATTTACACAAAAATTTGAAAAACAGAAATGAGGGCATGCCTGACAAAAACAGAAAAAAATGCAGTTGTAATAGGTGGTGAAGTTTAAATAAAGTTAGGTAGAAGCATATGAACAGTTAAGTAAAGTTTAGTAATATTGTGCTGCAGTACAAAAGACAAATTGTTAAAACAAAGTTATTGTGCAGTTACGGAGAAGCTAATGGAATTTGTCAGCTCATTGTTTATTTTAGCTCAGTCAGTGTTTCTGGGTGTGAATAACTCCTGGGTTATTCATGGGTTGACTGAGCATTAAATAAACTGTCCTGTCTTCCACTTCCACAGTCACAGCTACACACACATTTTTATCTCATAGCATTATGTATTGAACAGCTCTACGTTAATAGTGAGGTTAAGTAAACATAGTACCATTTCAGTGCAGTATGTGGGTCTTCATATTCCTGGGCAGTATCTGTTTTCATATCTTCCTGACATTTTACCCAAGCACACAGCATATGAGCTGAAAGTGAAAAGCTGTGTTGCTGGTATGAGAAGTCAGTGTAACATGTGTAACATTTTCAGTTCTTTCATTGATTTGTTGTTGGAAGACCTGAATGAAGTTGTTGCTGCAGTGGAGGTGTGATACCTTACCCTCTTTAACCACAACTAGTACACACAGTCATATTTGTTTTGGCTTGCTTACCTTTCTCATCAGATTTAAACGTTCTGTTTTTGTCAGCTGAGCTGCCTGTTCCACCCTAGCTCTTACCCTCTATGAGTGCTATTCATGCTGTATATACACTACATGACTTCAGTCAAAGTCATGTATTGTAAACGAAAGAAAGAGGGGTGTCTCTTTTTTGACAGAACTGAAATTCCATACAGTCAGGAGTTTGAAATATCCTGCTATGCCAGAATACCTTAATACAACCCAAGCCCAGATCATTTAAACTGTCTACAATACAGAGGCAGAGCAAAGATGTTCAGTATTCTGGAATGAGTCTGTAAAAGTAATACTATTTTAAAGTCAATCCTTTGTTTCATATGAGAGTGTTTTATTTTTGGATCTAAAGTTATATTTTTTCAGCTAAAAGATGGGCAGCAACTGTCTGAAGACACCTTCATATTAATGATGATAATTATTATTGTTGTTATTGTTATTATTATAATTATTATTATAATTATAATTATAATTATAATTATTATTATTGTCATTGTTATTGTTATTATTGTCATTGTTATTGTTATTATTGTCATTAGTAGTAGTAGTAGTGGTAGTGGTAGTGGTAGTAGTAGTAGTAGTAACAGTAGTAATAGATAGCTGTGTTATTATTTTGCCCCATGGTAACCACATAACTTTTTTAGAACAAACTTGTCTTGTTTATGGCTGTGAGCAAAAGAATATACGTGAATATCATCACAAAAAAGGTAGATAGTCTCAGGAGTGTAACTGTAACTGTAAAAATAATATTTTTGTGCAGAAACTTGATCTATGTTTCAGTGGTGTGTTCTCTAGAGTATGTACCATGCTGTACCTGTCTTTGGGGATCCCTGTTGTAACCCCCCGTCATCCACTGCACCATGCCTTTGTCCCAGACCCCCTCCCTTTTTCCTATGAGTGCTAATTAATGTAAAATGGCTAAGAAGTTAACCAGCAGCCTCATAAAACAGCATCCCCTTGTCTCCATGGCTCCTCCCAGGACAGAGGATGCTTCTTTTGAAACCACCTGAACACAGA
>JAQNCA010000029.1:20013425-20028180 GCA_029783725.1 Acanthurus tractus | reverse complement strand
ATGTAGTTTGTTCAAAAAAATTTGCTTTAAGTCATAAAGCAAACTACTACAGATAGCAGACATAAGAAAATTTAATCACTCTTAATAAGAATTATGAATAATTTGTGTAGACTGCAGCAGCGTCAGTAAGGAATATGTAAAACATCAATAGTTATGGCACTTATAAAAGAAGTTGTTTGCTAATATTTGTGTACAGCAAGAGCTGGACATATTATTGAAGTTTTACCATGCTGGGTGCAATAAATCCTCTTGACTCCTATTATTCATTGCATAATGGCTTCCATTCATCATTGAAAACATGAGGTAAATTAGCTGCTGGAACCTGGTGTTTGGCTCCAAGGCTTTCCTGAAAAAATCCTTCAAAGTCTTGGCTATTAGTTAATTTTTGTAAGAAAAGACTAACTCAAGTTGTGTAATATAGCCTTTTTAGAGGTTGCTTTTGCATCTTTGCTATAAGGTATTTCAAAGAAATTATGCATTGTGCAATTTTTAACAGGTGATATTTGCCAGACCTCACACACATTACTCAAAATACAGTCTTTACATTTTCTTGTCATCAGTGCTGTATTTTTCGAATCATTACATTGCTCAGATGAAATGTGTCTGTCTCCTCCCATTATATTCAACCCTTCCCCCAAAATGATAATTAAATGAGGAATGCGTCAGAAAGCCTAGAATTAAAGTACTTAATTATGCATCCTTCACACATTAAACTTTCATGAATAGGGAATCAACATTCTTAATTATTCAAAACTGCAAAATGTATGAAAAGTTAAATGTGGAAGAGGCAGAGTGGATGAGCAAAGGAATAAGTAAAACAAAATGCACATGGATGCTGTGTGGTAAAGCACTAATACCAAAAAGTTGGTGGATTTCTTTCTCTCTGAACTCCTCTCATCATTCAGTCAAAAAGGTGCGTGAGAAAAACACAGGGTTTAATTACGTGATAAAAAGATACTCAGGGGCGGATGATCAGAGTTACCTTATTAGTGCAAAATAAATCTTTGACCTGGAACAGCAGTGCTGCTGGGACAGCAGACCACTGAGGACAGACAACGGGTCACTTTGTAATTACAGTCATGTTGGATTAAAGACAAACTCAGAGTACAGTGGATAGTGTGTGAAATGTGATGAATATCCCTATTGTTTATTTTATTAGATCAGTCTAGTTTCTCAGCATGATAACATCTTGGAAGGAAAGCAATGCCGGTTCGTACAGACATGAAGTCATTCACCCCACTTTAAGTGAGAAAGAATTCATTTAATCCATTTTAAATGGTTGCAAGATGAAAGACCACATTTTAATCAATCCATATTTCAACATAGACAAACCCTTTCATGCTTCTTCCAAGGTCACGCTAATGCTGCCGATGCTCTCTCTGTTGATTTTTGTGTATATACAAATATTGAATGGATTTTCACTCCGCTGTGTTGTGCATGTAAACAGGTCTCAAGTTTATGTATTCTGAAGGTCCATCTGAGGATAAAAGTGGATCTAGCCACTGACCTGCACCTCTGAAATCTTTGTAGTCTGACAGTGACTCCGTAAACCACTGTCCTAGGAAAGAGTTATTGCCGTGGCTGGAGGTCACCCAGGCAGATCTGCTGGGATGACACAAGGGCTCCCAGCATGTTTTCTGGCCACTGCTGTTTCTACCACAGGCCACCATAACAAAGACAGTGGCCTGAGCCAGCTCTTGGCCTCTCTCTCTGGCCCTTGAAGGCAATCACAAACACATATGCACTTGTGTACGTGTGCATACACACATAACTGTGCATGAGAGTTGACCAAGGTTCCCCATGAGGGTCTTGGCCTGTCATCTGACAAAGCCTAACAATAGCAGTGAGCAGATGCCTGGGTTCCAGGGCCAAACAGATGGATGGGCCAAGTGGCCTTGGATAAGAATCACCCCTCTAACCCATAAAGGCAGCTTGGGGTTCTGGCTGTCAGGGTACTATGTTTTTAGATAAATTAGCACAGCGAGAGGAAAAACAGAGGGCTTTAGAAAAGTCCAGGAACAGCTTGCAGAAAGGCAGGCATAAAAGGGAGGCTTGCTTTTGGCCCAGAATCCCAAGGAGTCTAATCCCTCACCCATTGCTTGGAAGGCCAAGTGGGAGGGCCACCGTCCCTCCATGAGGGAGTAAAATATTAAAGCAGTTATAAACCATAAGGCTTTCAGCCTTGCCTGATAGCTGACTTGAAAAGGCCACTAGATTTAGGGTGCCACGGGCAGTGTGACAAGACACAACACAGGTTAGCATACCTGATAAAACAGGTGCTTGTGAAACTTTCATGTCCTCATAAATTTCAGGCATTCTTTCAAGCTTGAGTTTTGTTGTTGTGCTTTTTTCTACACATGCTTTTTGTTGTTTCTTCTTTTTACTACATCTTATAAGACTTGGTAACCATTAAAACCCTTGTAAGTCCCTCTTTTAAGAATATCCATGTGCTGCTGATGGCACACTGTCTTGCCTGTGATGAGGCCTGTTTTGGCAGGAAACTGTAATTTGAAGAAGAGGAGGTGCAGGCAGTCTGACCCCTGGCTCTTTAGGCAACCTCGCAGCATACACAGTATTGAAACTCTGGCAGTGAATCAGGGAGGGGCAGGCGGTGTAATGGCCCTGAGTGGAGCGGGAAAGGGTGCTTAGCTAGGGTAATTTAGGAGCAGGACATACGGATGGGATTGGGGGCAGATAAGACACTCTGCAGGGCAGCAGTGATTATACAGAAGGGCTCTCTTGAGTGCAACGATGGAACTTGGCCACCATGACAGAGGAGGGGGTAGAAGAGGGGAACCCACCTCGTGACATCATCAAAGGGGGTTAAAATGCAAAAGGTGCTGACCGCAGAGTTTGGGGTATCCATAATCAAAGGACTCTTAGGATGTCACAGCTGATCAGGCTGTTTGTTAAAAAGCAAATAGGACACCAGGTGCTATGCTCAGTGAAAATGCCCCTGCAGTCAGCAATGTACAATAAAGGTTTTCCCAGTGGATTAGGCTACAGGAAGCTAAGCAGTCACCACCCAAGTACTATAATGTTACACTGCAGCATCGGGCTCATCACAAGCCACCACGAAAATTAAGAAATAGCACGAGTCATCATGCACTTAGGTTGCAGCCCTGAGGTTCAAGAGGTCATTGCTGATAAAGTAGGAAAACAATAAACCTACTACAGTCGATCTGATGACAGGATGTTGCAGACCTATCAAACCAAGCGATGAATTCACAGTGCCAGTAGTCATTAAGCCCCCTGGCTCTTATTTGTCTAAAGGTAGAACATAAATGGAAAACTGCAAATGGCACTTAACAACTGCATGCTGCCCATGTCTGTTTGGACATTAAGCGTAATGAAAGCCACACGTCTCCTGTCTGGACGGGTTTGAAATGATGCAGCTCAAATGAACCTGCCTCTCAGTTAAATGTTTTCACACTTCACACTCCATTATAGTGGTGCTGATGTGAGCAGCTCCAGGTGAGCAGCGGGGATGAAGACTGTCAGTGGAGGAGAGGGGCTGCAGTCCTTAGAGTGGGAGTGGGAGAAAGGGATGGGAATGGAGCCACAGCTCATTGGGAACATCAGCCTGCTACGGGGAGGACAGGGAACATGACTCATTAGGTATGGGCCTCTGCACTTTCTATACTGAGCTGCATGTTAATGTAGTGAAAACATTGTTGAACTGGAACTCCAGTCCTAGTTGATGACAGTGCTAGAGAATTGAAAACTGCTGTGGCTTTTCTGTGTGGCATATGTTGGTTGTAGCATCATATATCCTTCTAACAAGCTGTATTCAACTGTAATCAACAAAACCTCTACATAGCCAATAACATCAACACAGTGATGTGCTTTTGTCTGTGCTTTTATCTGAGATTTACAGGGAACATTTATAAGAAAGAGCGCTTGATTGACTTGAATAGTTAATGGGAAAAAATTCTTCGACCATATACATTATGACCATTGAAAACCAAGTGAGCCCTGATTAAGATTGGAAGAGAGTAAAAACCTTTATCATAGTAATGAGGGATATTAACCATACTTTCCAGGCTTCAATGACGTTGAAAATTTTACACTTGACATTAATTGCCTTTCTCAAGTACTGAAAATCTTTTTTTTTTAACCTCAAGAGTGTCATTTTATGAGGCTGAGTTAAATATCGAGGGGGTTGGTAATGAATGTGGACAGGAGTCAGCCAAAAGTTTTCTATTTGCAAGGTTGAGATGTCAATAAAAAGCTCTCATGATGGCATTTACCCCAGCAGGCGCACACACGCACACACTTACACACGCACATGCGCACGCACACACGCACACACGCACACACGCACACACGCACACACGCACACACGCAGACACATCTGTGTGAGTGTCACATAGGAAAGCAGACAAAGCAGCATCAATTCAGTCACATTAAGCAGGGTAAACCGCCCTGCGAACGATTACTCTACATCAAATACTTGGTGATAAACTGTGTTTAAACTCACCAAACAAATGGGGGCTTGTTTGCTCTTGAATTTTCTGTCTTTTCTTGTTAAAGACTAATTAGATGCTCAAGGATACAACTGATTAAACAACACGCCACTCTCACAATTAAATGTCACGTGCAATTACAATGAGAGAAGTGAGTGATCCTCATACCATGTGACCCATTTGCATGTATCTTTCCATCGTCCTACCAGTTTTTCTTCCCTGGATGGTTTTTTATCTTGGCCATTGTCAAGGCAGAGACTATAAAACCTGTCTGATTATTGATTAAAATGAGATGTCCTTTGAGTATTTCATACAAGACAAAGCATGTACAACATTGCATTACAAAAATAAAAAAAAATGAAATCTTTTTGACCTTGTAAAAGCACTCTTGACATAGGAATTGAGTGATTATCATTCTTTCATCTTAAAAATCAGTGCTATATCATTCCTTATCTTACTTGTTATAAGAAAATTGCATAAAAAGACACATGAAGAGTGAGATTTTTAGCTCTGTTCCGATCCTGACTCTGGCTGAAAATTATAATTAAAATTATGCCAACTAGTTTTCTAAAACAGCTGAACTTGGTAATCTTCACCCTCATTGCTCAAACAGTAGGAAACTGTGCATTTGTTGAGAACAAGTTCCACTTACACTATAGCTAGTATTTATAGCAGCAAGACAGTGTATGTTGGATTGACTCAAAATAAACTGCAGTGCTTAAGCTGAGTGTAATAAAAGAACCGTCACTAAGTGCAAACCTGTAGCTTGTTTACATGTTCTTTTTACTTTTCTTAAACAGTGGGGTCTTTAGCACAGCTGATGCATGAGCAGTACTTGTTAGTGGGATCTATTTTATTGTTTGTTTTGGTCTTTTCATGGGAAATGCTGACAAATGGTGAATGGACTCAATTTGTATTAGCTTTTTATTAGTATCCCCTCCACTTAAAACACTTTTCAACAAAAGTCAGCATTAATCCATTTAGACAGTTTTTAGGTCAAGGTTACTTGTGTACAGCAGGGGCTAATGGACCGTACCACTCACCCTCTGATTAGAGGATGATCCAACCTACTTCCTGAGCCAAAGCCGTCCAGTAAACAAAAAAGAAAATATACAGAATATTAGCTTTAAATAGCATACTTTATGTGGGGCTGATGGTCCTATTTTCCAAACAGAGGTGTCCCAGTTTTAAGCAGATTTATCTGAGATTTACAGTCTCAATTGAGGTAGAAAACGTTCCCTCTGGGCAAAACTCCCACTCACTCACACCAAAGTGAACAACAACAACAACAACTAAAAGTGAGGTCCCTTTGCAAGTTGCCTCTAGACTCGCAAGCTTTCCGCTACATTGTTGTTGTGTTTTGCTTGTTGCTCACCTGCAGTGATTTATGTATGTGTCTGGCTGGGTTTTTGCTATCATATTTTACCTTTACTCTTAGGGCGCTTCCGCTGTACCACTGTCTTTTTGCAGCACAGGCTGGGAGTTAGACTTGAGTCTCAAAGCCACGATCACCTGGACTGCACCAGAATCTGCTGCGTTATGGGGTTGTTCTTATTATATCATACCATTCGGTCTTTTCTGAGCTCCTTTTGAAGAGACAGTTGCTACTGAGGGTTTTCTTTTTTTTTTTTTGGCTCACATATGGTCACCGTTTCCTGTAACAGAGTCCAGCCTGCACCAGATAATCTCAAGAGGGCTCCTTTAGATTGTCCCCATCCTGCTGCACTGCTGTGATCAGTCACCTGTTCTCTGTTTAACACAAAGCTTGCGTGGGCCGTGTAGTGTTCATCCCCAGCGCTGCAGCATCACTGGGAGAGGGTGTTTTCCCCAGAGTAATCCTGATTTACTCCTCCATAGAGCCTGCACACTGCTGCCTCAATGGCTGCGAAGTTGTAGCATACAGCTAGATCCACCCTACTCTTCCTATCTCTTGCACAGTACCCCACCCATCGTACTTGCTCTTCATCTGTTTCCAGAGGTGAGATTTGGAATCCGGTGGGAGTGTGTCCAATGGCATTAACCCACAGTGGAGCTTGAATCACAGATTAGAGCAGAGGAGGGACTGTGCAGAGTGGGGCTGGGTGGGAGGTGATACAGCGTTGAGATGGGGCTTCAGGCGCCTGGGGAGGGTGGACAGCTCTCATCACGGCCAGCAGGGATAGAGAAATAATACAGAGATGTGAGGCTTGAAATCCAAAAAGGGATAGGCTTATATCTTCGGCTATTGAGATGGAGCTTTGGGACTAATAAAGGATTCCCTTGAAGGAAGAGTGGCAGCTCGGCAGCTTCCAGAGTTTGTAGTGTCCCTGCTGGTGCCAGAGCAGACCAATTTATCATGTGTGTCCTCTGAAAGCCGCCACACTCGTGGAAGAGAGAGGCAAACTTGCCTTCACATCAATGTAGGTTTTGTCATTTTTGAATGGCTGTTGCTCAGGAGGTAGAGCGGTTCGCCCAGTCATAGGAAGGTTGGTGGTTTGATCCTCCACTCTGTCATTCTGCATGCTGAAGTGTCCTGGGAAAAAATTCTGAACCCCAAATTCCTCCTGATGACTGTGCAGAAGGTGTGTGTGTGTGTGTGCCTTTATAACTTCTGATAAGCAGGTTGGCACTTTGTATGAAAGCCTGTGCCATTAGATTGTGAATGCTGGTATGTATTTTAAAGCACTTTGAGCAGTTGATAATATAGTAAAGTGGTATATAAATGCAGTCCATTTTCAAAAATGTTCACTGACTTGTCAGTGTGGTCCCAAATTTTTCTCCCTAAACCAGCGATGGAGTGCCATATTGAGATGTACTGACGCACCAAATGTTACCTCATAAAATCAATATTATTTATGAGTGTTTGATAGCTAGATTCTCCTCCTGTCCTATCTGCTCCTGTCCCTCTATCTTCTACTAACACTAATAGCAATTTTAAATCAGTATTAATGCTAGTTTTTTTCTCTTGTTATTATAACTCTGTTTTATGGTCCAATATTACTGTGAGGAGTTGCAGCAATTGTATAAGGCTACTGGAAGTGTCATTCAACATATGTGATGACCTTCTCACATTTTTTTTTAACAAAGAGGAATTAAAACATGCATGCATAAATAATAATAATAAAATGTGTGTCTGTTGGTGTAAAACATAACAATAAACGAAACCATAATCTTAGTTTTTGGGATCCATTGGAGGCTGAAATCAATTAGTTTACAGTATGTTTCTCATTCATTTGTCATAAATCCACTGTTAAATGTATTAGTGAAAACTACTTTAACCTTCACATCCTTTGCTTCCTACTGTACAACATTAGTGTCAGTCAGGAGGAAAGAAAAACCTTACCGACATTATTTACATTTGGGTGAACTTTCAAAATGGTAAATGCATCAATCTTGTTTGTTTTGCTCTTTCTGTGTGTGCTTGTGCGTGTGTGTATCCGGGTGAATGAGTCCATCAGTCTTCTTTGCACTCATTAATAAGAGTCAGGTTCATAAATAACAGCACTGGGAGGGGCTGGTATTTGCATGCCTGCGTTACCCTCATGTCAGCAGCACATTAAACCCAGTGAAAATGCACAGTCTGTTTTACCTGTCCACAAGTTCCCTAACTGCATGCTGAGAATCATCAGGAGATCTGTCAGTAAGGAGGCACTTGAGCAGTGTAAGCAAGACAAGTGGGTGGAAAGTAATTCAGAATGTTAAATTTTTTTTTTGATGGTGGGTATGAGGGTCATTGCTGAGTAACAGAGAATTGTGGTACACTGAACATTAAGGTGAAGTGTGTGGGCAAGAATGTTGTTGAATAATTTCCTTGAATATGTACTTGGAGGGATGTTGAGCTGGTTGATGAATAGCGAGAGCTGCTTTGTGAAAGAGGCATTCACCAATGGATCATTAATGAACCTAATGTGAACCTACCGCTTGTTCCTTTCTCCTGCAGATGCAACCACAGATGTTTTGTTTCCATTAAGGCTGCCACTAACAACTATTTATGTTCATGATTAATGTGTTGACTATTTCTGTTAATCCATTCCCTATTTCCTGTAAAACATGTCTGAATTTATTGAAAGTAAGAGCTCCATAGAACTCATTGTTTGGATACATATTTATTAGTTTTCCTGACCTGCTTGTTATCAAAAACCAAAACATATCCATTTTATAACTTAACAAAACAGCATATGTAGTAATATTTTTGTGCTAAATTACTGTGTGTGTTAAATGAATTATAAATACTGTAGCAGTTAACATTGTTGATAGAGGGAGGGATCATGTACAGAATCTCTCGAACACCACTTGCCATTTTTGTTTTTAAAGTAGTGCTAATTTTCTCAAATTTTCTCAAATTTTTATGTTGGAATCTGATCTTGACACCTCCTGGCACCAGCATTACTAACTGTAACTGTTCAAAGAGCCTAACCTACCTTCTTACAAGTATTGAAATTAGGACAACTAGCCTGCGCCAGCCAGCTATTTACACTGTACTGAACCAAGCAGTCATTATTATTCAAATTCATTCAATTGCAAAAGTGGGGGGTGGGTGGGTGGTGGGGGGTTGGTCTTATGAAGATGAGGAATTGCTGATAATTAGCAGGAAGGCATTTTGTTTGAACCCAGCCACTTCAACTTGGGATGCGCTACGAAGGTTGGGTGATAAACAAGCAATGGGAAAACACAAGGGGAAAGAGAAAAAAGACAACGAGCTCTTTCATCTAAACCCACACAGAGATAAGTTAAAGGAATAATCAACTGTTGTGTTGCGGGCAGACAGCTGTGGAATTAGCCATCTCCAATCTGATTGTCCCCAGCACTTTAATCCTAATTCAGATGAATATGGCTGTGAAGTCGTTGGGAGAGGGCGGCTGCTGCAGCCCTGGGTCCGGCCATCTAACCGCTTCTGTCTAAATGGCTTTGACTGTCGATGAAACGAGGCTGAGGCAGCGGCACTGATGTGATGTTAGCTCGCTCCCTCTGTTTGTCTCTCTGCCTGCTTGTTGTTCACTATAGGTATCATTGTTTCCATTCCATTTCACAGCAATCGGCCTTGGCGAGGGAAAAGTGCTTTTTTTTTATCCTTGAGCTGTGTCTTTGTCATATCAAGGCCTCTAGCTTGAGCTGCAGATTCTTTATAAGCTGAAGAATGTGTGTGTGTTATCCTGCGTGTGTGCGCTTATCTACAGTACGTGCCAATAGTTATCGCAGTTTAACTTCATGGTGCGTGGTCTTTTAATGTGTGTAGGCTAAAGTGTGTGAGTGAAAGTGTTTGTGTGCACTGAATATACTGAGAATGCTGATGGATCTATTTTAAGCTAAAATAGTCTGTCAAAAGGGACTGCATTAGTATGACAACAGACATTCAAGGCTTGTTGAAAGCACAGTCACCAGAATAAAGGATCTTTTGTCAAATCCAAGCTAGCACTTTTTACAAATGGTATGCAAACACCTTTCTTGTGCTCCTTTTTAGTTTCCCAAACTGACAAAACATAGTTGGAGTGGTTATTTGAAATACCTGTTTTCTTTGAACACATTTTTTGATGGATGATATTCAGGTACCTGCTGATAGCGTCTGGTTTGATTTAGTGAGCATGTCCTCTGCGTGGAAAAAATTCAAACATACACATTTAATGCAACTGTACAACTCTGACAATGTTTGCAGCTGATTCCTTTTCAGTTTTAATTGCATCCTGATAACCACGGAAGAAGGATGCTCAAAGTAATTAATCACACACCCTTTTTGTGAGTACATTTATAATGCACAAGAACAGTCACACAGACAGACACATACTCTCACACACAGGGCTGTGGCAAGGTGATCAATCAGCCCGCGACAATGTTCCAAACACACCATCATTCCTTCCATGGCTGCCTTTATCAACAGGCTAATTTGTCTCACTCTGCACCTCAAACATTATGAATCCTCACACATTTAGCCCCACACCTTTCCCTTTTATCTTCCTACCCACCATTTAATGCAGCAATTAGACCTGCGGAGGTTGCAGCTTCCTATTAACTCTTGCCAGCACCAGCTAGTTGCCACAATTGCATACTGCAACCAGTCACCCGCTGTGATAGCTACTGTTCAGCAGACAGGTTGATAGTTACCTAAGCTCAGTATTACTCCCTCTACTTCTTCTCTTTAGCTTCTTGTCACAAAAACATTCCACAGATATCTTGCTGCTTTTCTTGTTGTGTTAGGCCCGTTGAACCTACGGTTCACAGTTTTTCCATTTTCAATGCAGGCTCATTGAGTTGATAAAGCAGTCTGCACTACAGCAGCATTAAGTAGGTAAACATATTAGCACTGCTGTCTCCTCCTCCCCCTTATATTTCTTTATAGTTGCCCACACTTCCTTTCTGTTTGGCTCCACATCTCTCTCCTCCACTCTGTCCCTTGCTCTCGCTTACTTTTCTGCTTTCATGTGCTCTCCTGCTCTTGTTCTGCCCTCATACTCCAATCTTTCATGTTGATTTCAAAACTGGCAAGTCCACAGATGAAAAGTGGAATGGAGTCGGTTGAAGAGAGCCAATTTCCTCATCTCTTGTGAAGATTAGCTGAGGCTCATTGGAACGTATGCTTTGTGTTAAAGAGCCTGCCAAATGACAGAACACGGTTGAGGGATTCATAATTATCTTTTCATTACTCTACATGTATAATGACTGCCCCCATTATAAAACTCAAGACGATGTACACAATTACATTACCCCAGACAGCACTGAAACAGGTGCATATTGTACATTACTGTTAATGTATTTTACATAATACGGTCATTTTCTTTATTTGCTTATTTCAAATATGCAGTTGATTTTCAAACATGTGGGACCTGCTTATGTGCATGGTTTACATTGTACAGAGAATGTGCAACATGTCATTAAATTATTTTAGATTCTGGGATAAAATAAATGCAGTTTTCTTCATCAAGGGAGCAATACTGTTGCAGTATTTACCTTATTATCTGAATTACATGTAATTTTGAGCATCTGTGATACCTGGGGGCAAATACGATTTTAGGGCTTATCGAGCTCAGGGCAACCATTGTAACTTAAAGGTATAATGTATTGCCTAAGGGTTTAATAATATATTGTTGTAGATCACCATGCAATGCTATACCAAATGTGTTGTCTTACATCCTGATTTACCTGCTATTGCAGTGTAATTTTAAACAAGATTAGAAATATATATGCATTTTGTACCTGACTAAAGGTCGAAATGCTTTAAGGAACAACAGATAGACAGCAACAGACTAACGTTACAAAAGCAAAGGTGCCGTCCACATGTCGACATTATATTTATTTAAAGTATTTGCAATCCACTTGTCACCTTCGTCTTCTGTACATGCTTGCCTCTGTGTATGAAAATTGCCTAATTCAGTTTTTAAATTCTCTGACCGTTGGTCTTTTTCTTGCAGACCTTGAGCATTACATTGGGAGAATACTTTTAGGTTCATAAATTGTGTTTTGATCGCTTTGAAAGTGTGTGCAAATGCAAAGACAGCAACTGTTTGAGTGCATGTGTGCACATGCATACACACGGTTGCACATGGTTCCGCCCATAGTGGCAGACTGTACAGATCTCGCATCTGTGGACTGGGTTTATGGGCTTTTGAATGAGGATGGGACAGAGCAAATGGGTGGTTTGGCTGTAGTATTTCTATCATCCCGCCGCAAACAGAAAAACAACAGGACTGCAGGCTTGTGAATAGACTCTGTTATTAACCCCATAAATCACTTGACTGCTGATGGTTTCCATATATGAGACGATTCATCAGATTTTCTCCCTCTCTTTCTCACTCGGGGTCTCTCTCTCTCACACACACACACACAAGCAAAAACACATCTGTTTAATAATGGGAAATATTGAAAATCTTCCATACAATAGCATGACATTGCATCTTGGTCACCATCAGTGTTTTGTACTGTTTCATTTTTCGGCATATTCATACTGAGATGGACAATTTCTTTCAAAAATCCATCACACTCTTGCTGGTTCTAACTAACGGTGTTAGACAAGGCATTTGCTACTTGGGCTACTTGGCTACTAAGATAAAAGATACTCTCCCCATGAATAATCCTGCTGATTCTCTTGGTTCCCCTGAAAAAATAGAGGGTAGATAAGATTATAGGTAATGAAGAGGAATGGATTGAGGCAAAGCAGAGGGAAGTGGGAGGGGGCTTAACTCCATGACCAGCAGCTTTGCGATAGTGATTTAAGAGGTCAGAGAAGGAAGATAAAGGCTTGTGCATTATTAATGCTGAAGGGATCTAACTGAATGTGATTGGAAGTTTCGGCTGAAGAAAAATGAAAATTCATCAAAGTGCCAGTGTGTGTATGTGTGTGTTCTCACATCACCGCCTTATAAAACGATACAACATTTGAATCTTTATTTAAGTCCCATCTTGTGTTGCTAAGTTTAAAAATAGCACAAATCTGAGCTGTCTTTGTTTTTTTTTTTTCCTGCTGGTTGATGTTGTCCCAGTATCTAGTATGTACCGAAAGTAGATGTATAAAAATAAATAAAGTTCATCTAAATGATTTTTTATATACTCAGCTGTGCTGAAAGTGGGCCTCATTTCTCTCTTTTCTGCAGTGATCTTAAAAAAAGCATTTCTGTTGGTGTTTGCAAAATTGAGGTAATGTTTATCTGTAAGTGAGGAAAGTTTCTGCACGGAGCGCCAGCGAAATGGCAAACTCTGGCAGCAGAGCAGAATCAGGTCTATGTCCATGTGGATTGGTGTTGTGAATGTGTGTGTCTGCCCGTCTGTACTGTACATATTGGTACATGTGTGTTTGTGTATGAGATTGAGTGTAAACTTGTGGTTGGCTGTCACCCCTGGTGTGGATTGATGGCTTACAGACAGGTAATTTATGACCTCTCGGTCGCTGGCAGGAAGGAGGGTGACACGCGACTTTCCCTGCAGATAAATAAGCGATGCTCTGGGGCCCACATCATCTCACCCCTGCATGTTTGTGAAAGAACAAATTTAGCTCCGGCTCCTTTTTTTATTTATTTGCTGTCTTCTCAAACAGCTCACAGCTTTCTGCTGGTTCTTTAATCTTGCTTTCTTCCTTTATTTTCTTTCATCCCCCACACATTTTATCAAGATTGTTTTTTTGGGTATTTTTTGCCTCTGTTGGACGTTTTGGCACCTAGAAAGACATGAAACATGGAAGGGAAAAGGGGGTTATGACATGTTGCAAGAGTTGGAATTGAACCTGCAACATTGCCTTCAAGTGACACATGTGGGAACCTTTTGACGAAAGTTTTTTATGCGCCATAAATTTCACGTGTTTTTTCTCATTCTGTTTTCCTCTTTTAATCCCATGTACCCTCTTACCCTTTTCCATCCTGTTCCTCTCCCACCTCTGGTTGTCTTTGTTTTGCCCGCTCTCTCATCAGGGAGTTGGGGACTTTGACATGCCAGCCATCATTTACAGAAATATGGTGTGAAATCGATCTTACGGAGAACCCTTCTCCAACAGTAAATTTGGGCGGGATGGCTGCAGATTAATTTCATGGTCTTTTTGGGGGAAACACACAGCCTGCCCGGAACTGGCAGAACATATGAAGGTGTGATGTCTTATTGTAATTTATCATGTTACTAAGGTCTCTGCAGCCCACATGTTTGTGCCAGAGGTTTATTGAAGGTACAAGACAGTTTCATTTGAGCTGAAATAAACATCAAATGGTGGCCTAGCTCAATCAATCCCTTTGTCTGTCCAAGTAATTCTTCCCCAGAGAAGATAGCTGGAGTGAGGCGTGCAGGAGCAGGAAGTGAAATGGCAGAGAGCGAGAGAGATGCATGAGCAGAGGTTGACTGATGGATGGGGAAGTTATTACACCGCTGGGAGGACGTGTCATTTATTGCCAGTTGCTTGTCTCCTGTTGCCTCTTGTTTCTTTTATGGCAGTGATTACAGAGCAGATGCATGGACAAACAGCTCCCTCAGAGATCCCCATCAGCAATATAAAGACATGCCTAAAGACACACACACACACACAAACTAGATTCTAACTTCCTCGGCAAGCTGAGCCACCGTCACAACATGATACAGGTGGAGTGAGGAAGTCATCAGGAAAGTTACGTTTGTCAAGTCTACTCCAGGACCTTGTCTGTCCCTGGTGTGATGGCAACAGTCCATCAGACCTTGAACAAATTCATTTGATTTACTCTACCTGTTAACAAGCACAAAATCTGTTCAGACAGGAGACGTTGTGCCTGTGCAGGACAACAGCTCCTTCCCAGATCAGTCAAGCAAAGGTGGTAGAGCTGGATGAAAAAGTAAATACATTGTTGTTCAACAGTCATCAGCAGATG
>JAQNCA010000029.1:20002350-20013209 GCA_029783725.1 Acanthurus tractus | reverse complement strand
CCCAGATCAGTCAAGCAAAGGTGGTAGAGCTGGATGAAAAAGTAAATACATTGTTGTTCAACAGTCATCAGCAGATGATGCTTTGTTGTGACCACAGTGTGTCATATGCGTTGATTTCGTAACACCTGTCCCTGTTTGAATTGTCTTTGGTGTTGTCAGAGATGAATGGTCAGTGGCACCGAGAAAAAAATCCCTTTGTTAAAAGCATAACTTGTAGTGCTAATTACTGTAAGTGGTATATTCTCTTAAAAAAAAATAAAAAAAAATGTATCGACTCAGGCAAATAAAATCAAGCAAAATAATCCCTTTCAGTCACCACATGTTTGTGGTGGTGTCAGTATCAGTAGATGTGGGTGTGTAGCCCCCAGACTTGCCTTGGGTAGTCATTGTCACCAGTGTTACAAATTGTAGACCAATACCAGATACATTTATTCCCACCAACCCCACTGTTGTTTTCTTTTTATCCAAGTTAATACTTAGCTAAAGATGGACGTGTTTTCTCCTTGTGATGTCTACTGTTTATAGGAGCAGTTAAAAGTCAGATATCAATTAATGATTTTTGGTTTCTCTGAATCTATATAATATTGGCCATGCAAAATATTACCCAACCCTTACAAACTTGCTTTTGAGTTTCAGTTTTGAGGTGTAGTAGCCTGAGCAAAAAGTTCTCACACTCTGACCCTGTGTCGCTCAGTGAGTAAGGAACCAAGTAAGGAGCCACAAACAGGAATTCGCTGGCTATGGCTACATTTTCTTTGCACCATGGTAATAAGAAAAGATGCTGCAGGACGGATGCAGCCTGAGATGTACAGCCAATCCCAATCCCAAGTTTCCATCCAAGGACAATGGCAATTTAGTAGTGCTGTTTCTGACACCGTGCCAAGCCACACTCGTCTTTGTTGTCCTATTTTTCATAATAACACTTTCTTCCAGGGCTAAACAATAACAGAAGGGAGGGACTTTAATAAGCCTCAATCTTAGCCCTGTGCAGCTCAGGGGCTTGTGGCAACAGTAACTGTGTGTATTTATTATTGATGGCCAGCACCTTGGCCCTGTGTTTGCAGTGAAGGAACGGAACAGGAGAGAAACCAGGTCATCTACTGCACAATGCCCGAGGCCCAGCTGACTCACCCATCCAGCTTTATTGCATTATTATTGCATTTCTTTCATTACTGCTATCGCCTGCCTTTTCAATACCTCTGGCTTGGAGTCACAGTTCCCATAGAGTTTACCTTATGGCCTCATGGAGAGCCACTTCACACTACTACATCTACTCTATTACACACACGCACAAACACAGTCACACACTCTCTATCTCTACGCCTTACTGTTTCTCGGCTCTCACTCCAGCAAGCACCCCCCGCCCCATCTTTCTTCTTTCCTTCCTCCTTTAGAGTTATTTTTCTCCCCTTTGAAGAACAGTGATAACGATTTGCCTTGGAAACCTACCACTTCTATTCACTCCTGTTAAGTTGCTTCAAGCTATAATTTGCTGAATCAAAACGGGATGTTTTGCTACAAACATTTACTCAGTCTTGTACTCTTGGGTAATATTGTAGCCCAGCAGATGATTATTTTCTGTTTATCAGCCTGGATTTTCACATGGGTCTGTGTTTTGGGTGCAATTAGGATGGACAGAATGTTGTAGCTGTTATTATGTTTTCAGGTCAAATACTTGGTAAACACTTCAAATACACCACGTTGACCCCCCTGTGTGTATTTAATGTTTTACTGGGGTATGTAAACTTGTATTGCTGTACATGTTACACCCACGCATTTAAGGTAAATTAATTATTAGTGGGTTGAGAATGGTCACAGAGTTTGTAAACAGTGAGGCAGAGCAATTTTATCCCCGTCATACTACGCTTTCTGTCTCAGAGAAGGCAGTCGTGGGTGTTTGATCTCATTAATGTGGTGATTAAGTGTTCATTGTCTTGTATTTTTCAACCAGAAAAGATTTTACTCTCTTTATGGTCCTGTGAATTGTGAATGTAATGGTGCTAAATGATACCTTCACATCCTGTATAAGCCATAACTGTTTCAGGGTAATTGTGTTTCCCAGAATTAGCAGTAGGTCAGCCCATCAAAGTGACACACCCAGTGATCATGGAGATGAATACTGCACTAAAATGTTTCCTCTTCAATATGTATGATACAGTCTTAAAACTGTACTAATGCAGCTTTCTTTACTAAACCATTCCATCTTACTTTTTATCACTGACAATTGATTTAATCAGGATATTTATAGACTTGAAATATGTCATGCATGTTGGATAATACTCTGGATTTGTTCTTTGAGTGATTATGTCAGTGAGTAAAACAGTCCCTTTTTTTGATATCGGTAACATGTGTTTTGAGTTATAATTTAATTTTGGATTCAGCCTGTTGATGCCAGCACCAAACAGATGATATATGCTTGCAGTCTTTCATCCACTAAGTAAATGAAAGACTGTAGTGTTTACAGTCTTTCATTCACTTTGTCTTGCGGAGCAGTGATAGAAACATTTGCCTTGTCTAGCCCTTGAAAAGGAGACGATTGCCCTGCAATCGATAGCTGAAGCAATCATGTTTATGCTGACTCTCACTGAGAGAGATTCGCCAGCAGCAAAAGATTTGAGATGGGAATGGCTTGTGTCTTGATGGAAAGGAGACAAATACAGAGGCTTTTTACCAACTCTGTTAATATCGTTTTAGCTGTCAATAATCTCAGCCAGTACCAGAAACCTTTGAGGGAAAACTGAAGCAGTCCAGGCCGGCCAATCACAGTCCTCTCCTGATATCTGGAAAGTTGTTGCTTCTTTGATGTGGTACTTAGCACACACATTGCACTTAATAGGCGGTACACGTCAGCTAGAGTAAAACCTATGTGGGCTTCCTACCTCTACCACAACTGTCAGTTCAAGAGTTTGAATTTGTTAGACAAGATCCTCTCCAAGAGTAAACAAGATAACACAGTTTTAAATCAAAGTTAGTCATTTTTAGCCTTTGGTTTTACAATGATCGCAAGATAACTGGATTCACTTCAGCAAAAACTCACATTTCACTCCTCTGACTTTCTTTTCGCCATGAGCTGTATCCAAAGGAAACAGCCTCCTGTTTTTGTCACAAGTGTTATCAGCTGTCACTAATCAGTGTTCTGTGAGTAATGAGACAGACCATGTGTCATATTTGAAAGTCTACATCAGATATTTCAGTGTCTCCAATTCATATTTCATCAACATTTAGGCGAATATAAACATCTGACTGAATCTGAACCCAAATAGTTTTTTTTAAACAATTTTCTTTTATTTTATAGACCCTAATGATTAAGTGATTAATCAAAAAAGAACCAATGAAGACAATCATCAGTTGCAGCACTGCAGTAGTTTTCAACCTACATCTAAAATGCTACAATTTGCAAGCTGTGATTTACACACAGGCTGTCCACCCTCATCCCGTGGCAAGCCTATTTTATTTATTTTATACTGTCCATGCTGGTCTCATAAACTGTTTCATCCTGGCCTTGTTTAATGGAAGATGCAGGGCCACAGGAGGGCCATTCAAGGCCAGAGGTGACCAGCAGCCACACGTTCCTTGGGTCAGTCATAATTAGTCAGCCCGCAGCCTGGGGGCTCCATAAAAATGAGATGGGTCACCCCAATCTCCGGTCGTCATGGCCAAGCAATGCTAGTTTTAAAGTGTGTTTAGCAACCCCCAACCAAGTGCTTCCATAAAATACCATGCAGTGTCCCTTGGCAGTCAAAAGTCAACCATGTTGTTTTTTTCCACTCTGAATATTTCCAAAGCAACTGATGCATGAAGCTGTATTAAGTCAAAGCAAAATTGTGTCTGCCCTATTCTCACATAAACTTACTGGTCCCTTTCTGTATACACATCATACAGGCACAGTCATGTTCCCCTCATTACATAAGTAGAATGCAGGTCATCTTTAACAGACACCTGAATTATATAAATACATTGCAATATAATTAACTTGAATGATAATGATTATAATTATACATACTGTCAAAGTAATCTTCTATCGGCAGAATAGCAAATGAGGTTTATGCAACTAAAACACCAACTCTGACATCATTTAAGTTCATGAGTTTAGCTTTGACGCCTTGGGTTAAGTGCCGAAGAGATGTCTTGTTTTGTATTTGTGATAATTAAGGTAATAATGAAGAACAGTACAAAAGATAGAGCCGACCTTGTAATTGCTGTACAGTTCTAATCTACAGCAGTCCGACAAGAGGAATATGGGCTCTGCACTGAGGACAAATAGCACCAAAGATGAAAATACAGGATAGAATTAAATGTTTTTTCATGTTGTAAAATTGAGGTCAAAATAAATGTATTGTTATGTCAGTGGATCAGGGCATTGAGATTTAAGCATTATGACCGACTATTAACCTTTTGATAAACATCCTCACAAAAAATTTGCGGTGAAAAACATGGCATTAATTCTCAACACTGCACACACATAATGAAACCCCAGCTGATTTTGTTCCGAAGACTGTCCTTTTCAACTCCTCATCTCTCTGTAGTGTACCACTAACTTGCTCTCCTTACGTCGTTTTTAACTCGTCTTGCTAAGCTCATCATTTATCTTCAGACTCCCATAATAATTCAGACAGTGATGATGTTTATGGCTATTATTAGAAATGGTGTCTGTCTTCAGAAGCTGGCACAAAAGTGTGAGTGGTCCCTTGGGCACTGTTTCATATCAAGGTTAACTTGTAGTGATTAGGATAAGGAGACAAGTAGTTGCCATGGGGATGAAGGAAACAGTGGTGGAGAGGACGATAAGCCCAAAGTAACGGAAACCTGACGTTTCTGATGCTGTGTATACAAAAGAGCCAATGTGAATACTGTTCATATGTTTCCCTCACAATGTTTTTCTTGGTTGCATTAGTCATGATGTGATAACATATATAAATAGATCCCCTTTACTGAAGGATGGATCAGAGTACAAATTACCAGTGCCAACTTGAAATAATAACTGTCTGAAGCACAGTGGTGTAATAGAAAGAGTAAATATTTGGCTCAACTACATGCACTAAAGACTAATTTTGCAATCAATACTTCCCTGATTTTGTTTCTGGAAATTGACCAGCAGCCGGACAGATTGTTCAAAACCAATCAAGGCTCTTTTTATTTTCCATTCACTGATGAGTTTTGCTTTGCCAACTGATCTATCGCTATGGGATTTTTGCCATCTGTCATTGAAAACTATGTGATTAGGAACATGACTCACTTGATCTAGGTCAATCTTAATGACATTCAAACATTATATTAAGCAAATGTAATAGCCCTCTTATACTTTTTGAAGCATATTGTATGTACAGTACTGCAAGAAATGAGAAGATCAATCATCTAAAGCCTGTCTTGGTTGAAAACTGAGATTTGCCATTGTTTATCCCATTTTTGTGACTGTTATGGGGTCTCTATGGTAAATCCCCTTTAAATCATAATCCCAAATTATGTAAAAACCCTCATTTCAATCTGTTACTATCAACTGGGTCATCGTCATTCAATAAAAAAACTGTATTTAACATAGATAGCTTAGAAAGATGAAGTTTTGCAACTAAAATTCAATTATTTCTCATTTAACCATTTGCATAATGCCATGTTGGTTGAGTAGACTTTCTCATATGGCACCTTCTCTTTCTATGGAGTTGATCCAAAATCCTCTTCAGCATACTTTTCCCTTGGCATTTCCTCGAACACTGCGTGGATAATCCTTGGAGGAGAGGGTTAATGCCCCCAGATCGCCCCCATGAGAGGCACTATCCTCCCATCCCTACTGCAGAGCCTGCTCTCCTCCCTGGTGCCATCCCCAGCAACACAATAATTAATGAGCTCAACCAGCCTATCACTGCAGCAACCTCCCTCCCCAATCTCTATTATCCACATCATGCAATGATAATTTGACTTACATAGGTGCTAATTTTATATAAGTTAAAAGGCAATTAGGAAAATGTGTCTTTCTGACGGGCAGAGGGATTAAGGCTAAGCTCTGATGCCACCAGTCTTCAGAGGATGCGGGCTTATTCTGGGTATGAAGGCCCCTGCTTGGCAACAACCATTATCGGTCATCACATTAATAACCCCATATTTCACATCTCCATTTGATGTGCTACATTTAATTAAAGTGCGAGGTTGTGTGACGAATTATTGCCTAATTGGAAAGCACCTTTTGAACAGTCCCTTTGCCCTACACCACATGTGGTTTTGAGAGAGCAGAATTGTCCTATTTTGTTTCCTAAGCCAAAATTTAGCCTTCTGTTGTTGGTGTTAAAATGCAGTGCAATACAAACACATTGCCCAGTACACATATGCATCACTGTGTCACTTAGAGTGTATACAATATTTTTATTCATGTCTTTTTACCATTCAGAAGGACACATATGTCCTATTTTATGTTGTTTTGCTGTATAGTGGAATGTTTGTGCAAAGTTGCGAGGGCACGTTGCATTTGAGCATAGCAAATGCACAAACCCATCACACCTGCCTGCTGACAGTGAAGGTAAAAGCTCTGTCTGCCTTGATATTTCATATTATTTAAAATGTGGACAGCTGGCCTCCATGCCTCCATCTCCTGTTTGGAATCTTAAACATCTGCTCCTCCAGATTAGTTTAAAGCTCATAAAAATGTAAATCTGCCATACAGGGGTGGAGTGTGTGTAAAAATGATTTATAAATACCTTAGACAAACTGTGTATTTCTCATGCATTTATTTCTCCCTTTGATGGCTGGTGGCTGAGAATTGGAGCTAATCTGACATTTCATAAATCTCCGACTATTATGGAGATATTTGGAGATAGATGTATTATTTCCTCCTCTACCTCAGCATTCCCTAAGCAGTGGGAAAATGATTATTATGGATTTGTGTCGTTAACGAGTTTACTCATACTGTTTAAGGGCTGAAAAGCAATTTTAACCACTGCAATAACCATGCTGAATATTGAAATATTGTGTATTCTCAGTAGAGTTTTTCAGCTCTACATATCCCTCCTGACTATTGTTTCACCTGCTGTTCTGTTCAGATCCAGTCCACTTCTGCCTTGGCTATTTGTCTAGTGTTTGGCTGAGAAGCAGACGTATCAAATTAAATTTTTTCCTGTACCAGGCAAACTAAGTCCCATTACAAACAAGTTAGCCCCATTTACTCTCTTGCCTTGTGCCAAAATAAAGCTTTGATTCAAAGTTACAATGAGCTTGTCAGTTCATTAGATTTCACTCAGTTACACAACAGCCAGATTTTTCCTGTGTGACTGTGTCTAAGAGCCTTCATCATACTCTCATGTCTGCATTTCTTCATCATTTGTACCTCACACTGTGTGGTAATGACTCTGGAACTTGATTAATGCAAGTATTGATTTTATTGTTAAACATAAGATTAGATGCATGGACTCCAGCACTGTTCATCAAAATGCACTGGCATATAATCAAAGTGTCTTTTCATATTGTATGACTACACATTTATTAAATATTAAAGTAATCTTGGTATTGTTTTTGCTGACAGGACATTGATATGGAATATAAACGGAGACAAAGGGTTGAATACTTATATGAATCTTTTTAACCTAAAAAGAAAAAAAAAAACATTCACACATGCTGTATTTCCTTAAATCATGCTCACGGCTTTTATGCAGCATGGCTGTAGAGGGCACTATACTTTAATATGTTTAGGGCTTTAATGAGAGAGAGGCTATTATTTCAAATTTATTCTGTTCAAAAAGCAAAATTTATTTTATTTTAATATGAAACTTTGTTTTTTACATCACCTCTTTTGGTTGTAAAAGTTACTTTACTATACTGTCAATACGAGCTATTCATCTTGACCATTTACACATATACTGACAGTTAGTGAAGCAGGATGGTGACTAATACTGAAATGAATACTGTAATCCAGAACAATAAGGTGTTGGAAATAGCATAAATATATTGTTAAATCAAAGTGGTAGAAATTTACATAATGCTAAACTGGAATGCACATTAAATGACAGGTACTGGCAATTTATCCACCAAGGTTTTTTTTTTTTTTTTTTTTTTACCTGGTTTGCATCTGCTCATGTCAGCCATGACTCAGACCATTATGGGAGGCCTGATTTATCCTTGCACAACATGTTTATTTGTTTGTTTGTTTAAAAAACATACAGTACCATGGGCATTTATTGTACTTCAGAAAGGAAATGATTTGTGTGAGACTTAAGCTTTTTATCTCAGGAAAAGTAATGTGGATGTCTTTATACTTCTCACTTAAATACCTGACTGAGCCCTGCTCAAACTACCACAATACATGTACATTAAATAAATAAATAAATAACTCCACAATGCTCAAACTGGGTTTGAAAATACAAGCTCTGTTTGCTTTATAGAGGTGTAGGTCACTGTATTGTTCAGTTAAAGCCCAGTATTTCATTTCTTTTTTTTATGTTTGAGGAAAAAACTACTTTGAAAGCATAATCTTTAACAGAATTGTAAAAGAATCCAGGCTTAATTATGAAAGGTTATAAAAAGCTAATAACCTTTCGGGAACTGCCTCGTCTTTAGAGAGCACCATGCTTTTATCTCCAAGTGAATCACCTGATCCAATTTCTCTCTCCAGATAACATTCTCTACTCTTGGTACTCTTGGTACTTTCTCCCTTGTCCATCATCCCTTGTATACCCCCCCACCCCCACTCCAACTCACTCACACACACACACACATACACAAGTACACCATTTCTGGGTACTGGGATTATGTACTGTGTCCCAATGCATCCATATTTCAGAGTTGTATCTCTAGTGTCACTCTGCATCTTGTCTGTAGGAGCAATATGGAGGATTCAGCCCGTGTTTAAGCGTGTTTATGTTGCTGACCCAGTTACTAGATTCTCACAGCGTTAGATATCTGGACAGGGTGGGGCAGCAGCAATAGGCACAGTTTAGCCTGCCGTTGCATAATATGCATTTACACACTGAGGTGCACATGGCTCTACATACACACACTGGCACATCAGTCGCTACATGCATGTACAGATGAGATGTGCTTTGCAGTTTAACAAAGCCTCAAGGTTTTCATGTGATTCTCAGAATAGAATGATAAATGTATGCATCTCTCATGCTACACGGCAGATATGGACAACTCTACTCTTCTATAGATGCTGTAGAGTAGCAATGCGGTCATAATAAAAGTGAGCTCATGAGTGATGGATAATTGAAGACCTGAACTGTGCAAAGGAAGTGGTTGGGTAACCGGGGAAAGATAGAACCATGAGGAAAGCTTTAGCGTTTCATTTAAAATCCAAGGTATTCAATAATGTAGAGAGCCTTTTGAAAGCTCAGTCAAGTATTCAAGCACAGAGGTTGTCAACAGTGCTGGGAGAGTTAAAGGCACAGCTTGTACTGAACAGTGTTTGTAGCGGGTTTGGAAACCTTTGTATGTATGGGTTTGTCTGTATGTGACAAAGATGCAGGCTCAGAGGTGTGTGTGTGTGTTTGTTAAAGAAAACATCTCATTGTATGCTGTTGTAGGTTTTAGTGAAATGACATGAACAAGAATGTGAAGTTTTTTTCATTTTTAAGGCTTCTTATGCTTTTGCTTTTCTGTTGCTTTACCTGCCATGATTAGGTTTTTGCCTTTGAAACCCACATTTTGACTGCTCTGACATTGCTATCGGTTTTCCTGAACACCTGCATTTAAACAAACAAATCATGTCATACATCTCTCTCTGATGGACTCACTGTCAATACTCAGGTTGCTACTTTACTACATCCCTTGTATGTCTTGACTCTAATCCATGTAACAGAGAAATGTTTGAGTTCCTGTCCTACAGATCTTGATATTTGTTGTACTGCGTGTCATAAATAAGATGAGAGTCTAACTTCTTTGTCTTGTAATTCAGAGTGGCTCTTCATTTTGTCGCTATTACTGTAACAACTGAGTCCGCCATTGCATTTGATCCAATCGAAGTGTAAAATGAATCACCTCTTCAGGCCTTTGGTTGCTATAACAGAAGAAGTAAATCTTTGATAGAGATGTAGAGATCAAATCATTATTGTGTTGCATCAATTGGTGAGAGTAAATGAAACAAAACAGACATCAGAGTTTGGAATTTGACTCCAGCTCAAACAGTGTGGAATCTGTGTTGTTTTTGTGCCTCCTTTGACGCTAAACTGTTTGTGTTTCGAACTGTTGGTCAGACAAAACGAATTTAAAGATGTCAGCTCTTCCTCTGAAAAAAGTGTTTTCTGCATTTTTTCAATTTTTTTTTTTTTAACATTTTACATTTTATTGACCAAATGTTGAGAAAAGATTAAGCAGATTAATTAATAAAGTACTGTAAAACATTTGTGGTAGTTGCAGCTCTATCACCTTTTGATGGAATCTCATTGAAAAAAATATAATATTGTCTGTTGCTCTCATTATACATATAGATGCACAACTATGCAGCGGGCTAAACATACTTCCCTTAAAGATCTAATAAAGTGGGTGATGCTGTGTCGCACATAAACAAAGCTTTACAGCATCAATCAGAGACAGGTCTTAACTGCAGTCTTAGGATCACATTGACCTACACAGTCCAGCCATATACTACATTTCAACCTAGTCTTGTTAATGTAACTGTGGCAGCTTTCATCTGTAAAGTGTCCCTCTAAGTGTTTGACACCATCATAGAGTGCTCAATCCCTCAGTAACGAGCCATGTCATCACATGGGGAAACGCTGCTGTCTTTTCTCTACAGACACACTCTGCTTTATTGAAACCTCCAATACCTTCACACACAGATACACACATAACAATGCACACATACACACATAGGACAACACATACGGCTCATTCACCGTTACTGAGACGTGTCTGTCTTGTAAATCTAAAACGAATTGATG
>JAQNCA010000029.1:19977498-19991386 GCA_029783725.1 Acanthurus tractus | reverse complement strand
AATAAGAAATTCTTCCTGTTCTCCTTCTCCTTCTTCCTATGTTCATCTGTGAAACAATGTTTTTGTAAGTGGTTTCCAACCATATTTATATAACAGTTCTATTCATTGTATTCACAAACAAAGATCTACAATAACAACCATGAACGCAATAAACGGCTACACTGAATACACTTATGGAAACATAAAGGTAACATGAAACCTCCGTACGATAAGCTGGAACATCACAGGGAAACACGCAAATGGGGGGCAATCTTGGTCATACTTTATGTCCAAACAATTTTTTCTACACATGTACATATCTGCTTACAGCACATGCTAGCTATACCCCTGATGACTTTTTACTTGCAAAGTGCAGCTAGGCAAGTTTCAAAGTTTGACAGCCAGAGCTCGGGGCAGTGATCTTATTTTCTTCAAAAACTTTGTTTATTTAAAAAGCCCATGTGCAAATACATAAAGAAATACAAATTGCAGTGTTTTTGATACACCTGAGAATGGTTATGACATCAGCTATGTTCAAAATTATTTCATTATTTAAAATTTGAAGTTCTGAGAAATATTTCAAGTCTTTGGTGTAGAACAGCACATTAGGTGTTTGAGCTATATAGTTAAACCGCCTCCCTGAGAGGAAGGTTTTATCATTGACCTGCCCAGACTGTTTAACCTTTATTTGGACATTGAAGTGCTTTGAAATTTGTTCTTAGGGAGTTGAAAGGGATCTGTGTTTGTATCTTCAACCAATAAAGCCACCACAATTGATTTTTTGCGCCTGTGTAATAATAGCTGGTTTCTGGTAATAAGAGGAGCAAATTTAAAATGAAATTTCAGAACAAACAACCAAACAAAAGAGCCCTTTGCTGTGATCTGCATGAACACAACCTACCTTAGCAGCACCACTCCATCCTCCTCATTTTAAGCAGTGTCCTCTAGAGCCATGAAATTGCAAACAAACCGTGCAATTTTGGTGTTGGCATAAAAATATCACTTGTGCCGAACAGAATTTCTTAATGTTACCACCAGCTTTGTACCAGTAGACTCTATGAGATATATTCTGTTTTCCTTCCGAGACTTTTTTACTGTCAGGTTCATACCTAATATATTCCCTCATGAATGTGAATGTTGTTGTTATCCTTTACTGTCACGAAAACACAGACATTTATTACCATGTTTTATGTATAAAGTGGCTTGCATTGAAAATGATTCTACCAAACTTGATTTTACTCTGAAGGAGTGCTCTGCCTCAGATATTGTTTAGACAGTCTGCGTGTTGGTTAAACAACCCTGAGGGTTTAACTGGTTGGCACTGCTCCTTGTGATGGGGAGACTGGTGAGTTGGCTGCTGTCATGTCTGCTAATAAAGACATCACATCCACTGGGCACGCATGCTCACGTCCTTGGTTGGCATGACAAATAATACCATTAACCCTACCTCCCCAAGCAGCCATTTTGATTGATGCATGAGCTAAAGTAAATGTAGCATGTGTATGAATGAGCATGTGTGTTTGTGTGTATATTTAAAGCTTCTTTATTGTTGTGACCTTCCGAGTCTGTGTGCAGCAGGTCAGCATTCTCATTAAAAATGGAAATTTTGCATTCGACAATACTGAAGCTTGGGTCAGATTTCATATGATGCCTCCACAGATAACAGAGTAGTTGTGCAAGCAGATGGGGTGCCTGTGATATATCACCAGGTGGCAGCATTTATGTACAGAATAGGCAGGAGCTGCAGCAGATCTGAATTCCTGCACTCAACTCTCTTGATCCCTTTTGCTTGACAAAGATACCGTATAGGATTTTGCAGATTTCATATTAGAAATTTAAGATCTAATTTCTGAGGAGGAAATATCCAAATGTCTCATAATTAAAAAATGGGAGACATTTAATGCGAATAAAACTTTAATGCCTCATTCATAATTTACAAAAACAGATGGGCATTCTGGCACATGGGATTGGCTGCTTGTGAAATGCTGTCACTTTTCAGGGGATGCTGTGTGCTTTGTATGATTATAAAGTGATGGGGTCATTTTGTTTTGTTTATCCTGGAAATTACCCTCTGTCCTCAGTAAAGCTGCAGGAGTGTAAAAAATATACAATTGCTAAAGATCAGTATTCACTTAAGTTATGAAGTAAATTCACACAGTGGTTGCATTTATACAGCAGCAAAAGGAACTGTGCTTGTTCTCGTCCAGTTTCAGCAAGTTGTCCACCTACCCTCAGCTTCTGTCTGTGTGGTTCATGCTCTCTAAGAGAGAGACTCTCTTATTTGCCTCTTAAATTGATGCAGAGCACCCTCCCTAAAAGCATTAATGATTTAAAATGTTCGCGTGACTGTGTTGCAAGACATCAGTGTAAGACAGTTTAACTCTTGTTGTTAGATCACATGTAACTGTATCACCAATTCCAAACTGACAGATGTACTCACACATCCATTGCCCTTTTTTTTTACCAATGGAGAGAGTGAATTGTGCACTTGTGGCTTTGTATGTCACCATTAAAACTGTCATTAAACAGATTGCCAATTACGCATCTCCTGCATTCCACGGCCATCAGCTCCAGCAGACCCTGTTTAGATTGCCCTTCAGTCTGTGAATTTTGTGTGACCCAGATGCACTGCACAGGACTGAGTGTGTCTGACTGTCATAATATAGGAAATTGCAGTCAGAACATTCTGGACCCAAATCTGATTTGAGTGATGATGATTTGACTAACGGCAGAGACATGCTGAGAAGTGTTGTGTCCTGTGTTGAATGTGCGTGTTGATGGTCTCGCACGCACACACACATGCACGTGTGATTTGTGGGGCTGATTGCATTAGGTGCTAAGAGTTAGTCCCTGTGGAGGAGCCACATGCTCGTTGTACCCCAGCTGTAGCTGAGATCTAATATTCCTCCACCAGTACCATTATGTCCTTGATGGGCCAAACCCAATCTTCTACCTCTTTGTGTCTGCCTGGCAGGGTGGAGAACAGAGTGAAACCCTGTGCAAGGAAGCACAACGTATGCAATATTCATTTCTTATGAAGTAGACTTACAGTTGTGGCGGGAAGGTAACTTCGAGTGATGATTTTCTCTTATACTGTTATGAGGGTTTCTGAGACACCAGAGAGGTCAAACACCAGTCTGATGAGTGACATTTCAAAAGAATATTTGTATGAATCAGTCATATGGTGCACTCATGCTTGTCTTGAGATTGCTCCTCTGTATTGCGTTTTGTCTCCGGATGTTGACAGCTAACCTCTCGGTCACCGCTTTGTTAATTTTCTCACTTCAGAGGACCAGGTTCATCCATTTATGTTTGTAGTTGATGTGTAGTTGATGTTTTGCCTGAGGCTTTTTGAAGCAGTCGTTCCAGAGGAATGGTGTAGAGTGGGTGGGCCAGACAGAGGGCACTATCGTTACCTTTTTTAATGTCCACAGTGAAAGCACCCCTTAGTGAGCATTCCAGTTTATCTAAAGATCTCCATCCATCCAAACAGCAAGCGGAAAAACACTGTCTTCATGCTGTGCATATCACTTTCAGTCAGCCCATCGGATCATTACTTTAATATGACCAACCATGCCAGATGCGATAAGTGCGATCTATATCCCCCATTTAGGATTAAATCTACAGCTGTTGCATTTGTTTAGCACATAATCAAAAGGCTCTGTCTATTTTAAGAGACACAGTTCTTTTTGATCTCTCTGTAAGCTCCTGTTATGGAGGAGAAATTGGCCTTTTCAGTTTGTAATCTCACTCCATTGTCTCTGCTGATTTCCGTTATTGTCATCAATTCATAAGCAGTTAGGAGGGTGCCATGTTAGATTGACAGTAGCAAGTGGAGAAGCAATTAACACAAACAGCTGGTTGGAGAAAGAGACGGGGACTGTGTCATTTGTGAGGGACAAAAAAGAAACACTGTCAGTACATATTTCTCCTCATCTTGGGGCAGCTGGTGCAAGCTGAGAGACTGCATATTACGACACGATGTACATTTTAATACTTACAATTAAGCAGTTTATAACAGAAATTTGTGGCATTGTTTGACATTCATACCAGTATTGATATTTATTATTTTAGATTAAGTGTTTACTTTTCTAACAGTTAAAGTTAAGGGGTAACAAAATATTAAGGACATTTACATGGGATCTTGGATGTGTGACAATATGATGGTGTACCTAAAATCTGCATGAGTTTTTAATGCTGCATGATTTTCTTCGTTTGGATTTTCATTTTTATTGTTCTGCTGATCTGTTTGTTGTTGTTTTTTTAATAATTTATTTTTCCAAAAGGAAAGAGGCCCTCATATTAAATATATTTTAACAAATATGGAAAAATGCTTCTGGATATGATATTTGGTTACTTGAATGATGACTATTTCCCTGAATACTTACTTTGTTGCCATGGAAGCGGTTCATTCTGGCACCACAGTGAAGGCTATTGAAGATAAATTACCCATTTGCCACATGTTGGCTCTTTTGCCATATGTGCTAATTTCTGACACCAGATTTATGCGCTCATATGAGCAGCAGTTAAAACACTATTTCTTTATACTGAGGTGCAGATTCATTTCACCAATGACCTGCTTGTTTACCAACATCTGCTTAATTAACCTCCTGCCTTGGCTGTAGTAGAGCTGCCCCAACAGACTTCCAAATGCCATTCACAAATCCAGGACAGTTGCCAACTGGCCGGCAGGTGACCGCATAAACCTCTGGACCCAGGACAAGATTGATCACTCTAATAATACCTCAGAATTCAAATGCATGAGATGATTGTTACAGTGATTGGATGCCCCCTAATAAACAGCCAGCGATATTTGGGAGAGCATCTCCCACCGGGTCATTTAGAGTCCACTGTGTCCAAACATGGCAGCTTTTTGGCCAGATGTTTGGTGACAGATTCACCCCTTCTGCCAAGTTTCTGAACTTAAGTAGCCTTAAGATTATTGTTTAATCAACACAACTTCAAAAATTAATGCGTTTACACTGTAATTTATTTATACTTTTCAAGACCTTTACATGTATCTTCTCGATTCCCTGTTTAGTAGTTATGTGTGTACTGTAAAAGTGTTAGAGTAAACAATTTAGAATTTTTAACAACCTGAGTCTTGCATACATGTTTCCTTGTGTAAATATGCTAATGCTGGGGAATTTATTTCTCACTGTAAACAGTGAGAATAATAATTTTTCACCAGTTATTATCCTTTCTGTCAAAAATAAGGTGCTTGATGTCACAAAACCTTGTCCAGCTAAATGGAAAACAATCTTAAATCACTCTTTTTGATTCCCTGAAGTCTGTTTCCATTTTTTGTCTCTGATGACTTCCTGTTTATAAATGTCAAAACTGCACCCCAAAATCCAAGTTAATATCTGACATTTGAAAAAAAAAAAAAAAAGGTTTTAGCCGTCCTCACTGGTAAGCAGCAAGTTTTAGAATTGATTTTGAGATTTTACTTATCACCTTTAAAGCACTTCATGGTTCAGCTCCTGGTTATTTTGCTGAATTGCTGCTCCCTTTTGAGCAAAGTGCAGCCTCAGATCCTCAGGCAGAGTTTTACTGACTGTTCCTGAGTCCCAGCTTAAGACTCAAGGTGACAGGGTTCTTTCGGTCAGAGCCCCTCAGCTCTGTACCCCCCTCACAAGAATCTGAGGCTGCAGAATCAGTCACACCTTTAAATTCACTTCCAGAAACTAATCCCTTGTTTGTTTGGTTTTGTTTTAGTTTTAGTTTTTTTGGGGCCTAATGGAACAGCATTCTATACTTCGCTGGTATTCTCATTTTTTGCAGTTGCGTCTCTCCTCGCTGAGTAAAATGTAACTGTAACTGAAAGGAATGAGGTGAAAAAACTGCAGTGAGGGAAAATATGAGTGTTAATCTTTCTGCCAGTTTTAAAATATAAGGTTGAGTCCTACTTGTCATTTGGACTTCAACCCAAATTTCACTTAGATTTAAACTGATTGGTGTGTTGGTTAATCAGATGATTGATTGCACATTAGTGACATCCTTTGACAAAGTCCAGTTGAAATCTGAAATCTCAAGTTCAGTGATGATTCTTCTAGTCGCTGCTGGCTGCTGTTTCATTCCATTTCATCAGACTGTGCTGCAATCAAGATGAGTGTTAAATTCAAATTTGATAACACGGTTCTGTGGCAGGAAATTGCAACCTATCCAGTTTAAGTTTAGGTAGTAAATCACTGCTTTTTGCACATTAATTCTGATACATTTTAATCTCAAAGTCAAGCTTGAAATAAATGCAGATTTTTGGCCAAAGCAGTGTTAAAATCATTCAATAAAAATGTGTTAAGTTGTTTTGGCTTTAGCCTGTATCAACAGGTTTTTGAGGCTATGTTATTATCAGAGACTTGTTTAACAGCAATCACATCTATAATATCCATACGAGTTAAGTGGTATAGTAATGATGCGTAATATGTATGCTATTTATACACACACACACACACACACACACACACACACACACACACACACACACACAGATATATATACATATATATGTAAAGATAATGGTATCAGACAATGCACAATTCAATGCACATTCAGTACATCTTTTACACACTTTTAATTCAACACATGTATGTTTGATTTACTCTTTTGCATCTCAACACACTTCAGGACTTAATGTTATCACCAGTTACAGAGATTAGACATCTATCCATGTAATAATCCACATTAGATGGCTTGACAAATCTCTCATGGCTGCTAATCATTAAATATTAAAAACTGAGAAGTGATTATTGTGAAATTATACCATTCTCAATTTTCACTTCGTGTGCTGGAATTATAAAGAAATGTTTTATTGATGTAATTTAAGCCCTCCTTCAAATGTTTTGATCGTGGCTTTAGGACATAGATGAACTTGTACTGATTGTGGGAGAAAAGGCAATAAGAACAAAGAAGTGGCGAGTAACCTTTGAAGATGATCTTCTTTGTCACCTCTCTTTGCCACCGGCGATGTTTCCAGTGAGGCAAAAGCTAATTTCATTAAGACATGGGGGATGGGTTGTGTTCGCCTCAGAGTTGAGCCTGCTTTATATTATTATAGACTTTATCTGTGTTTCAGAGAGAAGTGTGAGGTGATCAATACATAGTTCTGCAGGCTCACATACCAAACAGCATACCTGACTCAGTGAAATCAAATAGCGCATTCATGCTTCATCCACTGAAATCTCAGAAACTGGGAGCCTCACTGGTTCAAGGTGTTTGCGTGGGCAGTAATAGGAGTGAGGGCCTCTGCTTTATTTAATCTACTCTCTGCCTCTCTTGCGTCTATCATTCTCCTCCCAGCACTCGGGTGTTCAGTGTAAGGTAGACTGGAAGAGTGAAGCACTCAGAACATGACTTTATCTCTTTTCACCAGCTGCTCTCTGCTCCCATCTATAGAGGGAGCAGGGGAGGAGATTGAAATGCAGCGCAGCGTTCTGTCGCAGGGTTAACCCTGGAAAAAAAAAAGCCTTAAAACGAGTCACAGTGACAGTAAGTCCCGCAGCAGTGGAAACTGAGGGGAAGGGAGGGGTGTTTACTACAAACCAATAATTATGGCTTACCTTTGCTGTGTGCCCAACATGGCTGAGTGAGCTGCAGTGTAACCTCTGTGTCAGCTCTCCACCACACCGTTTATATTTAATGTTTGCCAGGGCACAGTCATTTTACTGTACAGAGCAAATGATGATACTGATCAAGGTTTATTTTCTTTTACTGTGATGAAAGTGTGGAACTGCTTCGTTAAAGGGGTAGTCTGCTTGTTTTGAAGTGGGGTCAGTCTATTACCGACGGTAGATGGCAGACGGCACGACCCTAGTTTGGAAAGCAGCAGGCGCACTGTTGTTGAGAAGCTGCTGTGAATTGGAACCTTATTAATTATTTTAGCTACCAAATAAATGACCAGCTCAGAAAATGTTGTCAGTATACTATACTAGCTCTACCTTACCTCTTATGACAACAAACCAAAGCTGTTACATCACTCTGTCTAAAGCTAACGGACCTCCTCTGACATAGGCAATAATTTCATCTTGCAGAAAAAGGAATACTGGTTTAATACTACCTCAATTGTTTAGTTGGTTTGTTTTATTTCATTACTTCTGAGAATTCAAACTAACTTCTTAAAAACACTAATAAATAATAATATCACTGTTTTTGTCAAAAGAGTTTGCCGGCTTTGCAGACAGCATAAATAGATGTAACAGTTTTTACACCAGCGAGGGCTGTATGACGGCAAAGTAAAGTACTGAAAATATTCTTAAAATAGCATAGATCTAGACTGATTTTTTTCAAGGTGGATATTTTTTAAGGTTGCTTAAACTGCATTCTGCTGCCGCTCTGCAGCTCCACAATACATTGTTTAAATTTTGGCATCAGAGCTCCTGCACCTTTTTTAATCACGGTGTGTGTCAGCCACCATTTACTGTAGCTAATACACTGACTATGAATAAATACTTCACATACCCTGCTCCAAAAAATAACAAAACTATCCCATTGAGTAGCAAGGCCCAACATGTGATTTCTGCTTACATCTATGCTCTTCAATGCTGCTTAGATATTTAATCAGTTTATACTTCAATCAAAGCTCAGTTTTACTGCTTCTAATTTAACTGTGGTTGTGTGCTAATATATGTGTTTGTATGTGTGTGCATATGTGTGTGTGGGGGTATATAAACCAGAATGAGCATAAGCCTGAGCCGGGGGAGGGGAGTAATGATGCCCTCTGCTATTTCTAGTCAACATGTTAATTAAAGAATTATTAGCGTTGTTCCACATGTAGTCAGACGCTGCTGATTAAAATGAAAAACTGCGTTCAGCATTTTTTGTTCTTATCTGTAAAGCTGAACCCTTGATATGTAATCACAACTGTGGTGTCATGTAAATTAGATTTCCTCCAACATAGGAACATCTCATTTAAATACTGCTGCCATCAGACCTATGGTAGTTAAGTACAAACTGTGTTAGTTTGTGCTGACCTACTATTTTGCAAGTCAAACTGATGTGGATAGATGTTAAATGCTGACTTACAAACATAAACATATGGATATGTTGTTATAGAAAAAGAGTCTGAGTCCCCTAATTCTTAAGTTTGGGAAAATATTTCATGTCATGACCTGGTTCTGATGTTGTAGTATAGTTTGTTCACTTCAGTCCAAATTGGTTGATGAGTTGGTGAATCTGTGTTTTCCCCTTGTTTTGATTCTTTTCACAAATTAAAATGCAAGACTAAAAGCCACATGAAAACACTCACCCTATTGGATGTGTCTGGTTTTGGAGCAAAGACGTAAACACGGGAAGACGGTCCTTCAGTACTTCCACTGGCCAAATGTAATATACTGTGTTGCACTTATCCGGGTTCAACTCAGTTCATTCTTTGTGTAGTTTCTAGCAGCTGTTAAATCCACTTAGATTATTTTCCGTTGGTTTTATTTGTATAGCTGCTTCATGACACCTAAAGGGTCATTTGACATCTGAGTTGTAAAAAATAATAAATAGAAACATTGAGCTGTAGACATAGAGTGTGAAAGGTTAATGTATTGGAATTGGGTGTTTAGGTGTATACTGATTTTCAAACATAAAACCTCAGAGACATAACACTTAAGGTGCCTTTTGAGGTAAAGCTGAACCCAAACAGAATATTTTTTTGGTTTTGGTATTTCATAATTCAAATGCTTGAGTTGACTTGCTGGTGATACTCCAGTTTTTATGATTCTTTAGGGGTTTAGGGGAAATAGAGTCAGCAGAAACAGGATCATTGTGCATTATTAGTGCTTCAACATCACAGGATTTGCTACTTAGAGTAAATGCTGGATTAGCGCAGGGAAAATGCCAGTAGCTTGCAGATATTTCCAGGAATGCAAACATTAAAAAAAACCACACACACATTGCACAGATATAAAAGCATGCATATCTGTTTTGCAAATATTTTTTGAACGGGTGTGTATTCATGTGCATGGATATGTGCGCATGTCCCTGTGTGTCTCTACCTGTGTAGAGTCAGGGCTGCCTTGCTGTCTTGTTTTCCTGCCCATGGCAGAGCGGCAGTCACTGCTTGGCTCACACACCAGCTGCTGTCACATTTCAGGACACACTCTGACTCACTCAGTTTATACCCTTCACTGCCCATACACCTCCTCAGGCTTTTCACCTCTCTCATGGGTTACCAAGCTGACATCACTGAATATGAAGATAATAAAAAGGCACAGTACACCAGGGTTTAACTTTTTCACAACAGTCCTTGACTACATTTTAAAATGTCCATAATAAAGAATTAAAACAAAAAAAATAAGAAAAGAAAGAATTTTCAGAAATACAAATGTCAGAAATTAAACAGTTTATGCATCAATATGAGTTGCTCTGTTGTGTGTTTCAGAAGGAAAATCAAAGTTGAACAAATAATTTATTTGACTGTTTGGGATAAAAATGAGAAGCTTTAGATTTTAAAATGTAAAATTTGACAACATGTAAGCAAACTGCTGTGTATTTAGTAATTCATCTGATATTAAGCTACATAATTATTCGTAGATCAAAACCCGAGAACCACTCACTGCAATAACTTTAAAGAAACATAACTTAGCTAAATATGTATTTTGTATGTTGCTTCTTCACGTTCGCTCGGCCTGTGTTTTTGTTTTTGTCTGTAACTGTGTTGCTCCTGCTGCACCTGATAGCTCACAGGCTGTGCACTGGGATTTCTGTTCTCTACAAAATCATTCATTTGGAGCTATGTTTGTGCTAGCCTGATAAATTCCATTCAAATGTTCACATTGAGCTTTGTTCTGGTCTCCACCAACTCCTGAGAAAATAGGATTGGTTTCCTAGATGTCTGTGTCAGTAATCACCAGCTCGTCTCTAGCATGGTCTTGTTTGCTGTTAAGTGTTGAGCAGGTATTGTACAGTGGGTTTATTAGTGCTGATTGTTAGAAAAGAAACTGCCTGGTGCTGCTGGAATCAAGGCAGGACTGCAGGGTTGAGAAGTAACTACAATCAAGCCTGCTCTCATTAAATAAACTGTTGTCACAAGTTTTATTGTTAATATATAAAATGTTAGCCTGCACTATAGACTATATGGCAGTTGTTAATCTGTCTTTAAACATGCATTAGTGTTTGTATATTTATTTTTACATAAAAAGAGTTGCTACAGAATGCATTTTATCATATTTCATTTCACAAATAAAAGGTTTAGTTGTACATAACAAATAGCCGTCTCCTTGATAATGCCATGTTTTTGTTTCACAATTGCTAATCCCAAGACTTGAGGTTTCAAAGTCAAATAAACTTTTTTTCACAAAAAGAGACAAGACAATAAACAATCTTTATGAAGCTTAAGCTTATTGGTGACATTAAGCAGGCTTTATTGGTATACTATGTCTTGAGCTGGAGTGCTGGAGGTTATTCAAACAAACCCCCTTAAACCAAACACAGAGCTCTGTTTCTGTTTACCAGCATTAATGCTCTGTTATTTAGTGCCACGGGCCCACAGGGAGCAGGGTTCGTGTGCAGGGTGAATATTCATTTGGGACTGACACCTGAGACTCACAAGCTTCTCACAGAGCACATCCTCATTCTTCATTAGAAATTGGGTGGATGCTCAGTATTGATTGCATTGTTTTGGAGAAGCATCCATTATGGTTGAATCAGTCTTCTTTTTTTTGCCTCTGTTTTTATCCCATAATATTGTCTCTGTAGCTTTGTAGAAATGTGCTAAGTAATAATGAAATTGTTGTTTGTTAAACGGACATGTTAGTGCAAGGCAAACAGCACGGTATTGTGGTTAAATATATAAATCCAGCAGTAGGGCATGAGATCAAGATGAAAAACAAAAGTAATACAAGTAAAAGCAATACATTACAGGGTTTTAGAATACTGCACAACATTTAGATTTAAGAGTATAATTTTCCTACTGGGGAGCCCAAAATTGCAGCGTCCATGCTTTTCAGCTTCCCCACACTCTCCATTGTGTGGATATAAATGAAGGCATTGAGTGCTTCATGAAATCCATTTCCCCCTCGATCAATCTGGTCTAATGTCATCTGTCTCATTCACATCTAACTGCCTAGGACTGTATTAATAATTGCATTGGCTGTATTGATTTCTATTGACCGTCAGAGCTGCCTGTGTGAAACACTGTAGTCTTCAAGCAGCCCAACCCTAAATCAAGTGACATCTCATTAGAACAGACACTGTCTCTTAAACAGATCTTTTCCGGCTATAAAAATGGAAATACGAAACGACCACTAACATAAAAGACGATTGTTTCTTCATTCTTTGCTGATATGTCCTGTTCTGAACAAGTCATTATGTTCCCTATGAGGCTAACAAAAGGTGTCTTGTTCATTTACTATTCTCACTTTACATATTTTTCTTTTAAATAAACTCAGTTGCAGATTTTCAGGGGATACCAGTCTTGTCTTGTTTTGTATTCAGACTTGACTGACTTGTTTGATGTTAAATCAGCCAGTGCTGACAATTATGCATTTTTTGGCAGATGTTTTGTCTATGCCTTTGTGCTCTTTACTTCTAATTCTAACTTATTCTAAACATTCTTTGTAGTTGAAGTTGTTCTAGTAACTGCAGTTACATCAAGTTGTCCTTTTCTTGAAGCAAAATTAAAAAATGCATGTCTGACTATTCTCTTTTGAGGTCTCACTGACAAGTTACTTGTTTGTTCCCACAGAGCAGCCGCTAAATGTTTTCTTTGTTTAATTTATTGTTCCATTCTTTGGGAACTCCAGCCGCTGAATTGTGTGAAGTTGTTGTTAGAGTTTCTGTCTGAGATGCAGAGTCGTGAACAACAATCACACCACAGTTATTCATGTAGATCACAGATCTTAATCTTGCATTTCCCATAGTTTAACAGGCTCTCAGTATATTTATTTTGAGATACAGTACTGAAGAATAATTGTAAGTCAAAAATTGAGATTTATAGAGTTTTAAGGGAATTTATGGTATTTTAAGTTTGTTATTATTCCTGCTAACTTTGCAGTCATGAATCTGGCAAAACAACCTGTATGAAGACAGACAGTGCAAGTCCCCCAAAGCTTTCAAAATGAACAGTCAATCATTTTAAATGCTACCCTACAGAAAGTAGTCTCTGGGATGAGTTATTGTCGCTAACTGCCTGAAATCTTCATCCGTAACAAACTAGCTGTCTGTTCATCCGCACACAGCAGTTTGTTTACATGTGTGAGGCTCAGGGTTGCTGCTCTTTTACTGTGTAGTTTCGGCAGCGGAGAGGTGAAAACAGCAGCAGATACCTGCATGAATATATACTGGTCATTTAGTCGTTGTATGGTGCACACAGTCTAATCACTGACATTCATTTTTTCCTTCTCTTTCTTTTTTGTGGCTTCCTCTGTGGACCTCACCCCAACTAGGTAAGTTCCCAAATGCATTTACATTGATCATACTCCATTGCTCGGCCAGCTCTTTATATACATAATGAACTAAGGAAACACTGAAAGCATGTTGTCACATGATCACATATTACAGTGGAAGGAGGGCAGGACCTGTGGTTTTGAGGACTCCTTTCTTTCTCAGTCTAATGAGTCACTGCTAACTGACTGCCACCAAAGGTTAGCCTCCTTCTTTGGTCTGGTTTTCACTGTAAAAAAAGAGGAAATCAAGGTGTGCTGGCTTTTCCATTCATTTGAATTGATATGTATATTATGAGCTTTTTACTTTTGATCACATATAGCAATTTAAATGCACTGTTTCTTTCACCCTGCGTGTCAAAAATTAATTGAAATTTTGTAGAAAAACCACGCATCCCACTGAAAGTGCTGGTAGATTATAAAGACGGTTTAAAATCGGTTGAAGCAGTTGAAACAATGAACCATTTTTTTACAGTGCAGTGTAGGCCACTATAAAGGGTAATCTGTGGCTGGATCTGGTGCTAAATGAGTGCTTTATGATT
>JAQNCA010000029.1:19967353-19977398 GCA_029783725.1 Acanthurus tractus | reverse complement strand
TTTTTTACAGTGCAGTGTAGGCCACTATAAAGGGTAATCTGTGGCTGGATCTGGTGCTAAATGAGTGCTTTATGATTCAGTGCTGCTCTCTCATGGCTGAGCTTGATTCGGTAATGACTTAGTAATGAAATTTGGGTTAGTGGACGCTGGATAATGTGGCTAAGCAATGCACAGGGGGTCCATGGTGTATGCTCACTTGCTTGTTGGGCCCTGGGCTCTGATGAAACCCCCACAGGTTTTAATATTAGAGGAGAGGCCAGGGTTGGGGAGTTAGACTAACACAGCCTTATTGCCTTCTGATAAAAGAATATTGACAGAGGACGGACATTTTCCACATCTCAGCTAGGTTGGACATGTCATGAATAATTATTAATCAGATAAATAACCTGTCTAATGTCTCTATAATAATTCTCTCTAATTTAACAATATGGCCATTTGGTCTTCCCGGCTCCCTTCTCCTTCACCTTCCTTTTACATTCCAATCTTTCCATCGGACTGTTCTGCTGAAAGCAGCAAAAGGAGAGCGCCCGTTTTCAAGTTTAATAGTCTTTAGATTTGTAACAGAGCGACAGCTTCATGAATCCTGAAACCTCCTTTATTGTGTTAGTATGCCCAACCTTGTAAATTCCTTTGTGACTCTTTGTAAATTTAAAGCATCAATTACACTGTGTCGTGAAGATCTGTGATAAATCTATGTGGTGAAGGTGTTGCTGTGTGTTCAGGCAGAGATTATTGTTGTTCTTGCACATTTCCTGAATCAGCCCTGCATTCGAAAGAGAGTCTCGCCATGTTGTCAATATGTAAATGCATTTGTATTCATATCGCTATTTTCATGATTGATTGGCTATAAAACATAAATGCGGACCACCAGCACAATTTAAAGGTGCCGGTGAATACAGCTACATCAAACCTGAATTTATTGCCTGTATATATGTATGCTAAACACTGCCTCAGTAAACAATGTATCAGTCCCCTAATGTCACATGAAATTCATATGTTGCCTCATATACGATTTTAGTTTGGTCTTTGTGGTGCTGTGCTCTCTCTTACTTTACAGAATAAGAAGCTGTTTATGTGAAAGCCAGACCAATAGCCATACCACAACCTCCACAATCTTTAACCTAGATATATGCCACTTCCCTGCACTTCCCAAGTCAAGCCCACCTAATCCACTGTTTACTTGCCTGTCTTCCTAGTTTTACCGCAGCAGTGGCGGTGAAACTGGACATGTGTACACCACGGGGCCACATAAAGGCTACCTTCGCGTAAGGGAAGAGGAACCCCTGTAATGACTAGTTGAGAGAGCAGGATGAAAGGAGCGCAGCAGAGAATATAGACCAGAGAGCAAGGCACAGTCGACCCAAGGATCACGCTCTGGTTTGGCCCCTTGGGGTTTAGATCACAACCAATTGTAGCAGCCCCACTGCCTGGGCCTCTCACACACAGCATGTTCTGAGCAGGGCTGTTCACAACCCTGCAACAACCCTGCTGCTACCTCTGCATAAGAGCCAAGGCTCAGGATCTACAGGGACACGTTTTTACGGAAGAATTAGATCCTAACTCGCCTTGGAATGCCCTAGGTGATATTAGTATTAAAAACTGCCCTTTGTATTTGTCACACCATTGGAGTACTTAACTGTAATGTTTCAAAGGGATGTTTTTTCCCTGCCTTTGTTAATATGCAATACACTGTCAAAGCACAAGCAACCCTAGCCCCCAACAGTTTTCTGTGAACCTCATTTAAATGGAAATTGTACAATTATAACCCCTGTGAAACTCTACCACTGTGATGAGAGAACTGAGACTTTTTTATGTCTAACATGCATTTTTGGTAATGCAATTACTGATGCTGAGCTCCTTCTCTCTTTTCTGCTGGGAGGAGAGACTGCTTAAGGTGTGTTTTGCCTCTAAATGTGCTAAAGCAAAGATAATGGCAGCTATCAACCTATCAAGTTTTTTTTTTCCATGAGGCCCACACACAGGGGGCCCATGATACAGAGTTTCAGTGGTAATCTTCTTTCCTGCATGATTCCCACCTTTAACTGGACTAGGCATGCCCTGCTGGCACAATAGCCTCACCACTTATCATAACCACCTGCCATTTACCCGCAAACACAATCCTGTTCTCTGACTAGGTAATTATTGTGTTTGCTTCCTCATTGTTGTGTCTCCACCATGCTGATAGTCATGTTCAGAGATGACAGCTACCGCTGGTTCTCCAAAGGCTCTGCAGCTATGTACCATACACGCCGATCCAACATAATTTATCTTTTGTTGAATCCAAAGCCCCCTGACGAGACAAATATGTATCACATCTTGTTTTTATGCTCACGTGCAACATGCACTTCCCTTTCCATTTTAAGCGCTTTTCAGCAAATCAATCCAATCAGTTTCAGAGGGGTTGTGAAGCGCTATGACGACTGTTGTTCCATTTGAAACGCAGGGAGACGCTATTTTTCAGGTAAACACTGAAGCACGAAAGGATGGGCTTCAAACCTGTCTTTTTCCCAGCATGGCTACAGCTGCAAGATATTTGGCCTTTCCATAAATACAAGGCTTCTCAACTGACCCGGATTAGCACTGTTGGGAAGGGAGGTTCTACTGAAGGGGATGGGAGTGGAATGTGGTTTTTCGGGGCAAAAAGCAGCTGTTTGAGGACCGTAAAACTTCCATGATGTAGGTCCTGTGTACTTGATAATGATGACCCTGGATCCCATTACTCCAGAATCAGGGAGTCAACATCCATGCCCTGCAATTTAGAAGCTGGATTCCAGCCTGTAATGAGAGGCCCCCGGTCTGGATTGCACGGGATGGCCACGTGATACAGGAAGTCACCCCTGGCTCCAGGTCACACAACAAACACACTGACCTCAGTTTGACAGTCACATACTGTTTGTTCATTAAGTGTAGAGTTGTTGACAACGAGTGTTGGTCATATATGACATATACATATACAAACCTGAAATCAAAGCCAAATAGACTATTTTAGGTTTATGTTATTAATGATAAGTGTAGGTCACTGACTGTATTTTAAGATGATCTCAACATCTGTTAAACATAAAAGGTTTAGTAAGTGACTCTGAATTAGCGAATCGTTTTGCTCTACATAACACAACAACAGAAGCTTAAGTAGTTATATTCATTTGGACATGATCAATTTCATAATACAAAAAACTCAATAGATGTCCAAAAATAGGCTTTTTAAGGTTTGATTGATTGAGTTTGAGTCAACAGTGAGTTTGTTTGGTGAAATAATTACAAAACTTTGGTAACATTCAGGTACTTAATTCATTTTTTTTTTTTCAAATATTATGCAGTAATTTTTATTATAACAAAAACCTTTTATCTGGCATTCAGCCCTACAGTCATGTTTTACCTTAAAAGGAGGTGGGATCGATTACATTAGATTTTCTGTAGAATTGATTATATTTAGTTATTTTGATCAAATAATGCAACTTACTGGTGGGATGCAAGCCAGTGGATTATAATGTGATTACAGTCTGAAACAGACCATCAGATCCATATAACAAATGGTATCAAAACCTTTCCAAAGATGAATCACATATGATGCTGTCAGGAGGACAGTCTGTATTGCTCATCTCAGGGGGCCACAGATAAAATAATTTCAAGGAAGGACAAGTGGTCTCTACTGAATTTTAAAACTCATTTACTGTCTTTTGCCAATTTTTGACAGATGGGAAAGTGGCAATTCTGTTTAGCTCCCCAAAGACCAAACAAATGAAATGGGGGGAGGGTGTCACTGACGAGCTCTTGTGACTGAATTAACACTTTTTTTTTCTTTCATAATTGCTCGAGAAAGGCTGCAGTAGGTTACAGCACGATACACCCCACCATCTTGTGCACACAGATTTAGCCAGACTCTGACCCCCCACAGCTGTAATTCACATCAGGATTAGATTTTCCCCTCATGCTTCATCCATATTTTTCTTTTTTATATATATGAAACTCCATCTAGGTGTGGGCAGCATCCTCACTCAGTTGATAATACAGTTTATTAAAACCCACCGTGGTGGTTTTGGTGGAATAGAGGTCATATTGGAGACTCTAACCTGTGTCATCTATAATTCATTGTCAGAATATGCTCTTCTTAGTGGGATTAAAGTTTAATAACTTGACAGGCTCTGTAAATACCTCTTTGTGCAGAGCCAGTGTCTTGCGTTGTGTGGGGATGGCTGCAGGAGCTAGATCTCGTGCTGAGTAGGGGGCTGGGAGAGATGGAGAGTTGAAGAGTATCTGTTGGGGGAGAGAAGGTGCAGTAAGCCCGGGTTAAGCCCTGGGAGCCCACCGTCAGCAGGCCAGTCTCCTGCATAAGGACAAGCCGTGGCTGAAATGTGTTTCCCTACAGATAAGGTCCAGTCCGGAATGGGGGCAGGGATGAGATGTGGCCCCTATCTGTTATGGTTCTTATTGTGTGGGCGAGCGATTAGGTTCGAGGAAATGTAATACCTCTATGATATAGTTTTGCTACGTATGTACCTACTGTAGTAACTCGGATGAGGTTAGACAGGGAGAACAGACTGCCCACCGTTGTTGGGAGTTGCCGAGTTGGAGTATTACAGTATTACAGTCTAATCATACAGAGCAGTGTATTAAGGTAAACTGCATATCACTTTCTGGAAGCATGTGTCTTTGTAGCCCGACTGAGGATAATGACATGCTTTCAGAGATTTTATTGTAGCTGTTTTGGATTTTACAGTCTGAAAGGGGTCTGCCCTTGTAGCAAGATGCTTGACTGTCTGCGACTGGCCCTGTCATCATTATTAGGTCTGTCTTGTTTATGGCTACATTTAGTCAGGGTTCTAGGTGGGGTCACAGAACGGAAACAAGCTCTAGTTGGCCATCACTCAGTGCTTGTTAAAAATAACAGCTTTGCTGCAGCTCTAAACCCCAGTGTTTCTACAACATAGCAATGCTCTGCTATCAGTAACTGATTTATCAATAACAGATCTCTGATGTGCTTGGACATCACAGCACCACTTCAGTATAGTGACCTCTCTTCTGCACCCTTTCCTACAACAAAAGTGTGTGTTTTGATCAGGCTTGTGGACATTTGCCAGTGTCTGATTGCAAAGCGGCAGTGTTTTGGCATTCCTGGAAATCACTTGAAGTATGTCCTTAAGTCCAGGCTCAGATTCAGCTTTCGTTGGATGTGTTTGGCACCAGACCAACCAATTAACCTCCCTAAATGGCAGCCTGGATTGTTTGAAATCCTTTTCGTCACATTTAGACCCCCTGTGGTTTCTGTCAGGGAACAACGGATAAGGGGTGATGCATAGTGTGAGTTTGTGTGTGCTCACGTGTGTGCGCATGCAGGCTAGTACTGCACAGTATAAGCAGAGAGTTTAAGGTGGAGTGTCACAGCTATGGCCTAGTAATTTCATTTTCTCTTTAATATAGCTTGAACTCCCCGTAAAGCTATGGACATGTAAATGCATTTGTGCCATTTTCCCCCTCAGTGGCCCTCTCTTTCAGGTTTATGGAGCACATTATGGTCTAATTGCTTTTATTTTGGATCCCGCTTGTAAAACCAAACCTGTGGTGGTGCTCTTTAGACCATCTCCCCACTTCAAAGAAAAAACATCTCTCCCTACCTACCCTCCTATTTACTGCCTTGCCAGGTGAGCAGGAAGAAGTGCTTCCCTTCAGACCCATCTCCACTGATGTAGGCACTAAATTGCAATTCTTCATGATGGATGGGTCAGAAAAGCCTTTCCTGCCTCACAAAACTCAATTCACCTCCTTTCTATTGTTGTGTCTTTCATGCAAGTAATGTGAATGTGTATGTTCCCCTGTTGGTTGTGTGTGTATGTGTGTGCATGTGAAAGTGCATGCTGTGTTGGTCTTGTGATTTCACCACATAAAACAACTTGTATTCCTTGTCTCTTGGGGGCTGATCCTTTGACATGGAATAGATTAAACAGTGGAGGAGATACTGTCCTGTGCTGCACAGGCCAAGTGGGCAACTGATACAGCAGACAGGTAATGCTAGTGGAATGCATTCCCACCACACCCACGTCCGTTGCAGCTCTAGGTATATGGCCAATAGCTACACCGTGGCTCTGAATGAGTGTGTAAATGTTGCCCTGTAATTTGCTGCAAGCCTTGTAACTTGTGTTACAGTTTAGTGTTGGGTAAGGCAAAGAGACTTGTATACAGCACTAGCAGATTGCCGAGGGAAAGGAAGTAAAATACTACATTTGTATCACCATTATTAGTGATTAAATGTCCAAACACATTAAGGTGTTCTCTGAAGTAAAAAGATTTTTTTGCTACCTTCTGATGCAGGTTCTATATCAGTAAAATAAGTAAAATATATTTGTTAAGAGTGAAGATCTTTCCTGAGAATAAAATGTGAAAAAAACTGTAGTAGTTTTCTTCTCTAAGGTAATGAACCCAAAGTATACAGCCAAGTAAAATCTAAATTGTAAATACAATGCATTTACTTGATTATTGATCTAATTGGATGTATTGATTCAGAAAATATAATGAGATTCTTTTGAATTCTGCTCTCAGTATGCATAGATTTTAGTGTTGCCTCTTCCCTGAGTAAGAACAGTCTCTTTGTTTTGCAGTTGATCAAGTGACACTGTTCGGTCAAAAAATTATAGCAAGCCGTTTGTCTTCATTCAGAGAACAATTGCAGTGTAACCAGGATGCTTCTTGTCTCCATTGTTTCCCCCAGTTGTATTCATTTTTTCACTCCAGTGAGAAATGGTCATTCTCTCTCAGGAGACACATTTAGGACAGTAGCACAAATCCAGTGTGTCATGAAACTGAATACCGTAGTATTTTTTTTTAATAATAAGTTAGGTAATGTTTTTACTGCCTCTAGTAGTAAAATGTGGTCTGCTCTGAGACATCTTTTGTATTATTACTGTCAGAATCCAGTAGAGGGCACATTTTGCTTGTTGCTTTTCTCTTTCCATCCCCTTTGTTTTTAAATGAACCACAATATCTTCTCCCTTTTTTTCTCTGCTGTGGCTGAACAGTAAAAAAAAAAAAGTCTAAACTCACACATGAAACATGAGTGGGTAAAAGCATTGCTCAACACTTAAACCTGCCTTTTTATATTTCCCTGAACAGCAGAACTGATTGATTTTTCAGGCCTTTTCTGTTTTTGTTTTCAGTTTGTCTCTGCTGGGTGAAGCCTATGATTTGAGATAAAACAATGGACCATTTGGTGTGTTAAGTAAGAAAAAGAGGAAAGAAAAGTAAGTGCCCTAACAGTTTGACTTACACCTTGTTCTTAAACTTGGAACTTTACCTCAGACGTAATTTTAAAGGCCATACTGTAAATCATGTGGGGTGTACCTGCATTTAAGTTAAAATATGAGAAGCATAGCGACAGCCTTGGCCACCTCTCCGTTAAACACACCCAATTTATGAGCACCATCATGGGACTCCAGGGAGACGTGCTCAACATTGTGTCTGCACAGCAGAGGCAAACGTATAGCAATCCAAGTCACAAGGGTCTTAAAAAAGTTCAATACTTGAAAATCAAAAGATAGATTTTTAGTGCTGAACTTTAAGATCCCCAGGAAATATGTGTTTTAAGCCCCTTGAACAAGCTGTGTGTCTGGTTTCTTTTAGTATGACTGTGTTGCTTTTAATAGAAGAGAAAAATCACTTAGAGATCACGGGACTCGGAGTTCATGGCACCCATTAGAAGAGATTCACCATCCTTTTAAAGGGATATTTGTGTGCGTTGCAGCCTTTCCTAGAATGGCGACAGCTTGGGAGGACAGATGTTTTAAATGCTTTTAAATACTGTTGTTGGTTTCTAATGTGAATGAATGATTTGATTTGTCACTCTTTTGCTACATTAACAAATATAGGAATATCAGACCACAGTTTGGTTTACTTTGCATCTTTTCTGTGAGAATGATTTCTGTCTGCTTTTGTACATGATTGTATACATTTCATTCATCTCTAAAATGCTGTGTGTGATTCTGTAAATAGTAGTAAACACCAAGCACTGTTTAAATATATCTCCTGGACAAAATTCTTAGCATAGTGGTACTTAAGGTGGTGTTTTGGTTTAAAAAAAGAAAAACACTGAAAACCAGCATTATGTAATAAAATGTAGACCTGAATTGAATACATTTAAGTATATGTGGACGGATGACTGTTTAGCACCACTGTAAGGTAATAGTTGGGACTTTTAAAGCTTGTAATACTGACATACTTCTTGTCAGCCTGTGTAATGTAGCTCATGAAAGACAACCTGCTGTTAGGAGGACAGACAGAGGAGAGAATACAAGCGTACATAAGAAAAAACAGCACTAGAGTTGCCTCAAACACCATCTTGAAGTAGATCTTTTTTTAGTTTGTAATGTGAAATGTACATATAATTTTTATCTAAATGGGTAGCAAGCATGAAACAAACTTCATTTTGAGTCTTGGAAGGAGCATACTTTAAATATCAGGCACAGCTTCTTCGAAATGAACTGTTACTTTACATATGAGCTGTTTCATTTGCATCTACTTCAAGCAGAGTATGTCTCTCTGTAACCTCTTTGCTTTGTTTTTCATGGCAGTTCTGTAAAGACGACTATTTGAGTAAGGTTTAGGCTAGATACAGTGTGCCCAGAGGGAGAGTGGACACAAAATATAGCATCAGTGCGTCCAGCATAGAAGAAGAAAGAATAGGCTAAGTTGAAATGTGCATAGGACAATCATAACATACATAATCCTCATCCCATGATCACACTTACAGTGAGGATCAGGACACAGTCACGTTAACCGACGACAAATAGGAAGAGGCATTAGGGAAGACAGCTGGTTAGCCTTGGAGTTAAAACAAATCATGAGCCGGGTCAGCTTTGGTTTTCAAAAAATACTGCCAACAACATGATGGGAACACTTCTGTGCAGGCCTGCAGCTTTGGCACCAGAGGACTACCCTGTTACTTTCTTTCATGAGTATAAACAAGGCCTTATTTTATTTCATTTTTTTCCAGTTTACTCCTCCCACAGTGTGAATGCGCTAGGTGTCTTAATGTCTCATATGGATTGACTTATTTGGTGGAAACATTCATGGACAAAGTGTGACAAAAAACATTAAAACTTCTTTCACTTACTGTAGGTTTAAATCAGGTAGCCACAGCACAAAAGTGTTAAGACAAGCATCTTCACTTGTACTTGTGTTCTATATTTAGTTGGTACATATACTGTAAACACCAGTCTGTTCTTACCATGGGCCCCATGTATGATAAATAAGCTTAGGTGGGACATAATTCTGAACAGTGATAAAGCAATTTTACTGGAAGGGGCTGGTTATACAGAAATGATTTACTTGCTCCATCCAAAGAGAAGTGAGAATCCTCCTGAGCCGCACATTTCTTTTATGCCCCCTGTGCTCATTTCAGAGGTGTCACGACCAGCCTCTCAGGGATAACAGCAAAATTTACTGCAGCTCTTACTGTTTTATAAATTGCTTCTTTTTAGACATCCAATTATTTTCTTTAATATTCTCCACTTTCTACCAATAACTTTAGTCATGAGCATCCTTTCCTAATGCTGACTATTTTTAATTTCAAGATGCATTTGTTTATCTTTTTAATGGTTTTATTTCAGCACACTGGTTTCTCAAGTCGGCTCCACAGAACATTAACTGCTTTTTTCTGCATTATGGTCCATAATCACCACCTCCAAATAAACATGTATCACATCATGCTATTACACTCACCCCGCTCACGCCACAGTGGCAATAATGCCACTTTTTAGTGTTTGATTATATCCTTAGGACAGATCAGACAGTGACCACCTTCCTGCTGCAAACTAATCAGCTCCAAAAAATTACTTATTGATCCCAGGCCAGACCAAGGAGGGGGATTTAGTTGTGGGGTCAGTGGGAGGGCCCATGTTGCCTGATTGCTAGCTAGCATTTCTGAATCAGAAAACATACACTCACACACACACACACACCCACACGCACACGCGCACACACGCACACACGCACACACGCACACACGCACACACGCACACACACTCAATGAGATACACATCCATGCATTTGTTGTGCT
>JAQNCA010000029.1:19941301-19951941 GCA_029783725.1 Acanthurus tractus | reverse complement strand
AATCTGATGGCACAGTTATGTTCTGTCAATCATGCTGCCTTTAAAATCTTGCTGTTGAGGCGACATATCCTGCCTCCTCCTTTTTATACCACTTGATAGCGCAGTATTAAAGGGCTCAGTGACAAGACGACTGCTATAAGTGAAACCAGTAGGGGGAGCTCACAGCTCATAGCTCACTCTGTAATAAGCTGGTGAGACAACAAGAAGAAGGTGCTGGGCGGCAGTGCAGACCACATACAAGACCCCCCTCTCCATCTCTGAGCCACAGCCTCTCATCTCCTGACTGCTGCGTTCAATCATATTACCTGAATTCGTTATTAGATATTTGGTTGTAATAATTGCCTCGTGTTCTTGCTGTAGTTTGTCTCTATCTGGACACTTTGGCCTAAGATAAAGATAATTGGCCTGTGTAAGGTATGCATAGGCCATCGGTAGGCAGAGGGGCTGCCTCTCTCCTGGTGCAGGTCCTCGGTCAATCAGTCATTGATTTCTGACTGAGATCATATTTACAATTCTGCTTCAATATCTCAGTACATTATCATCCTTGTACTATTCAGCTTCTTCTCTCTCGCCCACATACATATGTTTAGTCTACTGATAAGCAATTCAATTTTAATCACTGACTACTATCTGTACCATCCTTTTTTTTCCGCGTGATTTTTTTTCTAAAAAAGCTAATTCTGGTGTTATCTCATCTACAACCTGTTGGCTTTTTTTTCCACAATATCCCAACAGTATAGCAGTTGATGAGATGGTTAAACTATCTGGTCATTTTCAGATAAGATTTGTTCTCCAGCATTAATCCGTATGGTAAACGATGGATGTATGTGATAAACATTTATATTAAGCCGATATGTCAACTCAGTGCGCGTAAACACAGTTTATGTGGGTTTATCCCCGACCTCAAACACATCTGTTTAAAATGCTGATTACCTCGCCTGAAGGAGCGGGCTAAGTTACTTGCCAAGTCTTCATTGCTTCTTAACTACTGACTGATCCGGACCGAGGTTTCTGTCCTCTAAATATACTTCTCTTCTCTCGCTGATGTGTTTCCTTACCGATCCGCGTTTCGTGCAAGTGTGTCAAGCCTCAGTGTGGTGTGCTGCGGGCTGTGCCGGGTGCGCATAGACCGTGCGCTCCTAGCGGCAGCGCTGTTGACACCGAAAAAGCAGAGAGGGAGAAGGAGGAGGATGTTGAACTGACTTGTAGTAGACTATGACTGTACATTTACAGCGTGTTTTTACAGGCAAAGCACATGGGTCCATTTTGGAGCTGGTTCCCGTTGTAATGAAACAAGTTTGTGGGGTTGCAGGAGAGTTGAAGGCATCCCAGCCAGAGTCTCAGCCGAGCCATGTGTTGAACTGTGGAGACATCGCTGAAGATTTGAGAGGTGCCTGAGACGCGTCCTGAGGAACCGAGGACCTGCGGTGAAGCGCACAGCCTTCCTTTGCTTTCCACTGTGGACTTAAATTTCCGTGAGCTCCTCTTGTTGAAGTGGTTCATTTTGGAGAAATAAAAGAAATTGCGGATGAACTCGCGGGGCAGGCGGGGATAATACTCAAACCAGAGTTTGGTTACAAGGTTTGGTGGATATGAACACCCCGAGCAGCAGCTCCGGGTGACCTTCTCCTGAAATGGATCATCACAATTTCTGGACACTGAAACTGGCGTTTGTCAGTAACTAGGACCTCACTAGAACTCCCAGAAACACGGAGTGGACTTGCCTGTCATTTTGGACATATTTCTCTGCAGTGAATTCGAGGATTTGCGCGCCCGCAGTGGATTTTTAATATGCTAGTATGGGTCCGCTAGCGTTCATCCTTGTTGGTGGATTACTGTACTTTCAAGTTGATGGTGAGTTTTTAATAAATGTTGTGTGAAACTTTTTATGGTTTCTGTTAAAATATTAAGTTCTTAACAGACTTCAACAAACGCTGTCCATGGCACGTCAGTCTTCCTTTTTTACTACTTCTAACTCTTAAGAGACGCTGTAAATTCATTTGTTTTGGGGGAAAAAGACCTTGTTGCTTCACCGAGTTATGATTATTTTAAAAAAAGAAGAAAAAAAAGAAAATTAAGTTAGCCCATCCACAGTCTTTAGAAGGGAATGCTGTAGGGTAAACTGGTGTTATGATTTATTTTTAAATAATAGTATTATTTGCTTCATTGCAGCACTTATTCTATATATTTTCTATACACATTTTTTGCACTTTTAACATAAAACGCCTGAAAGTAAAACATGAACAAGCAGCTGAATTCAACAGATAGATCTTCCGACCAGTGCAGCTTATAGTCGCCTTTCATGAGGTTAAAATTAGGGCAGACATGGGATGAATTTTCATTTCTTTAAATGGAACATACGGAGGAAGTAACCTGCAGACTGTTTTTAAGTTGGAAATGTTATTTGGTATTTTGTATATATATTATGACAAAAAAGACAAACTAGAAAAAGGGGTTTCAGTCAGTTTAAGGCACATAGCTCCATGAATGATTCTCGGGTTTTGTCACAGCAGCTACAGGTAAACTCCAATTCAGATGAGAACAGGTTTTGTTAGAGGATTTTTTTTAATAAGGGGAAATTAATCCCAAATATTTGTTTGTATTTAGATGGCATTAATGCAAGATAAACTAATACAACAGAGAACAGTTCAGACTTGTTAGTGTGAGGTTCGCTGTCTTGCAGGTGTTTGGCAAAAGTGCTGTGAACGCCCTGCCTCTTCACTGTAGTAGATGGTGCTGCTGTGGTCATTTCAGTGCTGCGATTGTGCATTATAGTGTAAGCCGGCTTAAATCCAAGCTGGGACACTGCCCTACTTTATTATTCCCATTTGTTTGATTAAACTTTAATAGTGATGGAAATGAGATTGATACTGTTTAATTTCTGCAGCCAAAAAGGCTTCAGTCCTCTTCGTCCAGTCTCCCTCTGAGTGTTAAATCAGCCTTTTTTTAATGATTTTATAAGGCTTCTTGGGATTTACTGGCCTACAAGAGAACTGGTTTAATGGAGGAATTAAAACAGCCTCAACTGTGGAGTTAATGTGATGACTCACATCAATCATCAAAATAGGAGGGCTTAAGTGTTGGAAATCACAACTGGGATTGGTCCAGCCTGTGACTGATGGATTGATGGGAGGGATTAAGACGTATTACTTTTTACAGTAAAAATTTGTGTTATTAAATTAATAGCCCAACTTTGCGCACACCTTTTCACAGTTGTCTTTCAGGGACAAACACACACGCCTGCACAAAGTGGGGGTTTATAATCACACAATGAGGAAATGGCATTTCTGACCAGTCACACACTGGGACATTATATCAGCCCTATGATGTGAGCGATGATTCACGTGTGTTTGCATTGTATTGTTTGTCTAACTCTGCAGTATGTAAAGCTGAGTTTTTGTTATCACTGAATACAAGAGCCAGCAAGGCCCCATTTTTCTTTCTTTCACCTGTCAACTCCTGCTTTTGTTATTCACAGCTGTGGGTTTTGAGTCTGAAGCTTTGTGCCTTCTGTAGTTAGCAAATCAAGTCCCCTTTTCTGCTGGGATTTGAATATTTTTCCTTTTTCTTTCTTTTACCTTTTTTTTTGAGTGTCTTTCACTGTGTTCAGCCAGACCCACTGGTTGCTAAGCACTGGCTGATGGCATTGCTAGCCTTCCAGAGGGAGAGGGTGCACGACTCCCTGGGAGCAGTGGATCTTCCCAATCATTTGCCTGTCACCCTCCTCCCCCCTCTCCTTGTTCTCCAACTTCATCCCTGCAGATCCTACCCATCACCCAGCCCTTTTCAGAGGTAATCTGAGGGTCCTTGGAGAGGGAGGAGCCTCCTCTAAGAGTCCACTTAGGCAGACAAAAAGGTCTGGAGTTGTATTCAGTGAGCAGCATTGCCAACAAAGCCAAGCCTTGTGAATGGCGTCAGTCACTGTTTAGTGTGCTTTGATTAATACTCCTAGTGTGTAGGAGAGGGGAGAAAAGGTGCGATGGAGAGAGAATCAGGGAAGAAACAGTGTGTTTTTGGTGTCGTTTGCCAGAGTAGGAGAAGAGGGGGATTGTTCTGAGACCTGAGAAAAGACTGTGCATCGGAAAGCAGGTTTATACGCTTTTTTAAGAATCTGAACAATTGCAATAGAAGACATTTCCAGGAATACACCAGTCAACAGCTGCCTGGTTATCTCCTAAACTCCACCATGCTGCTTTTGAAGCTGGATTAAAACATGCTTTGCATAGTGGACATGCACTCCTGACCTCATGCTATTCTGAGATCTCCTGCATGCTTGTGTTTGATGCAGGAGCCGCTGACATCACATCCATCAAGGGTGATACACTTTGAGGTGCTGAAATATAGCCCAACTTAAATCAGTCTAAGAGGCTACGGAGATGGCCACTTGGGGTCTTCGGTGCCTTACACAGTGTCCAGCTCTTCATCCACCAGCAGGGTTGTGGTTTCTGTAATGCTGAGTCAAGAGAAACTCAAACTGGGGAGTGGTTGTGTATGTGTTTGAGAGAGGAGGAGGGCGGGGAGACAAAATGAGTGTAATCAAATATAAAAATTGAGAAAAGAGTTGTTAACAACACAATCTTTTAAAATGAAATAGCCAGATCAAGGCTTCATTACCCAAGCACGCGGAGACGAACAGCTCTGTTGATGGGCATGAATGAATAAGAGAGGTTTAAACTACTGCCCTATAATGGAAAGTAAGCCCAGATTAAAATAGTCTAGGTGAGTGATGAGGCAGGCTGAGGTCATTGTGTAAGAGCCATTGCGATGTCTCGCCCCAAATGTGATTGTTCTGCTTGAGTTGCCAGCGTTTAGGCAGCGTTATTGTAATTGCGGTTCATTTGCTGGAATAGGGCTGCTGTAATGATGAGTCCTCATCTGAGATCTACAGGAAGCTCCTCTCGACTGTCTCTCACGGTCTCGTCACTGTTAAGGAAGCTGCCTTCCTCTGTATTGCAAAGCGCCACAGTTCATTCTCTGATTAACATCAAAAAAAGAGTCGAGAAGAAAGACAAAGGTGGTGATTGCAAGAGGAAATGAAAGAGCAGAGAACAAAGAGAGAAGGGAAAACTTGTCCAATGAAAATCAGCCCAGAGGCCCTGTGTGTGTGCATGTGTTGTGTGATAAGTGTTACTTGACCAGTGACGCAGGCCTGTCAGCTCGTAAGATATTTTAACAGCCAAGTCTGGCTACTTTTTGGATCACATTTCAGCAGACATTTACTTCACACACCCGGAATAGAACAGAATAGACTTGGAGCTCTGCGTACTTCTCTTTAGTCCAAAGTGCAGATCTGTGGTCACTTAAAAATAAAGGATTCTTAGCTGTTGTGAATCCTGCAGTCGAACTAATTAAATTTATTTACATTTTCATAGTGCAGGAATGGGAGAGAAAATATCACATAGGACTATGCAAACATGTCAGTTTGCTTTGTGACCAGCAGAATGCAGGAAAAGTAATTCCACTTTTCCTTGTCTTACCTCTGCTTTATTAAGTCTTAGCAAAGCATACTCCTGACATTTACAGAGCAGCAAGAGGCTAAACGCTTTGATGCTATTGCCTAGAAAAACAGAGACAAAAGAGGATGAGAGATTACAGCAGGAAGAGCAAGAGATTTAATGCTAACAGGTAGGCGGCAGTAAAGGATTAGTATCTGTCCCTATGTGATTTATATTTCCAAACTTCCTCAGATGAATCTAGTTCATGATCTGTGTCTTTCATTTGCACCTACGCACGCACACACACACACACACACACACACACACACACGCACACACACACACACACACACACACACACAAACTATCCGTCGCTGGTGTTGTCCATGAGGGTGGAATTCAAACACTGAGGGGGTTGTTGTACACCTGCGATGGCTGTATAGTTGCTGTGTGTGTGTGGAGGTAGGGATGGGGGAGGAGTGATATGATGAATTGAGGCGTGCTGACTGTGAGAGAAAGCAAGCAGCCAGGGCCTTCACCTGTCTCACACACCTGTACTTACAGAATACACACCTGTGCTTATCCTTTGGGCCCCTCCATACAGGTAATCCTCGCTCTATTCTCTCATAACATCAGTTTGCTAGCAGCCGGTTACAGACTTCAGCAGGCTAACTGACAAAAATCATCAATCTAATTACTGCTGTTTAATTCCTGATGATTGAACCTTTCTTGATCAATAGAAAATCAACGGTTAAAATTTTGTCAGCCTCTTCAAAGGACAGATTATTTTTTTGCAATGTGAATGTACTGAACATTCTCATCTCCACACAACTAGATGATGTTATTCTAAGCACCTGACAAAATTCCCTGAGGCATCTGTACAGAGAGAGACCACTTTGTTAAAGAATATAAACCTTTTATTTCACCGACATTTCTCCCAGCATTTCCTGTTAAACAAATTAGAAAACGTTTCCTGTCTAACAACAAGGATTTTTACAATGAAAGAATAGTCTGCGTCCATCATGATACATTTAGTAGTGCTGGCAGACATTTACAATGACAATTGCAACCTGTAAGTGGCAAAAATCAGCTTTATTTGACCTATTAATAACTGTGTTATTTGCCCCAGTGGATGACATTGCAGCATTTACAGTTATGTATCTGCTCCTCCTTAAAAATAAATTTACTTAAACAGTTAAAAAAAAATAGTAGATGCCAGTCAAATGCACAAACAGCGTGTAAAATAGGTCCCAAGTTTAAGAGCATGGCAAAATGCAGCCAGCACAGCACAAGTTTAATTTGCTTTAAGCTTGCTGGAAGAGAGAGCATGTTTACTTTATCAGTGTTTTATGTTGCACGCTGCACTGAAACCTCTCGTTTAGGGGTTCATCTAATTGCCCTGCATCCCGTTGCCCTCACTTTGCCATCTGATCGCCTGTCTTGCAGCAAGGGAGGGATGTAAAGGTTGAACGGCTCATAGAGGTGCATATAACTATATGACTATACATACTTATGGGTGTAAGCCAGCAAACATACTTAAAACACATGGAAGAGCAGACAAATACATACAGGCCAACATACATTGTGGCTGCAACAAGCATTTACCTAGCAATAGAAACTTGAAAGCACATGAAAAAACATTTGGCACATGCATCAATTCATGTCCCTGCACACTGGAAGTACCTTTTCACTTTACTTCTTTGTCTTCTGAGTCAGTAACATCCCTTCTTGGTCTTTATTGTCAAGAGTTTGTGTGACAGTTGTACATGAGCTGTGTGTGTCTCACCAGTGTCTTGAAGATGAGGTCAGGCTTGGTGATAAAAATGCATGAGCTGTCTCCCAGTGTGAGATGTGTGAAGATGGACAGCCAGAGCATGACACTCAAGCACACATCCGTCACACACAGCAGTAGTCCAGTGCAGCTGTAATGCCGCTCAGGATGGTGGAGCCAGTGAATAAGTGTCTTGTTCCACCACCTCCATCCCCAGCCTGGTCCATGGATCACCCAGCCATGACAGCTTAGCTTTTTTTCTTCCTAGTAGCTCACTGGGGGATGGAACCCTGTAGAGGTACATAGATGCCAAACTTTAACTCATGTTATAGTGTGGAAATCATAGTAATATGAAACATTTCTAAGCCAAAATTAGAGTGAAAATGCATTTTTTTGGTTTTCTTTTTTTCTTTTTTTTTTTTGGTGGACAATGTTTGATGTTATGAATGCACCGGAAAGAGGAGGAAGGCCAAAAAAATGTAACAAAGGTTACTTTTCAATGTTTTTTACTCATGTCTTCCCTTAAAATGTAATGCAGCCTGGACAATGTTAGAGCAGTGCTTGAATGGATGGAATTCTGTGGCTTAGATACCAAAGGAGGCATCAAGTCTTTATTGCCTCCATGACAGCTGTTGTGGATCTAGTCATGTTGACATAGCATTGTACTGGAAAAGAGGCAGAAATTGTGTGTGTTCAACCTGGTGTTGTGCCTTTATCACAGGAGCGATAATTACATGTGACTTCTGCAGAATCATTTGACCTGGGAATGAATGCGGGTTGTGCGTGTATTTATTGCAGACAAAATCCAGATGTTAGTGGATGTTAGATGATTTTTAGTCCAATGTAAAGGGTATTAGAGGTCTACTGAGGGGCCTGACCTCTTTTGAAAAGACCTCTATCTCCCTGCATATCAATGAAGGCATGTCAACATTTACAGTGCAGTATAGCTGGCTCATGGCCTAACATGAGAGCAGTGATGTGCAAACATTGCTTTTTTATGAATAGCAAAAACTGTCTAATGCAATTATTTCACCTTATTTGGTAACAAGACATAATGTTTTCTGGCACTATATTTCTAATAACCTTGTTGTGTAATCAGTGTGTCTGTGTGCTAATATATGTTGTTATATGCTAAATTATGTTGACAGTTCAGCAGCAAAAAATGACTGACAAGCCAGGCGACCTGATTTTACAGCATTCTCATTGTAATACATTTGAAAAATGATCACATAATATGATATTTTCACAAGTAATATAGCTTGTACTGAGTGTGATTGCATGCTGTAGGAATGTGTTCTTGTTGTGTCCCTGCTGCAAAAACACGGCACCCCACTGCTTCGCAAACCCAGCCACCATGACTAGGTGTGAGTTGATTTACTGTATATAATGGCTCCTGGTGAGACTTGCTTTGTGGTTGTAGTCTCAGTGTGGAATGTGCCACGAGCCAAGTGTCACAACCATTGCGGCGGATTGGAAGAAAGCCTTAATCGCATCCTTGAACGTTTGAACTCTCCAGTTTCACTTCCCGGATGGTGATGATTTTTCTGGAGAGCTGCTCACAAGCATTTGTCATTTAGAGACCTGGTAGCACCCAGCCAGTGGTGGAATTATGAAATGTAGTGGGTGCATGTGCGTGAATGTGTTTGTGAGCACCATTAATAACCATCAAAGCCCATTGTTTTATGTGGTAGCGTGGATTTATGGGGCTGGGTAAATCGAATAAGTCCTCCATCCACTCACTGCAAGCACCCTTGACCCTGCCGTCCCAAGCCAGACCAAATGAAGTGTCCCATGGAATAGAAATTTAATAAATCTCATCCTGACTTGGTGTCCTGTACCTTAAAAAACACAAACAGTGATCTATAACGGCTGTTTGTTTACCTCACTCTGCTCTGTGACTCCATCACTTTGGTTGGTGTGTGGTTACAGCTCACATTCCCCACACTCACATGTGAGGCTAAAGACCAGTGGAGTGGCTGGAGGTGGTGACTGCCCTCATTGACATGCAGGGGCACAGCGATGTGCTCAGTGCAGGTCAGCACCCTCCGTACACCTCCAATTATCCACTCATCTCTCAACACAGTGTATCATGGACACCTGAAGGCCTCCTCCCCCCTCCCCTCTACCCCCCCTCTCCCCTTTGCCTTCATTTCTAAAGCAATAAAGCTCTTATTTATTTTGCCCTATTCAATCTGCTGTGGCAGCTGAGCAATGCAGGTAAAGAGATTACAATGCTTGAGGGAGAATCAATTGATGCTATTCATTTCATTGCACTTCCCTCTGTATGAACTGTTTAGAGTAGCCCAGTCTTGAAAGAAGGGGATTGGTGATGTGAAACTATGTGCCCAGCCTGCATGCACACCACATACACACACACGCAGACACTTACACACATAAGAACATGTATCTGGAGATCAGAGACATAAACACTGCAGCTTGCTTCACTGATTTTATAGCACATTTATAGAGATTCAAAAATTGTGCTCCACTGCCATCGCTTTCTACTGATGACCACAGCCTGACAGGAGCAAGTGGACATTAACTTAAGTCAAGGGCTCTTTTGCAGGAGTTGACAACAAAAATGGAGACTATTAATCATTCAATTTACTTCTTTAATTTTGACTTGTTTTTCCGGGGTTGGAGTTGTTGATTTTCCGCACACATGAACACATCTTCAATATCAAGGGTACTGGCATAGTGCAGAGCAGAGGCAGGCAAGAAAATGGCCGAGCACAGGCTGCTCAGAAGGATCTGCAGCAGGGAGAGAGGGCTGAAGAAGGTGGGGTGATGCAGCGAGCTACATGCTTGAGTGGCCCTGCAATCGGAAATCATTTAATCTGCATCACACAGTTTGTTGTCCCGACCAGTGGCCTGACTCTCTCACAGAGCTGGTGCTGTATCCTCACACTAATCATACCATATATAGAGAGCAAGCGGCATCTTTATCAACACACTGCACTATAAAGAGGCTTTTGTTTCAAGTCAGCAATATTTGGCCCTCAGGGACGCGCCACCTGCTGCAAAAAAGATAGCATCACTCTGTCTGTACATGACTACTGATAGTAGAATGAAGAGTATGAAGAGTAGAAGGAGAGTAGTTTGTGAAAACTGAAGTGCAAGCTTTGTGAATCAGACCTTTGCAGCAAAATCTGATATTCTGTTTCCCACAGTTATCTATTTATATATTCTAACTGCATGGGGGAGAAAGGGCAAATACACAGATGCAGAGTCAATATGACCCCACCGCACCACTGCCTGAAATACACTCCGAGTGGAATTCTATCTGATATTTGTTGGAGACAAGCATGGATGCAGTGAGATGTTGAGAGCAGCTCCTAGAATTACCCCTGTGTTTGCTTTAGATGGTATAGATTGTAGCAGGAGAAAGGAGGGGGGGGGGGGGGGGGGGGGGGGGCGGAAAGAAGCACAGCCAG
>JAQNCA010000029.1:19911748-19935974 GCA_029783725.1 Acanthurus tractus | reverse complement strand
CGTAAAAAACAGTCTTCTATTTAGGATAAGGTGGCAGGCTTTGGCACATTCGTTAATGCAGTGTTTACCAGATAAAACATTGTACCTGCTGGCTATTATGGTAATGAAAGAGGCTCTGTACCTTGAGAAGGCCTTTTATTTCTGAAACTATGCTAAAAATATTCATGGAGGTCTTCTCTGATTAATTCCATATCTTTTTTTCTCCACTAGGATCCCGTCTACGCCAGGAGGACTCCCCACCCCGGATTGTGGAGCACCCCTCTGACCTGATTGTCTCCAAAGGGGAGCCCGCCACTCTCAACTGTAAAGCAGAGGGGCGGCCGACCCCGACAGTGGAGTGGTACAAGGATGGAGAACGGGTGGAAACGGACAAAGATGACCCACGTTCTCACCGCATGCTGCTGCCAAGTGGCTCGCTTTTCTTCCTTCGCATCGTTCATGGACGACGGAGCAAACCAGATGAGGGAGCCTACGTCTGCGTGGCCCGGAACTACCTGGGAGAAGCTGTTAGCCGTAACGCATCCTTGGAAGTAGCATGTGAGTCAGGACTCTGCGTCCTCTTTATTTTAAATTAATTCTCTTTGCTGTGTTGCTGAAGTTGCTTCATCTAATTCAAAAAGTCATTTTGCTGGTTGGAAAAAAAAATCTTAATCATGGTGCTCATAAACGATGGAAAAACTGGATTTACATTCAGCAGAAGAAAATTGAGAGATAATGATCAAACATTTTCTGTCAACACCACCACAATGTTTTTTTTTTCCAGTTATTACATAATGGGAAATTACATCGTCTCTTCTGTTTGAAATATCAACAAAGAAATCAATGTTAAATTTAAACCAACCATCACTGCACTACTTTAAAAGTTGATTTAATCTTCTTTCCTATTTTCATTAATCATTTCCTGTTGGTCTAAAAAGGACAGTTAAGCTCCATTGTGTTCCCATCACGTGTGACGTTGTTTAGTGGGACAACGAGTTGTGCAGACTGAATTTGTCAGCCAAGGACTTCAGATAAATGTGATATATTTTTTAACCTAAAGGGAGTTTTAATCAAGTTGTCTGCAGACCTTTGAGTTGGACGTAAAGCTGGTGTCAGACTGTAAGAGAGGGACATGATGGCATGACAGACATGGGTCTCTCACAGGTGGGTGGGAGTTGAACATCAGGTGCAGATCAAAGCCCTGATAGACATTTGACACAGGCCTCCTGGACTGTGTTGGTGGACACTGACAGGCAGAATCTGAGCCGTGGATCAAATTTCCCTTTGAAGATGAGCCTCCCCACCAGCGGGCTCAGGCTGGGCTTCCTATGGAGCGGCTCCCAGGCACGCCAACTGCCCATAAGGTGGTGTGGAAAGTGTCCGTGTTCTTGTGTTGTTTCAACTGTTAATACACGTAGTCCTGTGTTTTCAACAAGGATAGTGTTTGTTAGACAAAAACACACCGCAATATGTGTTTTTGTAGTATTCACAGATGTTCTTTGACTGATTTGTGTGATATGTATTGCTGAGAGACCGTAAGATCTCCTCCACTTAATAAAAGGGACCTGTAACTGTATTTGATGAATTCAGTGATCAGTGGTAGGAGGATGGGTGGTTACTTTGTGATCCTTGGGAAATGGACTTTGTGTGGTGTTAAGGAGGGGGTTGGTCTCCGCCTGTGATCCAGTCCCCTGCCTTCCCGAGGGCCCTCCAGCTGCCCCCAGGTGCTAACTGCATGACAGCAGCTTGATCTATCGATCGCTGTAAGAGGGCTCTCCCACTCTAAATGAAAATTCATGAAAAATTGATGAAGTCTCCAGATTATTTTATTTTTTCCTTCTCATACTGTTTCTTAGCCCTCAGTTTAGTACTCCATCTCTCTCTCCATCTCATGTAACATGGATAGAGCAGCAGAGAGGGTTGAATAGAGGCATTCAGTGCTTGACTGGCTTAAAGGTTGATGGGTTAGAGGTCAGGGGGCCAGGAGACAAGGGGATAAAAAGGAGGTAGCAAGGTGAAGAAATAAGAGCACATATATGATGGGAATTACCAGTGTTACTGGGTTTGAGAGAAAGAGGTTCAGGCCAAACCCTCAGGCCTGCAGTCTGAGTAAATGGTAATACAGAGCTGTGCCAACTATTTTAGAAAAAAATACACCATCATGATAATACGACACACTCTCACTGGACAAAAAAAAAATGCACATATTCCCCCTGTCCACATAGGTCCTCAAAATCCTTGAAAGTGAATGAATTTTAGGGATGTTTCAGGCAGTTAAATTGGGGAACCTTATTTCACCATAAAAAAATTCTGGCAGCACAAAAAATGTGAAAATTAATTGCCTAATTTATTGGTCACTTTGCTCACACCGAGAGTGAGGTATAAACAACTGTGTGGGCTTTTAATAAGCCCTCTTACCTCTAACCCTCTTAGTTTTTTATTTTCTACCTGTGTTCTTTATCAATATGGCCAATCTGTGCCAATCGATGCAAATCTTTGAGCACAGACAAAATAACTTGTTCAGTATGTCATTGCCACCAGATGAACACTAAGTAGTAGTACTTAAAACTACCCCCCCCCTCCCCCCAATCCTTATGTAAGTGTTTATGTAAGCAGCATGAAAACTCACAGTTCCATTTACAGACACTGATACGGGCACAACACTACCTCACACAGTTTTCCTTATATTGACCCGAGACATTCATAGTTTGAGAATGACAGCAGTGTTGGCCTGACACAGATGGAGTGTGGGTGTAGGAAATGGCTGGTGGGTTAAGTGCAGTTCAGCAGTAACAGTTACTGATGATAATGTGATGATGTGATAAAGTTTTATTAAAGCAAGAAAATGCTGATATAAATTATTTGATTATGAACAGATCAAAGGCCTCAGAGGCAATTCAGAGACAATGGAGGAGATCAGGAGAAAGGAAATATGTGCCGGTGGGATTTTTTATGAAGAAATTGATGACTTCTTCAAACTTTAATAACAAGTGAACTTAGGGATATTGGAATGTCCCAAAACTGACTCACAGTACTGGCTGAACGAGTCAAAGTTTTTGGTCTACAGCAGCAGAATAGACAGCTCCATTGTTCTTTTGCCATTGTGCCATTGTTCTATTTGTCATTGTTTGAATTTGCCTCTAAGTCTCACCTGAACTCTCTTAAGTTTAAAGTCTTATTACTCTGTCTTTTAAATTCAGTTGATACAATATTCATGGCTCACTTTTTTTCAAAGAAATATATGGAAACAGTAAGTATTCACTGCCAGCGTTTTGGGCCCTGGGCCCTCTTGGCTTCCTCTTTCAGTCAGGTCTTCTGGGAGGTTGGGGGTGAAAAAGGGGGGTTGGGTGCTAAATCCCACTGCATTGGCTTACCGCGGTGATTAGCCTTATCAGGTCCTGACATCCGTCTAGTGATTGTAAAGCCAAAGCTAATCGCACAAGAAAAAGCAGCATTTAAATCCATATCCATGTTGAACCAAGTTTGTGTTTATGATATGCCCTCCACCCCCTCCTTCGTCTCCTGCCTCCCTCTCTCCCTCCCCTGCTTCGAATACACCTTTGCCCCCCTTCCATTGACGAGTGGTTGAGCAGGATCCCGGTGAGATAATTGAATTGCAGCCCTGAAACAGATTGAACTCAGTGTCCACTGAGCAGAGTGGCGCTGCTGCACACTGGACATCAAGCTGGGCAGCGCTCACCACTCTCGCTGTTTGAGGAGGAAAGGTGGCGGAGTGGAGAGGAAGAGGCGGGAGGGGGGGCCTTTGAGAGGTGTCTTTGCATTATTAATGCGGGCCAGATTGGGAGGACTTGTGCAGTTACTGGGCTTAGTCTTTCAAACACGTCTCCTTTAAGAGTCGGATGTTGTACACACATTGTTCACAAATGGATGGGCGAGACTATGAAGTGCCTGATGGGTGGTGCATGTGCAGAGTGTGAGGATAATCCTTTGACAATATTTTGCTGCATTCTGGGAGTGATTTCATTATAGCCGTTGTTCACTGTCCTCTTCTTCGTACAGAACTTGTAAACGTGTTGCCTTGAGGGTATCTGAGCAGTCTGCTTTGTAATCTCATTCCTCCTCCAATGCTCTCCAAAACTGACTGCAGGCCAGCTCCACGGGACAGATATGCCGCATATACGATGTGCCCCCTTTTCTCTTTTCAGTATAAACTAGGTCAATGAGCAGGTTCATAAATCATTGTGAAGTCTGTGTCAGAAATGCTAGCCGCAGCCACCGCTGAATAAATTGCTAGCACTGCAGATATCTGTGTATATGTTAAGTGTGACAAGGCACACCTGGGGCGAAAGGATCCCAAGGAAAACTTTAATTAGCCCCGCCTTTTCAGGTGGATGGACAGCACACATACCAAGCGCTCCAGATACAAGTGTGTACAGTGAACAGTTGCACCTTTAATTGAGTGTTGATTGTGACTTGGGCCCTCTGACGTGTGTGGTGGCATAGGTATTATATGTGTGTTATGTCTCATAGTAAAAGCATTGCGAAGGAATTAAGACGCAGAGTCTTGAGGTGTAGCTCCGTACCCTCTGCTGCTTCGTTCAGTTTGTAACCTTTAAAAATGCAAATGACACAGAAATGAAACAGATGTCTTGGGTTGGTTCTAAATGCCGCTTGTAATGGGATTGGATGACTTTTAAAAAGGTCCTTTGATATCATCGAATGTACCACTTCTGCAATTAAGTGAATCGTTAGGTAGCATTTGGTGCTCGTACAACAAGGTAATTAGCAGGAAAATAGAGTTGGGAGAGGTGTGAGTGGTGAAGAGAGGAGGAGGGTACCAAGCTGTTCCTGTTGTGTCCAGCATGAGGTGAGGCTAATAAAGGGACAGGCCAGGAGGAGCAGACCAGGTGGGGAGTCAGGCTGAGCTGCACTGCAGAGGCTTTCACAAGATCATCTGGACTCATTATTCTGTTTCAGAAATGAGAAAATGGAGTGACAAGTGCACACAGACAACACACACACACACACACACTCTCTCTCTCTCTCTCTCTCTCTCTCTCTCTCTCTCTCCCTTTCTCTTTCTCTCCCTCTCTCTCTCCCAGCAAAGTGTGCATAAACACCTGCCCTCACGGTCGTATAAACCCCGGTAGGCTGAGGTTTAATCTGCTCCGGAGTCCTTGAGAAATAATGAAGGGTAATGAAGGAAGCAGCAACAATGCAACCATTACGGCACATTAATGATGCATGCCACAGTTAGGAACTAAAACACAGTCTCAAAAAATTGAGCAAGGTCTAATTTTTATTTAAATATGTTTTACCCTCAGAGTACATCTCAGTTTGTCTGTTTGATTATGTGGTGGGATGTGAGGAGCACAGAGTCCAGGCTCAGTACAAAGCAGTAATTACGGCCTTGAATTTTTTACTGCACCTTTCACTGGCTCTCTTGGTGTGCTTATTAGCGTTGTGCTGTTTATTTCCATTTCTGTTCTTCATTAAAATGTTATCTTTTGTGTTACCTAACATAGACACACAGTACTGTGTGTTTTGATAATGTTTTTAAAAGGTTGTGACATTGCTACGGTTTTGTAATTATTTTAACTCTGGAGAAATCATGTTTTGTTCACAGTTTTGTATGACATTTGTGTCTATATACTACAAGCCTTGGAGCTGTCACCATGAAGAGAAGGCAAGTCAGAGGTCAGAATCAGAGCAGAATTTAATTAATAATGCTGCAAATTAAGCATGGTGCCATATTATTGAGAAACAGTAACCCTGCTCTGTAATTAAGCATGTCCTCTTTATATTTTGCTATCAGTTATCAGGATGACCAGTTTTGCTCTTTCCCAACACAGTTAATATTTATTGCTGAAGGATGCCAAGTGGAGAGCAGAAGAAAAAAAGTGGCAATATTGTAGAGGAAGAGTAAAAAGTATAGATACAGAACTGTTGAGAGTGTTGTCCTGCGATAAGGGAGATGTTGAGAGCAGGCGAGGGTGTGAGAAATATCTCCCCCTGATAAACTGTTAGAGAGGAAAAACCCCTGATTAAATGTGTCAGCTCTGTGTCTGTGCTGCTGAAGTTTGTTGACCTCTGCAAGGAAGTGTTGTTATCCACTGGGATTTACTCACACTATTTCTACCAGCCACACACAGCAGCATGCAGATTGCTCTCTCATTTATAAGCCACAGATGGTCTTCACTAAACGAGGAGTTCCCACCACAACCCCAACTCCTGTGCGGTACATGGCAAAAGGATGGAACAGAAATTTGGAAAACTCTCACAGGGAGATAAATCATAGCAATGCGCCGCAATCACCACCAGCACTCTGACCTTTCACTGTCACACACACATACACAAACTAGCACATTCACACACACATAATATGTTCTGAGACTGCACTTTTATTATTCTCAGTGGACCTGGTGTCCCAGCTCTGACCTCTCCAACTCGACCAAGGGAAACAGACTTTGTTGCCATTTTACCTTTAGAGGAAGTGAGTGTATTGCTAAAGGCGGAAACTATTGCCCACCTCGACCATGGCTCACTATGGCTGAATAATGACAGCAATAATGCAGTATTGCAGCAAGAGCTGAGGGCAAAGATGTCAAATATGGCGAGAAGGCACAGGAAGATGACAGAGCACCCAATGAGATCCAAGTTTAAATGACGTTTGACCGTCTTTGTCTACCCTTTATCAAACTGTTTATCTCCATTTCTCTCACTTGCCACCTCTTTTTCTCTCATTATTGTTTCGCCTGTGACTAAATAAACTGGATTAAACCAGAGCGTGGCGCTCCGTCTTGGATGCCACGGGCCGTCAGCAGAAGAGTGAGCCGTCAAGAAAAGAATGCTGAGCCAGCCGCTTCTCACGCCCATTAGTGCCCGGCAAGATGAAGCACCCGCCGCACCGGGTTTTGTAGTGTTTCTTTATACACCCTACTCTCCTTCAGTCTCTCCTTCTTTCCCTCTTTATAGTGACACTGTTATTGATGGCCTCTCCACTCTGACAAAGCACGGCTATTGCTTTGTCTCTCCTGCCTGCTTGTTTTTTGCTTCCTCTCTCCTCATTCTCCTTGCTCCCTCCACCCGTGTCTCATCACCCATGCTTCACTCTGTGGGTGCTCGCGCTGCAGTGACTGAAAAAATAAATCTTTGCATTAACTCTGCGTCCCTAAATTCTACAAGCTTGGCAGCATTGTTGTATAAACTGTGTGCCTTCAGACAAGCAGTGTTCTATAAAATAAACGTACCTTGACTTGCTGCTTTTTTTTTTCTCATCAGACAATTTTTGATGTAGACTGAGCTGTAAATTATTGAAAACTGTCTGCAGGCTGATTATTGATCAGCCTTAAAACACAGACAGGCTCAGAGGCTCCTGCTTTCATGGGTGGATTGCACTTTGATTTCTGGTTTAATATCGACGTGGGGTTGTAATTTATTCAGCCCCTGTGTAGCTTGCAGTTTTAAGTAAGCAGAATTATTTTGATGATCATCAAAATATCTTCCAGAGACTTTATCAGTCCATTAATCTGTTTTTTTTTCTGTATGCTTGTAGACAACCTAACACATGGGGTTTAAACTCTAATTCTATGTTAAATTGTTGTGCAGGTGTAGTATTTACGAGCATTGAGATGAATATGTCTGATACCACTCTATTTGCTGTCAAGTGGGCGAAGGGACAAGTGAGTGATAATAATATTAATCGAAAAATGTGACCCCTGAGTGAAATCCCTGTAGACCACTGCATACTGAGGGTGGCTTGCCATCGAGTCCAGCCAGGATTGGATCCTCTGACCCCTGGAGAACCCTCTGCCCTCTCCTATCCACCCCAGATCTCTGTCAAACCATAATTCCTTAACCCATCGCTCCCCTCCGATAAATGTGTCCCTGTAGTGGCTGACCTCCCCCACCCACCTTCCTCTCTCCCTCTCTCTCTCTCTGAGACCCTCTGTGACTGCCAGAGATGGTAATCCATCATATGGAGCTGGGGAGGAGGTGACAGCATGGAAGGCTGAAGTTCAGACACTAGCTGATATGGGTTTGAATCGAATGTCGCTGAAATTGATTCACCCTCTGGTGTGTGGAATGGTGTGTTATTTCTGCACTGATGTTCCTGGTTCAAATGCCCATTATTTCCTTGGTTACTTTCTCACACACCCTTAAACACACATTCGTTCACACGCATACATGCCTTTGCACAACTCTGCGGGGTGCACAATTCTGCCGAGGATTGATCTCGTGCAAGGGTCAGGACTCAGCCAGACTCACGATTTAGCCTGTTTATTTTAGGTTACGACTGTCACACCGCGCATTGGCACCCTGATGGATATGTCTTGTTGGAAGCTGTTGTGCACACTTACACACATGTACACAATACATACATACACACACACAGAAACGCTTAAGGTAGATGGCTTTTGTGGCTGTTTTTCTAGTTGTGCAAACATTAAGGACGGTCCCTCCTTAAAGTAGCCCTTTGGGAACATCGGAGACATGCAGTTTCAGCTTCATTAGGTTCTCAACTGAACTGTGCGGATGGAGAAGAAATAGGAAACTGGGGGAAGGGAGAATGGTAATAAACGGTGAGTAGAGAGTTTGTAGTGTACCATTTTGCCAGGCCTGTAACCTTGAGAAAAATATAATTAGGATCCACTTTCCCACTATATAACCTGGTTTGTATTAATTAATTTATAAATACTTAAAATTTATTCCTTATCTAAATCCTTTAAACTGCTCCCAGGCTATGTTTGACTCTGGACGATGGCAGACTTATCGTGGGTCCGGATGTGTTATGACTTGGTGATCTCTCGATGGTGTAGACAGATATTGTGTTTGGCTCAGGTTACATTTGCTGCATGGGATACCTATGAGCCACCAGAGCTCTGAACAGCTGCAGACCAGAGTGAAACCTGATCATTCAGTCTCTGCTGTCTCTCTCTCTTTCCTTCTCCCACCCTCTATCACTCCTTCCTCCTTCCCCTTTTCCACTCTCCCCTCTCTCATTTCCTTTCCTGCTGTTTGAAAGTGATACTCAAAGCATTTTGATCACTTTCAAAAGTGAAGAGAGACAAGATCAAATGTTTAAGAGTGTGGTTTGTGAGACAGCTGTGGTTTCATTCCTCTTTACTGCCTGACCTTTCTATGACTACTGCGCTGCATCCATTGGGCATATCAGCAGAGGAAGTTGGGTGGCTGCTGTGTCTTGTTGAAGGTGACCTTGTGTGTTGCAGAGTTAATGGCTTCCCATTTTCGATGTGGAGTGTGTCCTAACTGCTGTCTCTGCCTGGTAGATTGCTCTGGGATCAGTCCCAGTCTTGACGAGGTGAAGGAGGCGACGTTTGACGTTTTTCATTCACTGGCCACCAGTTCACAGCAGCCATCGCATCCATTCCTTTGAGAAATAAACGTCAAAGAGTCTCATCTTAAGGACCAACAAAGACGCATGATTTCATTGAGTGAAAATGGCTACCTCACCAGTGTGTAATGCAGTGTGACCAGGTGCAGTGGGATAACATCACATGGTGAATGAGACTGGGAGCTGTGGTATGTGTGGCCACCTGCCTCTGCAGCTGGGAGGATAATTAGCAGCTAGCCAGGCTGATTATTAACTAGCCAGACACTCATCCAGCCAAACGGACAGACAGTCAGACAGACCGGGACACTGACAGACATTGCACATTGCCAGATATGAGCCTGTGCATTGGTTGGCACTGTAGAGACCAGACAGACTCGCCCAGACCACTTAAGCACTAGCATGGCCAAAGGCCAACTGAATAGAAATCAGAACATTCTATTCAAATGCTAAACAGAATCTTATCTCAGCGCCTCTTGCTGCTGGCCCTCATGCTCTACACTGTCCTGGGCAAAGCTATTAACGATCATGCAGGTGCCTCCCCCTGTGTGTTTCACTGTCTGTGCGTTCAGATAGGTATGTGGTCAGTTGTCTGTGTGTTTCTCTGTACTTGCTGTTTTGATGAGCCTTTCATAATGGAAAAGAAAACATTACTTTGAGTGAAATTCTAACAATCTATCTTACTGTTAGTGAATTTCCAATGAATGTGGTTGATTTTAAGTCTAAACTCAATAATGTGTTACACAACAGTGTCCACCGCCCAGTGCAACAGAAATGAAAGCAGTGAATCATCTTAAGTGTGGCTGTAATTGCAGAGATTTGTCTTGGATCCACTGAGATCTTCTTATTCCACAGGAAATGAAATTTAACAACACTGAGTGATCACCAGGGGTAACTGATGAGCATGCTCATTTGACTCCACCAATCTTTAAAAGCCATTAACGCTCTCCTGTTTCATGCAGAAATGAGACCTCCAATGAGTCACAAAGGCACCGCAGCACATAGATGTTTGGAATTAGAACACAACACAGAAACATATGCACATGCCAGTGCCTCCCCCAGGCATGCGCAAATACACACTTTGTAACAGACTCCAAACTCTCTCCATGTTGTCCAACTTGCATGATGAACGTTTGCCCGTTTGAAGCCTAAATGGCACAGTAAGGGAGGAATGAACCCCAAGACACCGTGTTTGACCCAGCTTAATTGGACAACACAAGCATAAGGCATTAACTGTGAAATTTACATTTTTTGCTTTTTTCTCCTCTTTCTTTTAAAGGTCCCCCTGGTGCTCATGTGAAACAGACACATGAATTACAACTCTGCCACTTCATGAATATCGATTTTACTGCTGTTGCTGTGTATGGGGTTGTGGGAAACCATATTATTCAAAACATGTTGAGTAGGACACATTTGCAATTAGTGAGTTGTTAGTTTATGCAACTGATGTGTTATTAGTTTAATTGCCTGTTTCTGGTAATTAACTGCTCTCTCACACACAACCTTGTTTTGAGGAAAACACCCCGGATATCAAAAATGAACTATAATTTGAAAATATTGTGGACACATTGTTAATTGTTTTATGATTCCTGACTGACTAATCTGATCTGAAATGTTAAATATGGTGATTTGGTAAATTACTCTTCTTATCAGATTGTCAGACTCCAAGCAGAGGGGAGTTGTCCACATGATTTAGCTCCATTCACAGCGGTACAGGAGGTTTATAGGCCACTTATACCTCTGAGTCCAGATAGGCTGACCTTTGGCCACCTCTGGATGTGACCTCTGACTGACCATCGATTGACCATCATCTGACCCCATGGTCGGAAAACAGAGTTGCGTACTGGTCCATTTGGCAGTCTGGAGAGCATCTCTAGCATACACTGCTAATACAGTTACCGTAGTGTTATTGGGAGATGTATGAAAGGAGAAATAGCCTGAGATGGTAGGGTTATTCCTGTGTCAGAGGAAGAAAAGCACAGATAATTCAGTTACAGGCTAAGGGATATGAGCATCTGTCAGCCTATTTATTCTCATACTACTCAAGTTCAGTTGTTGCCCCGGTATCATCAAAATGGATTCAACTCATTACCCACCTTATGACATATTGAGCTCAGATTGGTATTCTGAGGTCTCAAAACCATCACCCCTTCATTTACTTAAAAAAAAAAAATTTACCATATAGGAAGCCCTTTTTTTGCTTTTTTAAGATATTTTGTAAAAAGTAAACCTTGCACATTATTAAATTTGATGAGTGCTAGGTCAGACTCTGTTATCTCCCCTCAGCATCATACCTCTTTTCAACCCCCATCCCTCTTTAATTTCTCCCTTATCCCCTAAATTGCTTTCTAACTAGCTGTAGATGATAACAGTTTCAGCAGAGCAGCCAAAAAGCCCCCATCCCCCATCTTGATATAAGAAAAAATCAAATAACAACCTGGTGACTGCCTGCTAATCAAATTAGCAGAATTTCTCATAAACCTTAATAAGTAACTTGACTCGATAAAGGATGCTGATGAAGGCAGAAGACGGCATGTGATTGAAAAGAAAAAGAAAGGGGCTTATATCATACATCTCAAAATCACTCAGCGGTGCCAACTGGGGTGTTGATTGTCATAAATATTCTTGGACCTTCAATTTTCACCCAGACACCCCACCCCCAACTCACACCGCAAGAGCATCTCACCTCTGCTGACTGCATCCATGTGCCAGCAGCACCATCCTCAGTGCTCTCCCTCTGACTGTCTCTTTTCTCGCACACAGCAGGGGGATGGTTGGCCCAGGACTGTGGCATCATTAACTTTCTTGAGTGGCAGACGTTAGACGTGAAGAGGGATGTCCTGTCCCACCCCCTGCTGAGTGTCCCTCAACCCCCATCACTCTCTCCTGTCATCCTCCATCTCTGCATTTCTTGTTTCTTGTCCACTAAGCAGCCATCCACAGATTTCATGCACATAATGCTCAGTCAACGGTGAATGAGAGGATGCATATCCAATGTCACCATCATGGATGAGCAATATAATTGCGAACATTCAAATGCGCTGCTTCTATTATATCTATAAACATGCTTGTTGTGGCGGTGGATTCACCTTTGTAATTGTCTAAATGTCTAGAAACTGGCTAGCTATCAAAAAGTTGTGACTCTGCCTTTCTTTTTAAACGTGTGAAGAATCCACTGCTGCACAGTGTCAGTAGTATCTGTTGTTACCACCACGAGGCACGTGCTGCTGAGGTCCCCGTGGCGCGACGCCCTGTCTCATTAATCACAAACCCTGTGCTGCAGCTCTGACAACCAACAACCTGGTGGCCTACCACCTCCCTTCATGTATACCGAGAAGGCTCTGCACCATTATCTGCTCACAGGACCAAGGCAGCACAGCAATGACAGCTGCCAATGGTCATTTGAACCAGGCTCTCCTTTCAATTGAAAGTCCTCACTTCACATATCCCCACCAAGCTTTTTGGCTCTCTCTCTCTTCTCGGGTTCACAAGTTTTGAACTGCTGGGGCAAAGGTCAGTGCATTTGCCAGGTTGTCACGGCAACTCTCGACAACATCAGATGTCAAGAGAGTTGGCCGACCATGACAAAGGCAGGCAGAGAGCTCTGCCTGGCTCGCCACTTCCTTCTGGAGAGCAGAGGAAGCAGGACAGAAGGGGAGAGAACAGTGTTTTAGTTGAGCTTACTCTCTTTCTCTCACTTGGCCACGGTCGATGTCTGGAGTGCTGAGGGTTGTGGCAGAAGGGTATTTAAGCTTTCATGGGAAGGGGGGGGTTAAAGGGTTGTTGGGGTCCAAGTCACGCTTGTACTGTGGGGTGCTGGGAGTCAGAGCAGTGCCGTGGTCTAGTTGTGTCATGAGCATGTAGCTGAGCTGTCACTTGTCTCTAATTGGCTTAGATCAGCCCACAAGAGGCTCAAAGCTCACTGACCCACCCTTTTTCTCTCGTTTTCTGTTTCTCTCTCTCAACCCCCTTCTAATCAGCTCTTGTTCCTCAGCCAGAGTAAGACAACGGCCTCCACATGGTCCTTTCCACTGGACCGTTTGATCCAAAATCTCTCTCTTGTTCCAGCAGGCCTGTCACTTTCTCTGCCTGCATGTATGTCATGTTATGAGTCTGAATTTTCCAAGGAGCATGACACTAGAACGATGAGAGAGAATGCAGAGGGCAGCCTCATCCAATCCTGATTTGAGATCTAATTGATCTGGACCTTGGGGTCGTCATGGGGTCAATACATGGACTGATGATAACATGGTTCACCTTGAGGGAATAAACCTATTGCAGCACTTTCATGTGGCATTGCACCTAAAATCAATCCAAACACCAAATCATACCATTCATCCTTACCATTACGGTTAAAGATGAATCCCTGCACATCGTTTGCCAGTACTGCAATCAGTCAGCCCTTCTGAATCCTGCCAGACTGGGTGTTCCTTTCTGGCAAGTGTAGGATTTATGATGTGCTACAAGGGTTCAGGGAATGACCCTCTAGTGTGCATCCCTGATGATGTTCTAATTGGATGGGGTGACCTTTTTTCACTGTAATTTTGAAGCGTACGTGGTCCTTGGGGGTGGGAACAGATTAAAAAGCAGCAGGGGTGGGCTGATTGATGTGTGCTGTGGTTGTTGTGGTTGGGGATGGACAGTGACAGGTAGAGGGGATGGTAACATATGAGTCCACAGCTGTTGAATGGGAAGGGACGTACAGACTGATAGATGGGGGTTTGCCACAGCCAGGCCGCCTGATTGCTACCTTCTGGTACATCAGTCCTTGCAAAGACTGCTGTATGCATACTATGATTTAATGGCAATGGATGCTTAGTGTTTGGTTTTCTGCATGCATCAAATGTGTGTCATGTATTAAAATTTATAATAATACAAGTACAACTTTTTAAGTGATAAAAAATGACACTTCTTGATATTAAAGATAATGTCATATGTTGGTATATAAAGTATTTACAATGACTGTAAAAACAATAAGCTATTGTTTTTACCAATAAAAAATTTACCATACAAACAAAATTAATATTTGTATTATTTAAATTATTTTGTGGATAAAAAATGTTGTGGTTTAACTACAGTATGTGGCTGTGTGTTTGGACCAGCTACTGTATGTTTATCCCTGATTTTGGCTGTTTTTTCGCTTTGCATTAATGTACAGCACTGTCACTGCTCACAAAGCCCCCAGCATATATTTATTTATTTCAGTCAATATGAAATTTGCTTTGCTTTTCTTTGTAGCCAGAATGAGGTGAAGTGTGGTGAATGGGTTGTTTTGGTGCATTGACTGGTGGATCCTATTTTGACGGCGTGTGAAGCTGGAACTAATTCCTGCATATTTATTTGACTTGGTCTGAGCAAGCTAAGCACTTACCCTACTTAATATTCCAGGGCATGCTAACAGAAACAGCCTATTGGTGATAGCAAAACAGCCTCATACAGCCTTAAGAAAGACTGTAAGTGGAAAAAAATGAGAACCTCAGAATGTCAAAATAATTTATTCCCTTGCAAATCAGCATGAATGCGCGCATCAATTTAAGGAGCTAAGACTTGCTTTTTCTGCAGTCTTTTGTTATTTTATGTCATTTAGTCCCAAGCTAGCATCTGCGAGCCATGCTAAAATCCTGAGAGCAAATAATCCACTCAATAACATATTCACCACAATGTTATAGTCAGTTGGATCCATCAGCTTGTCAAACTTTGCCCACTGAGTTTACTTTTACTAATAAATATTGACTGTAAAAAAGTTGTTGGGTCTGAATGTTTTAGTGTCTGTACAATATGCACAGTCTGTGTGCGACAGTCTGTAGCTCCCACATCAAAGTTCTTTCCTTTGCTTTGCTTGGACTGACTCTGGTCTTCATGCACCTCTCATTGACATCGCAAACCAACAAAACATAGCTTCAGTTAAAACCCTTTTCCTGTATTCTTCCTTCATCTCATCCAACATGGACAAAAAAGGGTAAAAAGATAAAAGAGCATGAAAGGAAAGAGAGCCTCATCTCTCTCCCCCAGCCTTCCACCAGGCTTGAGGCGCTTTTGTTGTGGACTGCATCTGAAAAGATCAGCTTTAACAACCTAAGCAAATATCCATGAAAAGACTTGTGAGGGGAGGGCCTTGAACCTTCTGTTGAACAGGTGTGTTTTATAGCACTGTATTTGTCCTTTGGTCTTTAATACATTGTGTGTGTGTGTGTGTGTGTATGTGTGCATCTCTTCATGGCTGAAGCTCCACTGTAGCGGTGAGCCGGTCCCAGCAGGAGGGCTGTAGTCAACCCTGTGCCATGTGAAAGCTGCAGGGAGCGGGCTAACGAGGTGTCCAGGCAGCTGACGGCTTTGTCCTGCCGCATGAGAGTGGCGATGGCACAAAGCATGTCCTGCAGAGAGTCCTGTCTGTTCTTTGTGTCTGCCTCTCTCTTCTGCCCAGCACTTTGGGCTACAAAAGGAAGCCGTGCGAAGCAGCATTGTGGCATCAGGTGGACGAGGCGCTGTGTCTGTCCCTCATTTCCCTCCTCCCCATCCGTCTCCTCTTTCCACCACACACACACACACAAAAAAAGATATACTTGAGTGTTAAATGGCTGTGAATTTTCTCTCCTGCAGTTGGTGTCCAATTTCTACTGTGGCTCTAACAAATAATTTATCTTTTTGTGAGATACCCTTTCCTCTTTCCTTGTTCCTTGCTTTTGTTTCTCTCTTCTTTCCTGTCACATTATGCTGAAGTGAGTGATGATCCAGAGGCCAGGCAGTTCTGTGTCATGTGTTTGCTGCTTGTATTTGCTCAGTCTCCCATTTTCCTCACTTTGCTCTTCTCTCTAATTTATGAACTGCTACACTTGAGTGCGCCTAGCGCCTATTAAAACCAGCACATCGCCAGTGTTTGTCCTGGCCTTTCCTGCACCACAGGAAGCTCATCCGGAGCCCCCACTAGTTAATGCCACTGCAGGGGGTGAGCGAGTAGCATGGACACCTCGGTGGATCCCCTGTCCACTGGAGGGAGAGGTTTGACGCTTCTTTACAAAGGCCAAAGTCATTTGTCTTTGTTGTTTTCTGTCTCCCAGGGAATGTTTAGAGAAAAGAAGACAGCAAAAGAGATAACGAGTGAAAGGGAGTGAGAGCAAGCAAGAAAACATGCCTTTCTCTCAGGAATCTCTTTGTAGATTGTGTGATGTTTCGCATCTGGGCCATTTTACTGAAAGCTGTACTTTGTTCTTCTGTTTTACGTTCAGGGGCTTCTGCTCACTTTTCTCCCTTCACTCGGTTTCTTCTAAACAACAGCTGTGCATCATCTGATCTCAGCAGTTTAGAACACAAGCTACAGAATATAACCAATTTAGAAAGTGATGCAGTTGATATTTTTACTCCCCTTTTTTGCTCCCCTTTCAGTGCTATAAATCAAATTTTGCCAACACCATATGTGTGTACAGCCCTGTAAATTTCCTATCAATATTTAATTATCTGGACAGCAGGTCTAAATAATGGTCTCAGGCTTTACGGTCCTGCAGGATAAAACTCTGTGCTTTGATCCCTCAACCTGTGTCACAGCCTTTTCGAATGGCCAGTGAAGCCGCTTCGCTTTGGTGAGTCAGCATCATAAGCTTAATATCCATATGGAAACTCCAGTCATGTAGAAGCAGCGGCCACAAGCAAAAAAAATCCACACAGTGGGCATCAAACAGCATGTTCACATTCATAGCACAGCATCAATGCAATGTTTTATATGTGAATACCACTCGCTGAGCCCGACCACAGTCTTTCCATATTGTTTTAGTAATGGGATTTAAAACAGACGAACACGGGCAGACAACCAAGTGAGAACCACAAAAATCACAGAAAGGTTAGCACGGTGTATCCCAAAGGACTACAAATCCCTTCTCTCAAATCTCATTGTTTGGAAACCATGAAACCGGATTCCTCTAACAAGTCTCTGATCAGTGGAGACTCGACCCAAAGGACTCAATTAGACCAGAACGGCCTTCTCTGACCGGGCCTTTATTTTGCCTCCTTCCTTCTCCCAGCATGCTTCTGCCACTGCGGTGGAGCTGCCTAATGCCTGAGACCAGGAGCCTGGCCACGCAGCACTGTGAGCAATCACATCACTCAGCCTTTGCCCCTCTTATTGCACACCAAAAAGCAGAACTGTACAGTGGGATGTGTGTATGCATGCATTTGTGCTTTGCTTCCCAGTAAACCTGTGGCACTCCCCTCGACTTAGTGTTTTAATTGGCACCGCGAGTACAGTAAACGTATATTTAAAACACTGGCAGAAAATAGCAGTTACCGAAACATCCCTACAGTCGGAGGCAGTAATCCAGAATTTAATTTCAGTCATTTTGCCCTCCTTCACTTATGATTAGAGTGAATTATGATAATTTCTTGATTATGGCTTGGCCCCTGCCTGTGAGCCTGAGGACACTCCTTGTCTGAGCTCAACAGAAGATGGCAATGGGGAGCATGTGCAACCCACTGGGTCTGAAGTGTCAAAAACTTCCTTTCACATGTCATAACAACAAGCTGTACTTTATGCTGCTTGTTTGTTGTCTTCAACTTCCCCTGCAGTCACTGGGGCACATACATTTTTGAAACAGACCAGTGTCTGCAGAAATATTTAACTCTTCATCTGTGGTTCAACATCAGATTTGTGTCAGTTACTTGTTAAGGTTTCTAGAGAGAGTGAGATTAAAAAAAAGGGAAGATAAAAGAGCAATATTTTTTTTTAATATTAAAAGGAATCATTGTGCTTGTTATAATGAGTGAATGCATGTATGAGAGAGGGAAGCGTCGGCCGTCAGCTGGAAGCAAGATTTGCCTCCATTATCTGGAAACCCAATACCACATCACTGATTCACATTCAATAAGTGATTCTCATAACGCAAGCTGGCTCGTCCACATTGCTTTCTTCACAGGAAAGTCAATTAGAGCTTCATTTAAAAAGCAAAATTAGTTGCTATAGATTTAATAAGTGACCTGGACTGTGGCGGACTGGGCAGAGCCTGGTTGAAAGTGGTTGGGGGTCCACGGGGAAATGTGTGCCTCCTCACTAAAGCCCAATGGTAATGACTTCTGTTTAGTCTTGATAATGTCTACTAATTAGTTAATCAAAGACAATGGCCTTCTACATACACCTCCCACCTTGGCAGCTTCTGTCTGCTTCATTGAACAACAGCTCAGAGTGTAAAGCCAGAGTGTAAAGCCTTGATATCCCCATTCACTTTCATCACTGGCGGACACACCTGGTTGGGTTTGGTGTATGCCTGCAGCAAGATGTACAACACATTCATTTGCAGAATTAATGTTAATGGATGCATGGACAAAACATTACGCAATAATCTGCTTTATAAAAGAAGATATTAAAGAGGATAATAAAATATTATAAAAGCAATACACCTCATTCCACGGAGGTGTCCACACTGGTCAGAAGGTCGATTATAAATACCCTTTGGGCTGGACAGGCTGGAAAAACAGGCCATTGACAAAGTGTCTGTGCACCCCTTGGAGCTGCCATCATTGGGTGAGTAATACTCTGTTTTCTCCATAATCAATTAGTAAGCCTTCATTAGCTAGGCCATTCATTATGTTGGCGTGTCAGGGACAGGACATGGTGCAGTGGTCGCCCCTGGGATGGGCACGTCACTCGGTGCTGATACATGACGAGGTTCTTACAATCGCTCTCACATCTAAAGAGGACACAGCCATTACTCTGTTGCACAGCCAAGCAGGCAATACTGTGCGTGGCCAAATCAACATTACTTTGTTGTTACACAGCCAGCCAAGTAAGCATGATTCATATTAGTTGCACAGCTCAGTAAATATTATTCACTGCTCTTACCCAACTAAATATTCATTACACTGTATTGTTAAAACCATTTGAGGTTATTTATTTTTCAGCTAGGATAGCTGTGTCGTCTTAACATGGCTGTTCATTTGGCAGCTGAATGCCTACAGTGCATATTTTTGGATTTCTAGGATGAGAAAATGTGAGCAGCCCTGCTGTTGGCTTTTAGCTTGAGCTACATAGTAAAACATCTTTAACATTTCCCAAGTACTCTGGTTTCTCACAGCTCTTTTGAATATTACAGTAGCTTGAAAGCTTCACTACCAATCATTAATGTAAAACAGATGTTAAACACATTCCCTTGTGTAACTGCTCTCATTGCTGGAGTCTCCACTACTGCAGCAATAAATATATACGCGTGTGTGAGTGTGTGTACGTTTGTGTGTGTTGGCAGTGCCAACAGCACACAGTATGAGTCCTCTCTCCGTGTGTAATGGCCTGTGCTATAGAATTATGATGAGGGGCAGACAGAGATTAAAAGAGTAAGATATTGAATGGCCTGATGATGGATGAGAGCTGTTTGTGGATCAATTAAACAATAAGAAATTAATTCTGCCAGGGACATGCTCATTAGGGATTTGGTGAATGGAAGCCAATGGGGAGAAAGAAATGTGTCGCTGTTACTTTATTAATTTTGTCATTGCATTTTTATCTCCACCAGGCTAAAGCCTGGAGTGGATTGTGTGTGTTTAGTCGTGTGTGGGCGTGTGTCAGTCCACAGCTAATCTGACGTACTACTGGACCCAACAGCCCAATGTTTTTTGTGTAGATTTATGACTATAAGCTCAAGAACATTGCACAGTTGTGGTGATTCAAATTTTTGAAAAAAAATCCAAAATATCATAGATAGAAGTCATTCATTTTAACAGTTGTATTTTTTAGAGCAGTTGTTGTTAAGCATCACTGACAGGATTATTTATATTATGATTTATATTCACCATAGGTCACTAAGTGTTTGACATGCGTGGTGTGTGTCAAATGCATGTTTGCACACTGCAGCTCTCCAGGTCTTCCCTTTATATTTACCATAATGCTGACCTTGTTAAAGGCCACAGCTAAAAGCATTTTTCTTCTTTCTCCCACTGAAAAGAAGCTGCTATCAACCTTGGGCTCTACAGTGCAGTTGTATCTTTGTTTGCCGCTGCAGCCAAATTTGGCTGAGCAGAGAAACAGAGAAAAGTCAACTAATTACGGGAGCAGCTCGTATCAAAGGGCCGCTGAGCACGGCAAATACAGGAGCCAACAGATGTGAGTAACAGCTGCCATGTTGAGTGTCAACCTTCTCGGTGCTGTCAGTCTGCATTTGCCCTGTGCACGAGAAAATAATGTGTTGTCTTAATTCATTTGCCTCCGATTGCAACAGCCGGCGCGTAATGGATTCTAATATTATACATGATCCCGTTCCAGCATGCAATTAGTTTGTAGCTCCACCTATTAACACTTACATATTAATGGCGTCTCCCAGAGTTTGCTAAATGATGGTTGTGGGCCTTCTCATTGTAGGAGAGGGGCACACCAATTGGCAGGCACCAGTGGTTGGGGACCTATCAGTCCGCCTGCCAATCGATTCACCATGAAACTTCTGTGGTACTGTGACAGAGCCAACATACAACCCCCCCACCCCCCATGGGGGAGGCTATCCTGATGCGCTGGCTCAGGGGGTGAGCACACAGACGGACGGGCGGGGCTAGTTGCCAAGCTGGGCCAGGCCCGCTCAGTGCGCAGTCTGTCTGTCTGTCTGTCTGTGTGTCTGTGTGTATTTCTGCTTGGGGGGTTTAATGTGGATGGAGTGCTAAGTGGAAGTTGAGAGAATGGTGCAGGGGTGTGGCTGCTCAGTGAGAGTGGTCGAGGGTGCACTCTGTACAGATGGGGGGATGAAACATTTGCTTGCTGAGCAGATGTTTTAGTTGTGTATGTTTGTCTAGGGGGTGTGGCATGGTCAGTGAAGGGCAGTCAGGGGACTACAGAGGGGGCATTTGTTTGGGGTCTGCTGCTCTTGGGGTTGGGGCTGGAGACTTGACACCTGGGAGTGAGCTTTGACCTCTATCAATAGTCAGGCTCTTAGGACAACGTCTTGCCGGCTTTCAAATATTCCTGTCTGCTCTAATCAGGTGACTTGAAACATCTGCCTCGTTAAAGCAGGTCTATGCTAATTTTGCCGTTTGGTCAACAGGCCACTCGGTAGTTAGAGGCATTGATTATGTACATGCATTATAGCCCTCCCGTCTTCTGCTAGCTATCAGTCCGTCTGCAGCGGATTGCTATTCTCTGGTGCACAGCAAAAAACAGATTGGAGTTTTCATTAAGGCAGAAAACTGTCAGATTCTTGACAGCTTTTGGTGTGGACATATGCTCTGATACAGTGGAAACAAACCCCAAGATCAAGCCTAAAAATCTCTCCCTCTCATCTCTTTTGCTGCTTTTCCATCATCCTTGTGCACTACATTTCTGTCTCCATTAATACTTCACCTGTAGTTGAGGAGAAGTGCTCTGGTGCTTGCTTGGAGCTGTTTTTCATATTTGGTGGAGCTTATTTATAATTGGTGGATGGAGACGGGTCTTTGAGTACGGATCATGGCTGTGTAATGACTCTCTGTGTGCATGGGTGTGAGTGCAGGGTGTAGACCAGCGCTGAATGGGAATGAGATGAATGCTGGGTGGAAATGAATTTCTAAAGGCCATGGTGCTTCATCACGGGCCCAGCACTGCCCGTCCCACTCCTGCCTGAATAACACCAGAATTATCACTCAGAGGGAGGGGAGAGAGCGATGAATACCTCCAGCTACTACACTCTAGGGACCAGGGTACCCCCCGCCCCTTCCTTTCTCCTTCCCTGCTACACACACCACACATATACATATGAATATACCGCACACTCACACAGGTAGAGATTGGAAGTGGAGGGGGCAACATTATGCACTAATGGTGTGCTCCATTAATCATACAATGATGAAGGCCATTTCCTTTATTTAATTGGCTCCCAGTATCTCAGTGTCTTTGTTGCATGTCATTTCAGTCTTTCACTGGCAATATGCTTGTGTGTGCTCCGCTCTTTCAGCTGGCAGAGTGCAGTATGAGGGTATGACTGAGAGCTCTAGAGACACATCAAACAAGTGTCTTTTGTATCTGTTCATAATCTATCGCTAATAGACTGAACAGTATTTGGAAAACAAACCTTTATTTCTATCATGCAGTATTTTTACAACATGCACCAGTATTCAGGTAGTCTCAAGTTATTTGATTTTTTTGAACATGAAATTGTAGGTCAATATTTTTCCTGATAAAATCAACAAGTACCATTTTTCAGCATTCAAATACTCAGGGAACTACTTTGGTTAATTGCTGCGAGTAAACCGTAATTTAATGATTACATTTCCAAGCAAGAAGACAGATAAAAGAATCTGTGGAGAAGAAAATGTTTTTCTAAAACCTAAAAATGTTTTCTTTAGTGAGGCTGCGGTTGTTTGTTTATTTTTTCCATCGTCATAAATTATAAAAGGGAGGTGGACAAAAAGGGAAAAGGTCCATTTTTAGTCTACAGCTGGATGGATTGTTATTGGACTGTGCATATGTAGGTGATACTTGGAAATATGTAGTGTTGAACGCTTACCTGGGTCTAGAATTAGGCAGTGGAAAAAAAAAAACTGAGGTGTAAAACCACGCCCACACACCCAAACACATTAATGCAAAGGGCCAACTTAACTACTACAACCATATGCCATGTTTTTCAACAGATATTTGTGTAACTTTTAGTTTTCTATGATATGTGTCATGATAAAATAGATTTTTGTGCAGCAGGACAGACTAATTAAGAACTCAAGGCTTTATTCGTTTTTTTTACACCACAGAAAATTGTAGATTGTAAATTGTAGTTGGGAACATTTTCTGCCACAGGTAAAAAGAAGCACATGCTAATTTAAATTATAGTGTTGGTGATACACTGACAGCAATTGCAGATATTTCGATGGCTTTAGTGTAACATTCTGTGTTGTAAGTCTATAAAAGGCATATTTATCTGTTAGTGATGTGTACAAACAGAATTGTCTGCTTGAGAATTCTTTGTGGGCACAATGGTACAAGCTGATTTTCCCACAGTGGGAGATACTGCATTGATCTGAATTTTAATGCTCTGATTTCAACTATGAAAGAATGGTAAATTTGTTAGTTTGAAAATTGTGTTTTCTTCCCAGCATATCCTTCAAAAACAACAGCAACAACAACAGCAAAAATGCATTTTGCATATTCTTGACTATGAGTGAAAAGTGGATATACAAATATCCAAAGTTGAGGTATTTGTTGATGTTAATTTCTGAAACATGGTCTCTACATGGTCTTTTGCATTATTCCTCATTAGACAAGATAGCTCTCAATACAACAATAAAGGAAGCAAAAACATAGAGAATGCAATTACGTACTGCTTTATGAAGGCCTTTTTGATTCACAAAACACTTTGTAGCGATATACAGGCATGTCAATTATCATAATGCGTACTGTCTGTTCGCAGTGTGGAGAGGGGAGCATGAGAGGCAGAATGCTGCAGTTGGCTTGTTTTGCTCTTTGAAGGCTGAAGAAGGGCATGGCAATATTTACTGAGAGATTGCCCCCCTCCCCTCCCGGTCCCACCCTGCTAGGTTGGCGTTTGAGCTTCACAGCCGGGGGATGTGTTTTGCACCACATCTCTTCTCCCTCCCCCTTCCCCTCAATCCCCCCTCTGCAAGCCCTCTACGGACGCGCTGCAGAGGGACACCCACTTCCTCATTAAAAAACCAACAGCCATTAATGTTAGATGAGGGCAAGAGGAGCTGGAGGAGGGAGAGCGGCGAGAAAGAGGGAGGTGTTTTCCCCTTGATCGACTCCTAAGGATGCATGATGAATCCTCACAGACACACAGGCCGACATGCTGAGAAAGGGGAGGAGATGAGAGGCTGCAGACATTTTTTCCCAAAGACAGACAGACTGACAGACACAGTCGAGGTCGTATAAAATGGCTGCAGCGTCTCTTTGAGACACGCAATCTGACATACTGATGAACGGATCAGAAAGTACAACAGAATAACTGTGAAGGGAAAAATTTGCATGACTGCAGGAAGCACATAGTTAAT
>JAQNCA010000029.1:19894835-19911648 GCA_029783725.1 Acanthurus tractus | reverse complement strand
CTCTCTCTCTCTCCCTCATGCACATAATGAATATGGAAGCAGCTAGTGCCCTGTATAGATGGACTGTTAATTCCCAATATGCCCCTGCTGTGAGTTCTTAAATTGGTAGACTCCCTGGAGTGGAAGGAAAGTGTCAGGGAGAGGAGGGGTGACACCATCTCAGCCATTAATCTGAGGTCAGAGTGACAAGGCTTAGAGTTTAAACATAAACAAACATGCACGCTCACACCCCAGTGTAACAAACAACTCACAAATATCTGCCGTTGCTATGAGTTGTTTTGTTATAAAGGGCTGAAGGCTCTTCACACAGCAATCCAAGAGCGTAATGGTCCATTCCCTTCGGCCATCAACCAATCTGCTGAGACCCTCCACTCGATTTTACATCTACCTTTCCATTTGTGATAGACAGCTCGGTTCAGAGAATCAATCCCATCAATTTTTGAACCGGCCTCAGCTGCACATTCTGCAAAGACCGGAGCACACAGGCTCACATTTTAATTGTACGAACTTGTTTATATATTTACATGTCAGTATCTTGTGTAAAGCTTTTTCCTTGCTTCAGCCGTGAGGATCGCCATCGTGCGCTGCGTGAGTGTTGATGTGTGTGGGAGGAAATTGGGGTCATTGTTATTCTATTGTCTTTACAGAGAACCTCCAGGAAGAAGCAGAGATTACAGCCCAAAGCAACGTGGGTGGATGCTGTAGAGAGTGTGTGTAGTGTATAGTAGTATTGTATTGGTGTGTGTCTGCTGCAAATATGTGCCAGCGTTCCTCTTTTCTTTCCACATATTCATCCAGCATCATTGGGGTTTGCATGGAGAGTTCCAGGGCCCTGATGAGAAGGGGGGGCTGTGGCTGCAGAGCTACAGCCCTATAGCTGTGGCTGGTCTGTGGGGAGCTTACTGTGTGTGTGCATGTCTGCAGGCCCTGTCTGTGTGCACAGAGCTGGGGGAGACAGAGACGGAGAGAGCGGGCAACCAGAGCTAGCTGGCTGGGTAATGAATTTACTCCTGCGGCACTCTTTAAAGCATAATTACACTCATCAAAGCCAGGAAGGCCTGTCTCGCCCACTGACTCCTAGCTAAAACAAAGGCAAAGCAAAAACACCGCGGCTTAATTCTCTTTCCATAATACCATACCACGGTTACCACCGTACACCACAAAATCATTTTTTATGTCTTTTTTCTGTCTCTAGCCAGAGCATAAACCATAAGTTAGATTTCTCTGTGCAGAAATGACTTACTGTAACGATTTGTGGCAAAGGAGCATAAATAATCCAAAGTTAAGCCAATTTGAATATAGAAGGTCTGTCTGTCCTTAAAGTCTTTCCATCCTTACAGCTTTCCTCCATCAGTCCCCTAGACATCACTAGTCATTTCCTCTATTACTTGATCAAAGTTTAAATTTTAGCTCTGTGTAAGATAACAGGTTCCCCATGTTCCTCCTTACCTCTGATCTCAAATTCAACCCCACGATCCTCTTGCTATCCCTGTGCACCCCAGTCGTCCTCCCTTGATCCCCCCCTTCACCTCCAATTTCTTTTGGAAAAGGTCAAGATTGTGTGCGAGCATGAGGTTGTGTGTCCAGGCACATATGGGGTGTGTGCGGTGCGCATACAGAGAGAAACTGAGCTACACCTGTTCTTGATCTGGAGACAAGAGGGGGTAGAGACCAGGAAGCACAACACAGCACCAGCTCTAAGACTGGAATACAGAGCATCACACTGCGGGGTCCAGAGTAATTTACAAACACACACACATTCACAAATGCATGTGCATCCTTACACATGTACAAACTTACATTTGCTCATTTTTTCATTTTTTTTGTACTGAGTTTCTCTTAGTGCTGAAATTATTTTACTGAAGGCGTCACTGTGCTGGTTAATGGATTCTTCTCTGCCATGCTATTTGTCACTGAGGCACATATAGAAACTTAGCATGATAATGACTACCAGCCCGAGTAAAGATCAACTCACAAGAATTTGCCAGAGGACAGATGTGGCTGACAACTGTGGGCATACCATGATTACACCCCTTCAGATAAGTGTGATTCTCAGAAGTCGTTCTCCTGTAGAACATGGAGCAAAAACAACCCCTGCTTTGATCAGCAGACACACTCGAGATAGCCTGCATTTAGCTCATGATTTAAGCCGTCATGATTTAACATCATAAAACTCGACGTCTGCAGAGTGAGAAGTTTATTTTGGGTTGATTCCTTTTCATCCTGCAGTCAATGAGAAAATGTGTAACAGTGCTGTTGTTGAGGCCATACAGTGTGACACACAGCAAGACAGTTGTTTTGCTATGTAGTCTATAGGAAGGAGGGTAAAGGCAACCAAATTACTATGTCTGCTTTTGTTTTGTGTTTTCGTGTAGGGTGTGTTTTGTCTAATTACTGAAGCTCTCTGCTTGGTGAAGTGATTTACACATTGTTTTTCTCCACCAGGGTTTTTTGGTTAATTTGAGATAAGCACTCTAGCTCTCTCTCTCCCCTCTCTCTCTCCTCTCTCTAACCCTCTGTCTCACTCAATCTTCTCTCCAACTCGACATAATAAACAGTTTCAGTGTTTTGTTTTCCTCCGCAAGGCCTTTGTGTCTCTTGAGGATTTATCATCAGCCTACAGTATTTTAGGGGTCTTAATCTCCCACCATTTGATTACTACCAGCTAATTAAACAGAAAAGATGCCAAGCAGGTGACGGTGGGATGGAACAGGGAGGTGGCATCATTGCATGTCTGGAAGTCAGTGCTCCTCTCTTGTCCTCTGCTCTGCTTGCTGCAGTCTGCACAAATGTCTAAGTCTGCTTTATTTACGTATTATTACTGTACTCATATGAGTTTTATTTGTTCAGTGCAGTAAATCACAGATCTTTCTACTGAGCCGAGTTGTTTTTCTTCTTGGTTAAATAGACCTAGTTTTTTTATTTTGCTTCGCCCTCGCTACTGCACTGCCGGAGGCCAATAATGGGGAGGAGTGCTGGATTTCAAGGCTCTGCGGCTGGGAATAAGGAACTGCTGAGATCAGCATCCAAAAGCTACATTAATAAGAAGCAAAGGATTGCAGTCAAATAAAAAAAGCTTATATATTTATTTTTGCACCAATTTAAAATTTGTCTGCAATCTTTTATGCCGTTTTACTGCACACACATTTTACTGTCCCTTATGAATTTTTAGTGACAGGTACAGATCTTAAGCTATGAATCTATTTGTTTTGACGCCTGTACCACCCACAAGGTTACTTAAACAGAGGAGTGAAATGATGGCACACGGATATTAAAGGGACAATGATAAATGTCACAGATGACAATGAGTTTGTCACAGCAGAGATATGCCCTTTTCCCCAGTCCCTCAGCAGAGATGCTCTCTTTGCAGGTCTCAATCCCTTGTCAAGTGGTTAAACCTGCACATCCATATGCATGCTGCTACACATGAAACAGTGTGCATCTGCTTGTCGTGCTTCGCCGATGCCCTAGTAGACAGGCAGACAGGATGTCCTTAGCCCCAAGGCCACTGAGACAACACAGGATCTGCTGACCGGGAGAAAGGGGCCACCAAGATCCTCAGGGCACACTGATACACTGCTGCGACTGTGAATGAACCACTGCATCTAGTTGACAAAGTAGACTCTGTCAGCATATCATCGGAGTGATATTCAAACTGACTACTTTTGGAGATTCACAATTGTTTTTTATCAAGGGGATAAAGATTGTGGTAGTTCTTGAGGTATGCCATCAAAAAGGCCACTTGCGTACTCCTTAATTACAGTCTTTGAGAAAGCAGAAGGCACATCTTTACATTTTAATTTTAGTAAGTCACACATCATTTATAACCATGGAAGACGTAACAAATTGCACCTGCTTAATTAAGCATTTTTTGGGGTTAAGTGTGAGCACAAAGCTTTGCAATTAAATATCATCTATTCCGTTTTATTTTTAATTAACCTTTAGAAATTAAACGTTATTTTTGTTCCTCCTCCGCAACCAAGTTCCTTCCATTTTCAGTTCTGTCATGTCCACCACAATTTAACCTTCAGTTTATCACAACCAGAATCATCTTTCAGTGCTGAGGCTGTTATCCATTAACTGTGGGACAAAGTGGGATATCTTTTTTAGTGTTCCTATCTGGAAAAGGTTGATTTATTGACTAACGGTGCAATCTTATAAATACTGCTATGATTTCGTAAATAATCCCTTTTTTGACTAATGTTTTTGTATCAGTCGTTAATGCTGCACTTTAATGATAGTAAAGGCCAATATCTCAAATATGAAGTGCCACCAGCAACACCTAATTAATCTTAATTGCCTTGAAACAAGCCAGCTTGCAGAACTGCTTCGTTTTTCTAAATGACTCTTCCCTGAACAATATTGCGTGCAACCATTTTTCCCCCCTGTCTTTCCTGGCCTGATGAAATACGTTTTTCCTTGCTATCTATCCCTTATCCACTCTGTTCCGCCACACACTCTCCTCTCGGGCTGAGGAAAAGCTTTCGGAGGCTGCCAGAGCAGACCCGTCATCTGCTGGCAGTCTATTTGCTGTTGTTGGTTGAGGATGAGTAATAGCAGCACCACTGTCCTTATCACTAGTCCACACACCTGCACTCCTCCCTGCACCACACACTTAATTGCCGCCACACACCCCCACCCCTTCTTCAGGCCCTGATATCTGCTTATGCCTTACATTCCTGGATAGAGGCCTTCTGTCCATTAGTGCCATGGCTGCATGAAATTTATACCTTTTCTATGGAAGCTAGGAATCAACATTTTGAGCTTGGTGGGGCAGAGGATGCTGTCATCTTGCTTAACTGGTGAGGAGGGCCTTGTTTATAGAGCTTGGGGGGGAGACAATGTTATCCTCCTCTGCAGTGAATGTGCTGAAGAAATTTAGTGGTGAAATGTGCCTATGTCTTCCATGACTGACAGATCTTTAGTACTGCAGTGTAAAGCTGGCACACCACTGTGGAAAACAATGAGGTAGAGGGTCGTTTGGCTAGACAGTCCAGAGTGAGGTTTTGAATTGATGCAGACATTTCAAAATGTATCTGTGCTCATAGCAGCCAGTTTCCAGTTTCTAAATCTTTGTCCCATTATGCAATGTTTAAAAGATAATACCCTTCCTCTGGTGCAAAATGTTGCAACTCAGTTGGCTATTTAGCAGATGTGGCACAAGCTTTTCACCTTGTCCCTCAGTGCTGAAATAAATGTAATTTTGTCTCGAGTTTTGAATTCCAGGATAGAAGACGGTTATGATGTCCGGTCATTTGAAGCCAACAGCAGATAATACTTTGATGTAAATGTTTCTTTATGTGGCAGATGCAAGATCAGCAAACAGGAACTTCAGGGTAGCATTACTCTAGGTTGTTGAAGGGCAACTGATGAACCATTTGGCCATAGATTCCTCAGACTCACTCTTCCTTTGACAGGCATGTAATAGCCTTGTATCTCAGTCAAAAGGAGACCAGTAGACTTGGCCCCGGTCCATCCTCAAGGACTTGTGGGAGAACTCTCTCAGGAGACCATGATTGTATGAGATTGTGTCTTCGTGCATTCTCTTTCTGAAAAAAGAGAACAAGGATAGAGTAATTGGCTTGGATGGACATTTGTCTTTCCTGATAAATGCACTCAAATGCATTTATTCTCCTTCAATATGTCTTCCCTCTGTTACACTGCAAATGTCACAGTTGGGAGAAATGAATATCAGTGTGCTCTCTTCGCTCATTTCTTTTCTTCTGTCCTCTGAGGGTTATTACACAGAGAAGGTGGAGCGAAAAACCTGAGACATGCAAAGTATCCTCGTGTGTTAGAGATTGATTGCAGACAGTTCATTCAAGCGAGCTGCATTCTCAAATAGAAACAATCGCGGCAGCGGCTCCAGCTCTGGTCTATAAAAAGCAGAGGCAACAGCTCTAGTATCCATTTGAAGGTATCCATCCTCCTCTAAACAATGCCCCAGAGAGCACCTCCATTAGGGCTCCAGCTGGAGACAGTAGCAACCACAGTTACACTCTTGTTCTGCCACCAGACTTCCAGGTCAGGAGGGTGCTAAGAGGTTCCTATTGGCAACCCAGCCTTCCCCAGTGATAAATATCCAGGAGCTCACTGGATGACACCAAATTTTTCATCATTAATCCTGGCCATTATGAGGCTGTTTCCCCAGCATTGATCCCCAGTTCAGTCCAGCTGACACAGCCCCTCCGGGGTGGATGTGGTGGTGGTGGGGGAGCACTGGGTGAACTGGGATGCAGCCAGGCTATGCGCTCAAGTGTAGGTTGAGGAAGGAAGGGTAAACACAGATGTGCCTCTGCATACTAATCAGTTTGTGCTGTGCATTTAAACATACACGCATATAAACACAGATATAAACACAGTTAAATACCAATACGCACACACAAATACAAACACAAAACTGGATTCTGTGAGTAATAGGATGTTGAGAATCAGGGCCAGATGTCCAGGTGTGTGCTGATAGTAAAACCTTAATTACATTTGCATGCTGAGACACAGTTGCTCCCCATTACATTTTATAAATACACATAGTGTACATATACACACCGGTGAGCCGAGGGGGGCAGATGAACAGCTAGTGTCTTAATTTTATTCCCCACTTTTCCTCGGTTTGCACTCCCTTACCCCTCCTGGCTGGCCCATTTGAGATTGGCCTGCTGTTGCGCACTCCCAGTATTCCAGAAAATGAGACAAACCGAATACATTATGTCCCACTGGGGAGAGATGTAGAGTAGAGAGATTTACCTTCTTTGTACAAATGATATCAAATCAGGGAAAGAAAGGTCTGTCAGCTGTGAAATTACTGATCATCCGGGTCTTTCTTTTTCCTGCTCGCAGAGAAAGAGCCTTAGAGACCTTTAGAGAGGAGAAATAAAGTAGAAAGCAGGATGGGAAGCTGTGTGGCTCAGCATGTGCTCTCTGTCTCCCATCTTCCTCTTCTCTGTCATCAGTTGTTGAGGAAAGTCTTGCAGAGGCTGATTGTGTCCACCTTGTTTGGTGAAGGTTATCAAAGGGGCACATGGAGGCAGTGAGCTTTGCTTCCAGGCCAACCATGGGGTCTTCTGAGGACCACACAAGTTTAAATGTGTCTCTTTTTTAGTACACAGAAGATGGCTTTATGGTGGCCAACATTTTACCTTTGCCTTTTTAATATCAGCATGCAGTCTTAATAATGGTTGGTCGGGCAGCATGGCTGTACAATGTATAAGCATTCCACCTGAGTCGCTCTCTCTCAGACCAGTCCTCATTGGTAAAGTGAAAGCCAGCCTGGTCAGAGTGGTGTGGCCATGGTGGAGTTGCGTCTAGAAGGGAAGGGGGGTCAGATGGACGAGGCAATTACCCGGATCATTGAGCATGAAGGTGGGGCCATGGACCGCTGTCATCACTGGGCTAACAGCTGGAGGCTAAAGCCCCTTCAACAGCTGGTTGATTACATACGCACACACATGTGTGCACACCCCCCCACACACACACACACCCATACACACGCACACACACAAACGCATGTGCAGGGTTCACATGAAATGTCCTCAACTGTACTGAAAAGAGGCAAGTGGCTGGTGCTGTGACAATTAGCTGCACAGCCAGCTAACTACTTTCCTTTTTCTTCACGACGCTGTGTACTCCATGAAGAAAACACTGAGCCAACAAGATCTTCCTTTATCACACTGTTCATACAGGCATTAAGGTATGAGAATGTGACCTCCTCCATCTTCTCACGTCTGCCTGTGTTTTTTGAGCTGTTGACATCCCTGTCTCACTCCTTCATCCTCCCACATGAGGAGAATAGAGACATTAATGGAACTGGCAGTCCTACTGTGTGAGTTATTACTCTACTCTTTCCCTAATGGAGAAGAATTTAATTATCAGCTAATTTGCTGTGTTGTCTCTGGTGACACAAAGTTCCCCATAGTGTCGGCTCCCATTAAGTGCTCTGCTTTGACTCCTTTATTCCGACATAGGGAGTGAAGAACCCAGGTAGGCGCGATGAAATTCTGAGCATACTCGTCTTTTGTGGCACGTATGGCATGCAAGACACCATATGCTGGTGTAGTCACAACTATGTGTAGCTGTGCATCCCAATACCAGTCTGCCTGTTTGATTAACTTCGAACCTGATCAGAGGGAACATGACATTAAATAAAAGAAGTGTGTTTTGAAGACCATTTCTCTGTATTTACACAATAAGTTTTGCTTATTTGCCTACCGAGTGTTCAAGTGCATCGCAGTTTTCTTATTTCCTCTTACAGTAAATTGGCTTGACCTCATGATTACAAAGACCAAATAAAGTGGCAACACTAATTCTCTGAAATCAATAATTCAGTCTCCTCTGAGAACAATAGACAATAGATCCCTTTTAGAAAATAAGGGACCTGCATTAAACATTCACAAAGTCTTATTGTTATCCACGAAATGTGCTCCATAGTGTGTTCCTCATATATCTGTCTACCTTTACTTGTAACCTCTGGGTGCGATAATAGTCTGCAGTGGAGCCGTGTCCCTTTCACGTATAATGTGAATGTCATCCAGTGGGACCATTAAAACAATGTGTTATGATTGGGCGTCTTGAGCAGTGAAAGGGATTGATTTCCATTTACCCCCCATTAAATCCACCGACATCTGGCATGCTTTTGCCAGCATGTTTTCCTTTTTGTTTTCTGTTGAAATATTCAGGAGTACCTCTTGCTTCTGGGCTCTTACTACCTCCCTGTCAAAACACACTCAACCTAATTTATTTTTTTATTTTGTTTTTCAGCTGTGTGTATACACTATGCAGTCATTAGTTGTAATAACTTAGATAACTGGTTTGAAATCAAGTAATATTATGTGACGTGACTCATGGACTGTTTTTACCTTTTTAGTGTCTGAGTGTGCTTCTCGTGTACCTGCATGCATGCGATGTCTGTGAATGAGTGAAAACTGTGTGAGTGTTATTGCGGGTGTGTGAGTGTGCACATGCCATAGTGGGACTTTGCGGATGCTGATGTTGTGTTGTTGGATGTTAGACCTGCAGGCCAAGCGTAAAGATGGAGGGAGCGCATGAAAAATACATGATAATCATCCCGCCACAGTGCACACAAAAGCCTAATTGGAGAGAGGGCCTCCGCCTTGTGTGTGTACAGAAAGGCACAGACAGAAGTGGCATAGTCGCTTCATTAGTTAGCCCTTTGTTTTATCTTTACACTAAGATGCTTGACTTAGCTTTGGTTTAGCTGCAAAAAAAAAAGAAAAAATACTCTGCAATCATCACAATAGTTCAGCATCGAAATGGTAGATATGTTTATTTAGGATGATGTGTTTCTGCGTCATACTTCTGATTGTGCAACTTAACAGGCATCATTTCTGATCTCAACTTATTCCTCACCGCCTTTGTGTGTTCTATCAAAACATTTCATTTTCAAAATCCTTTTACAAAGAATTGTGCCCCAGTTATACCATCTTCAATCTGAATGTACTCGTAGCTGTTGTTGAGTTTGACCCGAGGCTCTGTCAAAAGGGGTGTAAATATGTGGGTCAGGAGTGAGAAGTGTTTGGCCACTGCCGTCTCTGCCCTCCCAGCCATTAGAACAAACACCACACAGCTGCTTACCCATGCATACCTCGCCTGTAACACAATATCTTATCATCTGAGATGCCACACTGGCCAAATCAATTAGAGCCTGTGAATATCTATGGATCTGCAGTGTGAAAACATCAACATCCCTCCAGCTCCTCCTGAGAACAGCCAAATTAATAACTGTAAGTGGATAATGCCCTTGCTCCTATCAACATCAAAATTGAATTCTTGCAATCAGCTGAAATATAGCCGGGACATGTAGCACTGCAGTAGTCAGCATTATAGGCCCTGGCTTTGATAGCTTGGTATCCTACAGTCTTGCTCTGCACATTGAAATTCAAAATGCAAATTCTTAACAGTATCTAATTGGCAGGGGGTGTTATATATAAAAGTGTTCCTGGAGCCATTTCTTTCCAGACAGTGTCTGTTCAGCATTTGTTCTCCACAGAGTGGCTCTGTTGAACAAAGAGACTACGAGCGAGGATCTGCAGTCAGAGTAAAGAGTCGTGTCGAGCAGAAACAAAAGTCAGGTCCGACCGGCTCGCTGTGAAGCCGGGGACTCTCGGGGAGGGAGGGGGACCAGCAGTGCTTACCAAAAAAAAATAAGTGCTTTTACATAATGCACAGTAACATGAGAGTCAACAAAGCCCTCCTCCCTTTTTTTTTGAATGCCCACCTACTGTCAGGATGTCATTGCAACCTCTTATTCGTGCTGTTTTAAGCGCTGTGGGTCATCTGTAATGCCAGGAGCACCACAACACACTTATTCAGGGAGTCCTTGTACTGGCACCACTTAGGTCCCATTCACATGGGCTGTGATGGATGCTTTTAAATAGCCAGGAAGGTGAGGCCTTTATCCCCTGTGTCGCCGACAGTATTTGAAGAAGCCGTCCATCTGCATAGATTCATTCAGTTGTTTGTCCCTGGAGTTTGTTAAAGGTAATCTGGCTCTGATTAGCTCTTTTAATAAGATAAAGCGTCTGCTCTCTGGAGTGGGGTTTTCTTCCCACAGGCTTCTATTGGTTTTCCATGGGGTACTTTCCAAGGACTTTATGTCATGTTATCCACCATATCATAAATTCAGCTTAACAACAACCCTGATTCACACAGAGCAACCAATGTTCTTTTGCTTAATAAAGTTTTGCTCAACTCAAGGTCGTAGACTTTCTGAATACTTTCTTCAACCTCCTCTTTCTCTCTGTTTTTCTGCTTATTCCTTTTGTCCTCATCTCTCTTGATGTCCCCTTTGTCCTCCTTCATTCACTTCATCATTTCACTCTTCTCCATCATGAGTGGATAGTCACATTAAGTAGTTCTTGTCTTTGTACATCTCCAGTTCGCCATTCACAAGTGCCCTTGAAACCGTCAAGAATGAAATAGATTAAATGTTTTTTTAACTCTTAAAAGCTGCGGCGTCGACAACGAGGGCACTGCCCTCTCTCTTTCAATGTCAGAGAGAACCAGTGGCAAATAAGAGGAAAATAACTAAAGTGGCACAACTGGAATAGTTGCATATAAGCTGCCACTGATTAAATATAAGAAAAACATGTTAAGATATGTAGTAATTTGAAACAAACAAAGGTATTTTACATGTAAAATATTTGAATATTTTAAAAATTTTATTAAATAGCTTCAAGGAAAGACAATGAGGAACACCTTGAATGCCGTGAGTGGTGGGCCTACATTAAACAATTGGGAAAGAATAAGCCATAGTTTTGTGTGCAAACATCTTTAAGTCTCTACCAGGTTGAAAACTGAAATAATCAGGTTAGTTGCACTGATTTTCTAGATCACAGATTCAGGATTGTTTTAAAATGCTCAATGAGGCGGATTCGGGGTTAAGAAAGCAGCTGTCTATCCTCCCCTTTGTCCTTTTCTCACAGCAATGGCATCTGAAGTTATTGGGGTCCACCTTGATCTGATAGAAAGGGGGATGGGGTCAGGTAATCCACTGGCCTGCCTGCAAACACTCTTTCATGCTAGACTGCCTTTCAATAAATAAGAAATGTTGTCTCCCTCACCGATATAATATTAACCCGATCTCGTCCATGGAGAGTATGGGAGTGCACCTCCTTGGTTAGGGGCGGCAGAAAGGCCTTCAGGCCACACTGCTAATGGATACACACGTACACAGTGTTTGAGGATTAGACGAAAGCCCATCTTGGGGGAATATAGCCCAGGAAAGAAGAGGGGGTTTGTTGAAAGTAAAGGCATCTAATTTCAAGCCAATTCCAACATCAGGTCACCACTGCATCTTGACATGGTGGCAATGTTATAATTTAGACAAATAAGATGCATACAGAAGTACAAACGATGTGCTTTTTATTGAAAAGACAGAAGAGGATTGATTCAAATGAAGTGTCTTTTTTGAATTAAAAGGACAAACAGAGACACAGAGCTGATGCTGAACAGTGGAACAAGGCGGGTTGGAGGGATATTTCAGCCCTCTGTAGCAGTGGCTTCATGCTGTGTTTAGCTCTGAATCCCTCTCACTTCTTCTCACCCTAAATTCACTTTTCTCTGGGAGACAATCTATTGGTCACAGTCTGGGAGTAAAGCAGCAGGGCTTAGGCCGCAGAGGATGAGCTCCATCTCCGACAAGCACTGCTGGACACACTCTCAGTCAAAGTCTGCGGCAAATTCTCAAAACTCTCATTCAGCTGATTCAAATCATTATGAGTATTATACAAGATAAAATATTATTCTGGAGACACTAAGAATAATTGCTAATGGTAGCTTTAGAATGGCCCCATTCTTGAAATGAGAATAAGGCTGACAGAGAATATTTCAAGTCTTTATCTTGAGCTTTCATTAATGCAAGTTTAATGGAAAGGATGCTGAGAGAGGAATGTTAATTATCGCCATTCATTTTTCACAGAGCAGAAAGCTAAAGATGGTTACCACCGGAACATAGATGATTCATACTTCTTGTTCTCATAACCTGCGTTTGTGTGCAGACAGCAGCGATCTGTCTCGTTGCATGCTAATATCGCCCACAATCAGCAGCTTATAAGAATCCACGTTCTTATTTTTAGCTCAGAACACTTGTATGGATAGCTCTTTATTGCTGCAGTCAATCGATAGTCATGTAGAATATTGATCTACTTTGTTAGTATAGAGAGTATAAATCCTAACCATGCATCTTTTATGCACATCTCCACTGGGCTCTGGAATATAAGAAAATTTGTCTGGAAGGTTGAGTTTGTGTTTCTTGGTCTGTAGAGGAATGCAGATGTGGTGGTGAATGCAGAGTGGATTCACCATTGTTCACTGTGTGGAACTCGTCTATAATTTACAGGGTCTCCACCCCTCTCTGTCACTAATGGATGGGGGTGTCTACCAGGAGACTGAGCGGGGCATTGAGATAGGCTGGCAGATTGCCTCTTGAAGACCCCCCTCCACTGCTACAGCAGATAAAAAAAAAAAAAAAGCCTACTTCAATTTGGTGCACGTCTAGTCCACGCAGCGGGTTACCAAAGATACCGAGACGAATCTTGAATACAGCTCTAAGGTTTTGAGGTGGGACGTATCTCGTGAGGGAATGTGTTTCAGAGAGGGGTGATGGAGATCTGGAGGAGGGTGGAGGTGGGGGTGTACGATGTGGTGTGTACACAGATCATTACCATCCCCTATAGCTCCGGGGCTCGTCATGCTGAAGGCAGGCAGATTGAAAGGGCTAATGGGAGTCAGGGTGATGCTGTGTGGAGTAATTTAGTGCAAAAGGCGTGGTGGTTGGGAGAAAGGCAGGGGGAGAAGGAGCTCCTAATCCTCATCATAAAAAAAAAGAGACATCCCATTTCACCTTAGTGTGGGGGTCCACCTTCGATGCATTGAGGACAGGTGCTCAGCTCAGAGAATGATGGAGGTCACTGCGCTCCCTAGGCTATATTGAAATTACTGTATGCCAAAAGCAACCAATCCCTTTCTGTGTAGTGTCAGCTCAAAGGAGAAGTGCCTTTGTTGTTGGCCTGTTCAGCCTTGACACCAGATGTGAGTGTCAGCCACAGGATGAAGAACAGCTGCCGTGGGGTTATAGAATGGTATGGCCTGGGTAAAAATACTCCTTATGTTTGCCTTAGAAGTTTGGTGACCATGGTGATAGCATGTAGTGGCCGCTATGGCTAGGCTGATTGGGCTGAGTCAGACTAGAACTTGGGCTGAGAGAGATTTGTCTGTGATTCACACGGGACTAGCGGAGTCAGCAAGCAACTCCATGTCCACAGCAGCCATCTGAAGCACTCCGTCACACAGGAGCCTAAATGTTACAGTACTGACTGACGTTGTGACTGACATTCCCTTTTTCCTTTTATTATTCATTTATTTGCTCTGCTCTTAAGATGGACTAACCTCACTCTTGACTTATTTATACAGAGAGACAGAGACATTCCTCTCCTTCTGGCAGAGGAAGGATCAAGAAACAGGAGTTCCATCCAGATAGCTTTAGGCGGCGCCGTGTGATGAGAGCCTGATGAAATCATTGTTTGAATCTGAAGGACACAGAGGAAGCTGTCTGAAACAGTTAGAATCAATTTAATTTGAGCTTTGGGATCAAAGGCAGGCCTCTGGGCTGCTCAGTATTTTTAGTGCTGCCTTTAAAGCCATCAGTCATTTTCAATCCTGATTAACTTATGGAAATCACAAGCTATTTTTGAGGTGTTAATTCTCATTAGATTACTGATGGGTAGACGATGACTGATGCGTAAGCACGGTGATGTTGACGGAAAATTCAATGAGATCCTACATTGATTTTGTTACATGCCGTACTTTAACATTCAGTAACGCTTTATGTCTAGGTAAACTTTACATAATGTAGGCCCATGTGGTTTTATGTTCGGTAATGCTGCCGGCATTGGTGCCAGTGTGAAAAAAGGCTTCTCAGTTGTTGCTCAGTGACTCATGAGATATCTCCAGTAGAGGAGCACTCCTTCATACGTAGCACTTTGTTAAAGCCTCTAGATTGTGTACATAATGTTCTTGGTATTGTATGTGGTGCTTTTGAAAGATTGCATGTTGAATCTGACCTATTAAAAGGTGGCCTGAGGACACATCACTCCAGCCTTGGACCAACAACACGGCTGTGGACAGAGCTATGCAATCACTGCCCCCTTTGAGAAGACCGGAGGTGTCATTAAATGTGTACATGAACCTGGGGAGACAGAGAAGTGTATTAGTATTTATAAAAAGAAAAAGAGAGTGAGCACACTCCAGTGCGCAGGGATTAGTTTGTGTGGCCTGGTGGGCAACCTGCTGTTTTCTGCATCATTTCCAACATGGGTTGTTTTCAGAGGAAGATTAGGACGAGGCCAGATTGTTGAGTAATTGGTGGAGAGAGGCCACGGCTCCCTATGATCCCATCACACTCTTCACACCTCACTGGAATTCCCCTGAGACCAGTGTCATACAGATAAGAGTGAGAGCTGTAGGTGTGTGTGTGTGTTTGCCTACATGTGACAGAACAACAAAATGACAGCATGCAGAAAAAGATGGCTGAGAAACAGGTGGAATTTGTAGATGATATGTTGATTTTCCTCGTTACCCTGTAGTGCTTTGATTATTACTTTTTTTTTTAATCACAAAAGAACATACAACTGATCCGTCTGTGGTGTTGATGTGCATAAATGGTAGCTCTCAGTGCTGAAAGTCTGTTGACCTGTGCGCCTGTCCCGGGGTTCACGCCTGGATATGCAATCTTTCCTCAGCTAGACCCCATTGGCTCCTTTTCTTTCTTCCCCCTTTTGATCTCAGACGGATAAATTCTGCCTGGCTGCCCGTCCTTCAGAGGAAAACGCAATGGTGGGTTAGGCAAGGTCGTGCTGAGAGAGGGACACAGTGAGGGTAAGAGACAAGGATAGAGAGCGAAGACAGAAATAGGCTTGGAAAAAAAAAACGCAATTTCACCTGTCATCTTTACATTATGCTATTCACTGCTTTCATCACAGATCAAGCTGCTGACATTGTGCTGGCATGTTTGGCTTGTTTCTGTTGTTCAAAACCAAACAAAGTAGATCCATTTTTTTTGCCTTATGCCACTTCGTTCATGCACACATATTTTTGAAAGATTTAATGTTAGGATTTTCTTTACAACCAGTGAAAAAAGCCAAAATTCCCTTTTAAGACTGGTGGATCACAGAGATTAGCCAACATAATACTAGTAACAGGCTAAGGCAATATGCTCCCTGATACCATCTATTTCAGCTTCCTTATCTCACTCTTTTGCCTGCCTTACCTACCGGTCCACATTGCCTTTCCCTGTGTATATTTGCTCAGTAGTTAAAAAGACACTAAGGCCACTGTCATGTTATCATCCAGCAGAGTTCTTTATTTATTTACCCGCCTATCTTTTCTAATTCTACTCATGTCTCCGCTCTGTCCCTGACTCTGTTTCCTTTGAAGTAGGTCATTTTATAGATGGAGAAAGGTCATTCCCTCTGACTCCTTTGTGCACTGTCTCCTTCAGTCTGTCTCTCTCTCTTTCCATCCATCTGTCTCAATTTACTGTGCTAAAACAACTGGATGGAGTCCGCAAAGGAGGAAGACACTGAGACAGGAAATATTATTGGAGAGCAATGCTAATATGCAGATAATGCTGTTAGCGCTGTGCAGTGGCACCGGTGGTGAATGAGTGGCTGTCAGAGGTGCTCCCCCCTGACAAGCCTGTTGACAGACCATGTTCACATGTGTGTATGTGTGTGCGTGTTTTGAAAGGGGGTGGCAGCCCAGCTTTGTCACTCTCTCACCACCCGGCCTTATAGATTGGACACATGGCCGCATGCCTGCAATTAGCAGCATGCTAACACACAAAAGCATTTTCATCGCCTTGCTTTGCTCTCTCACACACACACACGTACACACATACGCATGCGTCATTATAGGAATGCAGACCATTCGTGTGAATACACAAAGGCACATGGATTAGACAAACACACACAAACAGGAACAGGAAAGGCTGTCTCTTCTTTCCTTAAGAGTTGTGATTTTAGTAAATTCTGATCATGAATAAAGAAAGGAGCCCTTTGCTGAATTCTATGTTGGTGCACCTTTTTCAGAAAGACAAAGAATGATGAATTATTTATCCATCTCTCTGTTGAGGTACCTTAGTTAAATAGTTAGTTGTAACACTTACACAAATGTGTGCAATGTGTGTGTGTGTGAGGGGGTAGATGCAGACACTGATGCCCCCTTTTGTCTGGGCTTTGCACCAGTGGTCTGTCTGCACTGCTACAGGCATCCAGTAACACACTATAGGTGTGAGGTTGGA
>JAQNCA010000029.1:19879569-19894735 GCA_029783725.1 Acanthurus tractus | reverse complement strand
TTTGTCTGGGCTTTGCACCAGTGGTCTGTCTGCACTGCTACAGGCATCCAGTAACACACTATAGGTGTGAGGTTGGAGGGTTGACCAGAGCACCACCAGCTTCACAACCCCCTTCCCCTTAAGTCCACCACCTCCATCCTGACTGACATCCCTCAATGGGCCTGTGCCCCCCCCCACCCCACCCCCACCCCCCCAGCAGCAATGGTCAATAAATCCCTCCCTGATCCAGCACTTCAAAAACAACCATCCCCAGTTCCTTCTGAAGCCGGCAGCATCATGAATAACAATTAACACCCTCCAAAAACAGCAGTAACCTCCGATAACTCCGGTCTATCTGGCTTCTGGGGTGCATTTGCATTAATGATTTCTTTGCCTTCTTCTCTTTTTCCCTCTGCTGTTTTTTTTTCCCTCCTTGCACTCTATATCTTTGTCGATCTACGTACTCTTTTAAGTGTGTATCTGACATTTAAAACTTTAGATGAACGATTGTGATGCAACAACGAAATGTTCTGATAAAAGTGTTTTTTTTGGGGGGGAAATTGTCTTTGCTTTTGACCACCTTCATTTTGTGTAAGAGAGGTGGTAAACAAACGCTGGTATTGCAGGCAATGAGTCTGTTCCAGTCTGTTGTACTGCAGCGGTTAAGAGACGGCATACTTTTCAGAGTGAATGTAAAATGCTTACTCACACTGTGTCTCATATTTATGAACCCCAGAACTCTGACTAATGTTTCTCTCTCTTGTCTCTTTTCTCTCCTTCCTGCCACTCTTGCCTGATGACACCGTCCTTTTTCAAATCTCATCATTCAGGTGAGTCACTTTTTAGTCCCCTTCAGTTACTAAATCTTCACTGTAAAAGAAAACACATTGTGTTTTCTCCGCATGTGATTTGTGTATAATGTGTTCAGATACCGCTGAGTCAGGTTTGCTTCCTTCTGTGCTCATTTTTTGTTTTGTTTTTTGCGAACCAAGTGTAGAAGCAGTTTCACAGGTCTCAGTGCGCTTGTATTTAAGCAAACACACACGCATGTGAACACATACACCATGTGAACATGCAGACATACACACCTCAGTCACACCTACACCCATAACTGCTTTCTGAATAAGCTGATGGGTAGCAGAATTGTCCCAAGGGATCTGGCTGAAATAACTGTGATATTCTTCTGAGGGCCCCTTTAGAGCACAGAGTAATGAACACTTTCAACATGGAGCCTGCATTTTGTGCTGTGAAATTGTCGTGCGGCGAAATGAACAAAATGGGTTTCAGACGAGCTTTTTTGCGGAGCCCCCCCCGCTTCACTTACCCACTTCACTTTGTTGTTTCACCAACTTTGCTCACCCACCTAGGATGCCTGTTCTCTCCTCCTGTTCCTCCTCTTCCTCCATCTCTCTGTCTGCCCGCAACATCCCATTTCCCCTCCCCGTCCTTGTTCTCGTATTTAACCCCCTCACACATCTCTCTTGCTCCATCTTTCTCCTCTCCTCCTCCTCCTCCTCCTCCCCTCCATCCTTGTCTCCATATGCTGTGCCTGGGCTCGTTTACATGGCTGGAGGAAAGGATGGAAAAGGAGAGGAGAGGGCTAGTCTGAATTATACATTCAGCAGTAGTAGCGCACCAATCCAGCCGGGACCCACCAGATGCTTGCCCTCCAGATTCACTGCTTTTGTCTTTTTTGCCTCTTTCAACATGCACTTGTTGTATCTATGCCTTTTCTATTTTCTGTTTTGTATTTGTGTGACCCTGTCCAATAATCACAGCATTTATAACACACGAACAAACAGAATACAAGAAAAAACCTGCACATATTTATTTTCGCACTGATATCAACAGGACTGCTGTTGCGCTTGCATTAATTATATTCCATGTCTTCATATTTTCCTCTGTCATGTTTATCATATGCATGACCTGTCCCTTTCTGCTGGGTCTGGGGATGGTGGCTCTTATTTCTCAGGTGAATGTGATTAGAAAGTGTGTGTGTGTGTATGCAGTGTATGTGTGACAGGGAGATTTACATGCTCTAATGATGAGGGATCAGGGTGAGGACAGGTCCTGTCAGCGCCCCTAATGAGAGAGGGCCTGTAGCCCGGGGCCAGGGTAAAGAATTGGAGGGGAATATGGATGGGGGGCTGGGGGTCGCACCGAGTGGTGGGGGAGGTCCGAGGCGACAGAGGCTGGCATCTGTCTTTGGTGACTCGCCCCTTATGGCTAATTCACAGCAGCAATCCTGAATTCCTCCATACAGAAATAGTGTGGATAGAAGAAGGATGTGCCTCTGCTCTGCTGAAGAGAGCTACTGATTAGGGCTGTTAGACTCGAGGACTGAAGCCTTTTCACTCAGGCACACAATGTCATCCCGCTGTCTCAGCTCTGCTAAATTATGCTGCTTATTGATTTAGAATTCAGCAGTAACAACCCCATGCTGGATAACTGGCATCAAACTTAAACAATATAAAGGAATAAAATTAAGGATCTGGAGTGAATTCTAATGTTTATAATTTATTGGTACTTGCCAGTAGTTGTTTGTTTGATTTTCCAACAACTGCTGACAGTCAACAGTTTTGTGTGGTGTTTTTTTTTTTTTTTGTTTTGTTTTCTTTAAATGTTTGCTCGGAACAAGGCAGAATCCAAGGGATTAGTGGAGTCTTATACTAAGCCTCTAAAGATGCCCTGTAGACCTGAGTAGTTTCTCTGCACTCAACTCCACCTGAGGGACTTTTTTTCTCAGCTCTGCATTTGTGTGAGGAGCTGGTGTAACATCACACCTATTTCTCTTCCTCCGGCACTCAAGCCAAATGTGTTCAAACCAGACACGGCAAGACTGACCTCCCCACTGGCTCCTGTGGCCCAGATGGACTCAGCAGGAATCCACTAATCATAGACATAGAGCACACATACTCCCTCTTTTTGCCTACACACACACACACGCACACACACACACACACACACAGCACTCTAAAAAGAACAACAACAGATTCAAATCTGATGATGTTAATATGTAATATCGTTATGATTAGTCATTTAAAACTGATGTGTTATGCATTTTGTTACATTTTTCTTTTGCATGTAGAGATAAGCACTGCAGGGTTATCAGAAGCCTCCTAATAACTCATGATATGTTTGAGAAAACCTAGTGCATTATGGCAAGCCATTGACTTGACCTCTGACATCAGGGACATCCTCAGGGCATGCCCTGTCTGTCGGGAGACCTCCCATGATACACTGAGGCCACTCTCTGTCCACACATGTTGCAGCGTGACTTTGCTTAAGGCCATTGATAATTCAACTAATGAGTGTGAGGGGTTGACCAGGATTAACCCTCTTTAGCGTCCCACCTTCTCTTTATCAGTCTGGTTCTGCCCCACTGAGCCACTGCAATAAGACAATCAATATCTGGAAATATGTCACACAGAGCTACAGATTTGATCAACTGCAAGAAGCCATTTAAGCAAGAGATAGCATGTGTTTTGCTGACAAAAATAACTATTTGAGCATTTCTACCTTCATGCAGCACACACGGTATGTTGCAGAGCAGCATACAGCTCTTCCAAGTTTCAGTCAAAGACAGAGAGGAAAGGCACTCAAGAGCCTTTTGCAGAGAGCTGCCCGGTATTGCCCCATACAGCAGGCTGGGCCCTGTGCGTTCTGGGCCTGCCTTTACCACATCAGTAGAGGAGGCCTCACTCAACAGCCCTGCCTCCTAGCTCCTCTCCTCCTCCTAACCAAGAGACCGAGCCCAAGCCCTGCCTCCACCACTCTAATTATAACAGGAGCTCCACGATCTGTAATTTATAAGTCCAAAACACTGTAATTAACTACAGCTTTTATAGGGAGTCATGAATAATGCCAGGCCCTTTTTATAAAGCTAGCTTCTCTGCTCTTGCCTTTCCTGCTCTTGGTTTTTTTTCGAGGTAACACGGGGAGACCAGGGATTATTATTCAAGCCACCCACCTCATTTAACCCCATAACATCCCGCTCATGCAAACAACCTCAGAGAATTTTTCTGACTGGTTAAGGGGATTTTGTGCAGTTACCCAAAAACATAACGTCAGGACATCTTGTCAAGTCCTGCCAGTTTTTTGGATGTTTTACTCCGGGGTGGTGGTAGTGTGTGTATGTGTGGTTTGGGGGGGGGTTAAGGGGTTGCCGTTGGCCTCATATGTCTTTTTTGTTCCTGGATATGTTTCTAAGTATGGTTCGGCATCCCTCTGAATGATCCTGATATACTTGTCTGTAGAATAGTGATGTAATTAATGACTCTAACAGAGCAAGACAGAAAACCACAGAAGAGCAGGAAAATGTTACCATATGGCTGAAGTAAAGACAGATTTCTCTATAACGCTCTGAGAAAAATATAGGATATAGTGACGACACGCACAGTTCTCAGGTTAACAGTAAAGATATTTTATGTAGCTGCATGGTCAGGCCTCTTTGTGGTTAGAAATCCCCCACAGTTTCCCCCTGCTTTTTATAGATGTTTTACTTGTGCAGTAGCGGATTTTTCCAAAGTAGTTGAGATGGTTAGATACGTACGGGAGATGATGGTGCATATGGATGATGGCTCCTGTTGTAATCAGCCGCATTGTCTGACAACTGTTTTCCTCCCTGCCTGTTTGGGTGGCTGGTGATTTATGTGGTGGTCTTTGCATTCAGTCCTTAGGGAGGGACAGCCACCGAACAGGCTGGAACAGCTCAACTCAGCATTCTTCTCCTGTCACAACCAGCCTTCCAACTTGTTCCTCAGACTACACAAAACAACCCGTACGGAGAAAAATGACCCCCCTTGCTCCCAGAAAGGAAAATAATCTATCTGTTTTGTATGAGAAAAGGTTGACAAAAGTGAGATACATAGTGAGGCACAAAACAACAGCAAACAAAACAGAGTGTAACAAAGCCCAAGGCTGAGGAGAGAGAGAGAGGTGAAGTACGGGATAAAGAATGGGCCACCCTGGGCACAAGGAAAACTCTCAGCACCCACTCCCCAGGACTCAACAGACAATAGTCCATCTGCTCGAGACACACAAGCGCTTTCAGTCTACAGAAAAGCCCCCTCGTTTGGATTCAGCCTCCCAGTATCTTTCTCTCTCCTCCTTTTTCGACCACCCAGACACTGCCGCCGCCCCATCTCCCCACTCTCGCACATCACACATATGCAGGAGATGATTATAGTCCTCCCTGTCTTACGGCCCTGCCTCCAGTTTTTTTAGTATCCACTGGAGACAGATCCTACAGATAGTTCAAGGCAGACAGAAGCTCTGTTCTATTGCTGCTTAAACCCTTCTCTTTAGCAGACTATTCAGCTTGAAATCAATTAATCTCAAGCCTGCCTGGTAAAAAGCCTGCAGGAGGGATTTTAGTTGAAACCGGCATTTTGGGTTTTTTCCAAGAAAATGCGCAGCTGAGAATTCCGTTTTAGGTGTTATGAGGAGCTAAATAGAATACTGATCCATTGCACGGTCTGTCTCATGAGATAAAAAGAAACCCCCTAAAAAGACCACCCCCCCTTTACTTTTGAAGATGCATATAATGAATGTGCACACATATGTCTGTCTGCTTGACAGTCTGTGTTTCTGTATGTTTGTTTGTGCCTTTGTGTGAGCAGTGCTGTGGCTGGGACTCAGTGTCGTCCTCAGCGGAGCAGTTGAACCTCCTGAGATGTGGCTCTGGGGTTTCCTGTGCTCCCTTGCTTTGCCATGCTCTTTAATGACAATATGGTGGCCCAGGCAGTGGCAGCTCCTCTGAGAAAAGGGGGTTGGCGTGTGGGGGGGGACAAGGGCTGATTAGCAAAGAAGCCAAAGATGTTTACCAGGCTTTACTGCTCTCTGTTTTAACCCCTATCAGGCACTCCATGGAGATTAGGCTTTCATTTTGACTCCAGCAGCCCAAATGCAGCTTATCTTAGCTTAGCTTTCATCACGTTCACTGATTCCTGATCTGATACGAGACGGTCTCACTTTTATTTTGTTTGTTAATGGAGTTTTTTCATTTTACGAGCATTAAATCTTAATTAATGTTGCAGGACGACCAATGCTCCAAACCACAGCCCCTCTCCGTACCATCCACCAGGCTCCTAAGGAGTCCTGGGATGTTGTGGCCTGGATTTTTAAATGTTTTGGTCGGTTTATGAAAAGAGTTTTAGTCTTAACATGGTTGGCAGCTTGCCTTTTTGGTCCCGAACTGATTCTGGTGATGATAACTAAAGTAAATGCTTGTGTGTGTACATGTGTGTGTATGTATGCATGGGTGTCTGTGTGTGTGTGTTTGTATGTTCTTGTGAATGTTACAACCAGAAAGCTCTTGACGTGAAGTAGATGTTAATCCTCCCTCTAACTAAGCTGCCAGCTCTTGGGTATAATTTGAACCCATCCAATCTAAATCTCACCGTGCCTCTTCACTAAGTGGTAGGTTGCGGACTGCAGTTTCCGTCTGTGCGTGGCAGCTTTTCTCTGATGACATGATGCGTTGACCCTCCCTCTTGAGTTCCATGCATCGGGCCGCTGGTTGTACAGTCGCGTAATCCGGAAATGAGTAAGTGGCAGGGAGTGGGGATGTTCTCTTTAAAGCTTAGCTATGTGCCTAGCAATGATGAGAGGGTTCAGCGTGGGGATAAGAGAAGCTCGGCACGTCCCTGTGGTCTTACTCCTGCCACAGCCACTTTTCAGGGACAGACAGAATGGGTGCTGGCAGACGAGGACAGGCCCCCTCCTGTCCCTGCTTCACACTAGTTCATCACGGATGTCTCTCTATGGCAACACGCGCACCTGTGGGAGTAATAACCACAGCCTGCATGACTGTTGTTATTGTGTTTAACAGAAAGCACGACAAGCTCCCTCTATACAGTGTATTTTATATCTCAGATATAAATGCAAATATATACTTTATGGAGCTTAATTTACTTTGAGCTATTTTTATTATTAAAAACCAACCGAAACACTGAAAGCAGTAACAGCTACCTTGGGAGATTTGTTTACTATGGGAGGTGATGCTGCAGATTGGTTCCATCTATAATAACCGTAATCAAATCAATACCAGTAAATATGTCTCTTGAGCTGAGCAGGCTTGACGTTAACGACTGAACTGTTGAGATGTAGCAGTACTCTGGAAAAAGGGAATAGATGATTTATTTGCTGAGGAAATCGCTGTCGCAGCAGCCCTGCTCACAGCCCTCTCCCTGGTGCCCAGTGGGCCAATTAGACCAGCCTCTAATCCAAGGTACAACACCTAACTATGCCACCTGAGAGTAGACGCACACACAACACAGGCCGGCTGCTGTCAAACACATTTCAGTCACAGATTCTCTTCCCCCTTTCCATTTTGCATTCTGATCAACCTCTCTCCCGTCTCGATTTCACTCCCTGTCTCTCTCAGTACCTGATCCACCCTGGGCCCCGTCGTGCAGTATGGCTGCATGGCCGTTGCCATACAGTTGCTGCCATGCTCAGGTGATTAGGCCTCATTATGAAGACATTTGTGCTACACTAATTAACGAGCCTGTTGTGTTGCCTCTCAACGTCTTCTCTCTTTCCCTCTCATGTCCCTGCTTCAGTTGGGGCTGCGGTCTCACACCTGCTCCGCAGCCTGACGTTTGCCCTTGCACCGGAGCGTCTACCAGATTGTAGACTTCACACTGCGGCTCCACTCCTGCAACAAAGTGTTGACAGTTAATTTGACGTCACCTTCATCAAGAGCAGCAATAAATCAGAAATGCTGTGACAATCGCTGCAGACTGGCAGTGTGTCAAGCACGGCTGCGTGGATGTTTGACACTGTTTTGATCATATTTTCATATGTATGCTTTCATCCCACACTGATTATGTAGCTCTGTGCACGTTTCTGACTAGACACTTAAAACGGACAGTCAGTCACTCAAACAGTCAGGTTTAGCAGCTGTTAGGAAAAGGACAGCCCTTTAATAACTGCACTGTCATGTACATAGAAAAAGAGGCCTCATCTTGTCCATTCAGCACCATTAAGCATGTGAATATTGCAAAGACTCTCAACAGACGGGTCTCCATGTTCCGTTGTTGCCACTGGCCTCCTCTCAGATGCAGTCCCATTAGCAACTGGTGTCAGGGCAAGGGCAAATCTGGGCGGGAATGGAGGGTCTCCAGGGGAAAAGCGGGAGGCTGTATGGTGGCTGAGGATGAGGGGGATGGGTGTCATATTGCAAATCATCAAACAAAGCAATGAGATTACTGCCAGTAACTGGTTTTAATATCAGAGCTCAGATATTGCCAGAATCTCCACTGTGCCAACTTAAAAATGTCAAACATGATTTAAAAGGTTATTACACTGCCTTGTGGGGAAGAAAAGATCTTTTCTTCTTCTTCTCTGTCTTTTTTCAGCTGTTTGATTTTTATAATAAATCTCTCTATTTTCTCTCCGCTTCAGCCATCCTGTCTGGATTCTGACAAGTATACGGTTCAGTATAGTTTCTGAGAGGAATCAGCGGTGAGAAAAATACCAAAAATCAAAACATATTACACTCATCTCATAAAAATCAATGTGCCAGCTGTTCCGCTCCAAAACAAGTCTTTCAGCTGGAAGTCTCTGGTAAAACTACACTCTATAATATCCCACATTGATCTCAATGTGGGGTCTGTGTTGTCTCATTTTGGCTCTTGTCATGATAGGAGCCTATTGTGTTCCTGTGTGATTGCTATGATCTAAACACACAGGGAGCCCCCGATCCTGTTGTCTCCCCCATGTTGTTGCCGGGGGAGCCTCTGTTGGAACAGGCCTTTCCAGGGGCAGGCCTTTGATACTTGCAGAAACCATTAGATGCCTCGTTCAAGCACATTAGTTCCACTGTTGACGAGGGACGACTCAGGAGGACTGGGGGGGACTGCAGTGGCCTTGTACCTTGATGTTAGACTTAGGAAACCTCAGTCAGAAAGGCTGCATTTGCAAATCCTGAGCTTGGGTCAAAAGGCTGCACTTCCACTCCACTCCAATTCTTCATATCCACTGCTTGTCGTCCCTCTTGAGCATTATTTTTCCTCAAGCCATAGCTATAAGTCTGAGTAGCATGCATATGCAGTGATTTTTAAATCCCCTGCACCTGCTCTCTCCTCCCCACTGCTTCCACATATCTTGGCCCCTCAGGGGAAGAACAGAACTGATATTCTTGCCACCCCTATCCACCCTCACCCTCCCACCCATCACCACCACCCACCATCTCCTGCTCCTCACTCATTCCCCTCCTGCTGGAATGCCAGCATGATGCGATATGTTTGACAAAGTACAAAAAAAAAAAAAAGGAAAGGAAAAGAAAAGAAAAGAAAAGAAAAGAAAAGAATAGATGCATTGCAATGCAACCTGCTGAACTGGAATGATATATATGCATCAGAAATGACTCTTTAAAGTCATACAATGCTGTGATATGCTAATTATTGCCTGAGCCACTTTGAATAAGCTCTTATTTTTACACCTGCATTCGGTGATCATTGTGTCTTGGCACCTGTACCAGATCGGTGTGCTGAAGCCTTTGTTTCAAGCTTGAATTAACTTCATCCTCTTAATGGAGAATTACATGGTACAGAGACGCCTTGGACCCCCGGAGAGAGCAGTGTATGTGTCTATGAGTTGAGCCAGCAGGCTTTGCACTGCACATTCTGCTCCTTTTTGTCTCTGATCAGCAGGTTTGTGGTGTGGCATGTTAAAGTGGCGTGTGCTCATTTTCAAAATTTGTTTGCTACATAAATCATTGGCTTTCTCCGTTGTACACTGAGATGGAAAAATGGGCAGGGTGTGAAAAAGCGCTCTTTAAGCACCCCCAGCTGCTCATCTGTCCTACACTTGGGATCCTCCTCATACACAAGTGAAGACTTAAGCAGTGCAAATTGAAGCAATCCATCAAAACAGGGAACACTTTGTTTAATCTTCCACTGTCAGATATTTAATGGCTCTGTTATTGCATGTAGGGAACTGCAGCATATAGGCTTACTGTTCTCAGTAATTTAAGAGTTAGAGATGTGACTACAGATATGGAGGGGCATGTTATGTATATGCATAGACTGAGTGACTAATAGAGCACCGTTTGTTGTGGGAGGTGCGTTAAAGGGAATAGAAGAGCGCTGCAGAGAGCATAGTAGCAAAGTGAGTTAGACAAGAATCAAAGAGAATACAGGAGAAAGAGAGTATGCAGAGAAGTGGAAAAAAGTGCAGGAATAATAAAACAGTCTCTCTGGCAGGCAGCCAGGCAGAGTGTGAGGGCAGGGTTCAGATAAAAAGAAGAATAGGAGCATTGGAAGTCAGCCAGTCAGATTTCACAGTTTTTTCACTCCCCTTCTCCTCCCCCCATTTATTGTCAGTGCCAAGATCTTTTGCCAGAAAGTAATGGAAACTCCCTTGTAGCTAGCGTTCCAGTAGTTGAGTAGAAGAGGGTTTGTTGAAAGACTATTTTGATTACCGTTGTCTTACATATACTGCGTGTATGGATAGAATACAGATCTGCTCTGTATCTGACACCATTTGAAAAAAACATGACTGTGTTTTATGTGTAAGTGGCACTGTGCCTGTCTGCTGCCATCCTCGCCGACACCATCTCATCCCATCGCTCCTTGAATCGACCAGATGGAATTCCAGCAACGTTTTCTTAACAATTACTCATAGATTTTTAACAACAAACTCTTTTCTTAAAATTTTGTTGTTTGTTTCTGGAAATATGCGTGGGATAGAGAGATCAGATCCATGGCCAAGTAAGAGTAGCCTGGGCAGCCACCATGTGTGAATGTGACATAGTGAAAACAAAGCAAAGAGGTGGTGAAAAAACCATCAGACTTTGTTGACCTTTCCTGCATGGAGACAGGATTGGGAAAAAAGTGGCCTGCAACCCAAAACAAACCATGACAGAAGAGAAGATGCATGGTACAGATATTGAAACCTGCTTGTGCAGCTGACATAATGCCCCACAATGACACTTATTAAACCGTAACAAGCTTGCCCTTGGCACCCCATCTTTGGCCCCGTAGCCCCCACCTCCCCTCAGAGCCCAGAGGTTTGTCAGCGCAGTGAGAGGAAAATGCTGACATTGTGGGCTGATGCTGTTCCTCGTTATTGCAACCCAGATCTCCGAGCTGTCAGGGGCTAGCTGGTGGTGACGTGGGGAAATTGGACTGACTTCTTTCTGGAGGGCATTTCCCCCCCCTGCTGTGTCCTGACCTGAAATTCGAGAGAACGGCAACTAGTCACTGGACCATCACCTGCTTGTAGTACTTGGAGAATCAATGGCAATTGTACCTTAACTAAAGGCGGCAGAAGCCAGTGTTTGGATTTCAAAGTTTGTTTAAGAAAAGAAGCGGATGGCTTAGCTTTTTTTTTTTTTCCTCAGCCCCCTCTCTTTCAGCTGAAGTGAGAGGCGTCATGAGAGAGCAGGATCTTTTGCAGAACTCACCAGTGGAGAGAATTTATCTGCGATTAGTAGAAGATTGGATAAATTAATCCTTTGGAGCTACTTAAAGGCTTCTCAGTCCATTCTCCTAGGGGGGACAGAGGCCCGTGTGGCAGGCTCACATCCAATATCCACACGTACACACACGTGCACATGCTCACAAACACCAATCCAAAAAGAAATACAAAAATAAAAAAGGTTCAGTCATTAAACAAGACTTCACAATAATGCAAATGTATTCAGATAATTTGTGTTCACACATATGCACACAGTGGAACACACACACACTGATGCTCTACCCACAAAATCCCTTCTCCACCACCTGCTAACCCACATCCATAATGTTTTCCTCTCCCCTGCAGCTCATCAGGGATTAGGGAAATTGCCTGGAATGAAAGAAATATGTTCTTTGATGGCCCCTTTTCATGCGAATGGTGGCACAAGATGCAGCTGGAGGTTCTTTTGGAGCCAAGGGAAAGGGTTCAGCTGTAGAAAACCAAATCCAGTGAATGACATGATGTTGTGGCCCATTTTCTCACTAGATTTATCAGTTTTGCTTGTGCTCTTTACATTTTAGGGGGAAACATTATGGATCAGACATCAGTTGTGTGCACGTGAAGTTCATCGTGTTTGTCATATTCCCTGCATTCCCTCTGAAAATGAGTCAGGAAATCCTGTAACTCCAGTATTGCCCTTCCCTAATCTAATTGGCCCTCCAGCTTGCAGAACTGCTGGAACACTTTGCTGTGGTGTTACATGATGCTGCTTCAGTTCCAAAAGTGCACATGGCTTCTCCCTCATTTGTACCACATGTAGGCACCACAGCTCATGCTGCATAACCACCTGGATGCCAGCAGCCTGATGGTGAGGGTAGAGGTAATGAACCCCTGTGCATGCGTGGGTGGGGCTGTAAGGGCAGACGAGCGGGTTGTGGTCTATAATTGTGCCCAGTGTGACTGCATGTTGAGGGTTTCAATTGGCCCATCTCTGCTTGATGGTCTGCAAATGTTGTACATCCTTTTGGGGGTGCTGGGGGCCGGGGAGGTAATTGAAGGGTTTTAGCAAGGACTGCCATTGTACCACGCAAGTTCAGGTTTATCACCACAGGAAAGCAACACATAGGATCTTTTGGGATAGAGTGTGAGGAACATTTGAGTACCCAAACCTCACCACTTCCTGGGCAGGAGGATAATTATTCAAGGTCGTTTTTTGTCTTTTGCCAGTGTAACATAAAGTATGTGGTGATGTGTGTTGATTTACATCATGCTATATGGCCAGTTTAGCAATATTATTGCTGTAGTGAGACAGTTAAAGATTTGAAGGTGAGAAGATCTAATCAGTTTAATTGTCAAGGAGAGATGTATGCAGCCATGAGTCATTTTAATGCCCCCACTCTTCATTTGGCTGCCTTTCCACCAGTCAATGGCGGTGCACAGCATGCATCAATCTATTAACAATGTATATGTATTGACTGGCTGTGCAGAAATGTTTATTCCTGCAATTATTTGTACCTACTCTCATCCTTATGCATTTCCTCACCTATGACCTTTACACAGCCGCAGGCGTTTAAGGAGTGTTATTATGATAAAGAGATGGAGGAAAGCGTGCAGACTTTGACAGTATTCAGACAAGCATAAATACTGAAATGAAACTGGTTTATTAACTAAAATATTCATGTTTTTATTTACCAGTAACAAGGGCCTTCACACTATTATCTTTTACATCTGTGTAGCTCTGTATATGGACACATTGCAGGAAATATAATGTTGTCTGCTTTTTTGGTTTTATTATCAACCAAACTCATAATTAATTTCTTTCATTCTAAGCGGTTCTTTTCTCTGTGCCTGTCTGTCCCTCTCTGTGTCTTCAGCGGAAGGACAAATATCCAGTTTTTGTGTGTCTTTTATTAGACTCTGCTTGGATGTTTGCTTTGTTTTAACCGCAGCAGAGAGGCTTTGATCATTTAGAGATGGACTTTGCTTTTTTTAGGACATATATTTCAAGTGTGTGCTAATGATCACCGCAGAGCCAGATGTACACAGCAGATACTATACAGTACCAGAGGGGCAGAGAGAGTAGGGTGAATCATTCAGAGTATATTGTGTATGCATATATTTGTGTGCTTGTTGGCTTGTTTCTTCTTGTAAAAAAATTATACTGTTAGTTGGAGTGCAATGTGGCCTAAAGTTTCCACAATCCCAGTGCAAAGGAGTGTGGCCAGTTTGTTGCCCCAGTGAAATGAAGGGTGGAAAGGAGGGGGAGAAGGCTGGATTTAACATGGACTCCTCCAACCCAGGGCTTGGTCCAAGAACCACAACCAGGCCAGAGCTACTCCTCTGCGGTCATGTAGCGTCCTGGCAAAGGAGGGCAGCACAAAAATAACAGCAAAGAAAAAGGGAAGTCATTATGGGGCTGGGTTAGTGCTCACACTGAATTATTATAATGGTGTCCAAAATAAACATGCACACCACAGCTTGTTGGTTTTATGAGAAAATAGGGAAAATGATCAAGATAGAAAAATAAATGCAATTATAAAACTGGCTTCATATTTTCTTTGAAGTCAAAAATTTTCTAATTTCGTTCTCGTTCTGCTCTTTTAGCCAAGAGAGTTGGCAAGAGGTCCCTAAATTTCTTGATATGATTTTCGGGTCTTGAATATAGAAAAAGAAAGTGTGAAATAGAGCTATTCAAGGACTCTCCTGAATGGATTCCCAAGAACATCAGTGAAGAAATACATGAACATTTCGCCAAAGTAGCATTGTCCAGTTTTTCAGCAGCATAGTCATAGTTTGACCTCCAAATGGTCTTTCCTTCAGTCTGAAAATTGTTATGAATAGACGCAGCAACGCTCACACACATGGCCTCAAATAGCACATCAGCAAAAGAGACTCTAAATCCACTGCTTCCCCTACTGTGCTAATGGAGGGCTCATATCTTCTTAGACCCACAGGATAGTTGTGCTGTATACCTTCCCATTGTGAGGCTAATCTCTAGTTTATTGGCCAGAGAATTTCCCTCTAACCACAACAACTAACCCTTAGAAACACTCCCACAAACCGCACAGGGTCATATCTCAGGCAATTAAATGAGCTCAGCCCAACATATAAGCTGCTGCATCCAGGCATCAGGAAGCAGAGAGGCAGTACTTTCATGGGGTCCTAAGATGGTGACTGCCCTGGGGGCTATTGGAATTGATTGGATATCCTTACTTAGGAATGACCGAGCTTCTCTAAGCGCTTAGCATGCTGACCTAAGATAGATGAGGCTATTGTCCTCTTGGCAATTTCCCCACAAATCCACTTCTCTGCTGCACTAGACTTCAGTCCACTTCAGTCTTGCTCACTTTAGTTGTCGGTGCTTCAAGACAAACCAGATAAATGAAGTGACCCAGGGGTGGTACCTCTCCCCTCTTGTCTTTCTACCCATCTCTCTTTTGAAGAGCAATCATTTCCACCCCAGGGTCACAGGGCTGTAAAGGTGAAATAGCTTTGTGGTAGCTGAATAATGCAAGATGCAGTCAAAAACTTCTTAGACTGTCCCTGTTGCACCTGAACAGTGTACTGTACAGTGATGTCCATGTAGCATGTAACTACAACCTATGACTTAAGTAAGTAAGTATTCCAAGTTTGGTCCCTTGATTATCATCAGGACCTGAGATACATGCATTTCTGTGACTGCTGTTACTTGCACATTTGCAATTTCATCATGGACCAAAACCTCAGGTCTACATTTACGAACCATAGAAAAATCTTCATTTTGTGGAACAAAAAGAAGTGG
>JAQNCA010000029.1:19857454-19879469 GCA_029783725.1 Acanthurus tractus | reverse complement strand
TCATCATGGACCAAAACCTCAGGTCTACATTTACGAACCATAGAAAAATCTTCATTTTGTGGAACAAAAAGAAGTGGGGGACGGGATGTGAAAGTGTGATGTTGCATCTCAGTTGCCATAGTGGACAGTTCAAATTACATTCTCAGCTTGCCTGATAAGTATCTTGTGAATAAACTGTATTTAATCTTTCATACACTAGTTTGTTCAATTATCCTTTTCCCACTAGAATTATACATGTTTCTCAATGAGTTTGTTTGTAATTTTAAGTGACTGTGACCCAATAAACACATTATAAGAGCAAAATTTTAGATCATGAAGAAATCTGATAAGCCATGAGAATTTTTCAAGAATAAAAAAAAATTACAACAGTCTAGCCACTATTGAAATTAACTGCTATTTTTAATCATGTTTGTCTTGATTTTTTTTGTATGAAAATCCTTTTTTTTTTTTGTCGTCCATTGGGTTTTCCCGCCTTCCAGTGCCTATACTTGCACACATGGCTTTTGTTGTAAATAACTAACTGTGCTCTTTTTCTTTGCATTGTCTAAAATTACATATAAGTCATTGTTATTTAATGGATCAAGTTACCAACAATAAGGTAAAAAATAAAGTATAATTGGTCATCAATGAGTCACATTCAGTTTTGCCCTGGGGATGTATGTGTAATGCTTTCACGTGAGAAATATATCCTCAACCATTATCTGTGACGTTTTCAGGCCATTGGTAGTTTTGTGTTCATTGAAAAACCTTAATGCAAATCTTTCTTGCCCCGTCCTTCTCCCCCCTTTTTGTGTGTCCATCATGTGTTTAACTCTAAACCCAAGAAGAAACCCAATCCACAGTTGCAATGATGGATAATTTTGTAGTTCAGGATCCACATGTTGATCTTTAAGTCAGTGGAAAATGACACATATATCCAGAAGTTTATCCCATACTGTGTCTCACCAAATGTGACACAGGTTACTTTCACCCAGGCTGGAAAAAGCTCCTGTGCAGTGCAAATATTATCCATAAAAAAAATCCTCCCGTCTGTTGGCATTAAAATGTAATTGCCACAAATGTATGCTGAAAGTGTGCATGATATCTTTGACAACCATAAAATATGTAATAAACAGCCATTTTGCTGTGAGCCAAAGGGCACTATACCCAGCTTATTACTGGGTTTGGTAAAAATCGCAAAGCCAGGCTATCACACCACAGACACACAGCACCTTTCAGCCTCACATCCCAATGTATACCCCCATCGCCTTTAGCCTGCAAGTGGATGTCAGTTCACGGGAATTTAAATTGTTTTTCTTGGCCTCAGACAATGGAATGATAATGGATAATGGTGATCCGCCAGGCATAAAGAGGGAGAAGAGAAAGAAAATGGTCAAGGTTGGGAGAGTAAATTTCCTGGGGTCAGAGGTCTAGGGATTAGCAGATGTCAGGAGGAGAGCTGGGAGGATGGGGTGATGCAGGGGTGGAGGGGAGAAGAGGTAGAGGGCATGTAGAAGTGGGGATAGGGAATATGATAGTGGTCTCAGACTGGGTTCTAACAGTAACCCCAGGTCACAATAAGTTCCTCTAAGACCTATGGGAAATGCAAGGTTTGCTTCCCTTCTGTTCTAACTGAAGATTGCCTTTTGTTTGCTTTTAACTAACCAGTTGTTTTTTTCTCTTTTTCATGTCTGCTCCTGAAAATCCTTTTGCCTTCTCCTGTGTTCCTCTAAACAACCATCTTCCATAGGTAAGTAAAATGTCAGCACACTAAAGATAAACATATTCCTTCACAGTATTTGAGTTGCATGCAGAAACTTTGTTGATATGCAGCACAGAAAGAACCTTAAAGAAATTGAAGTTTTGATAGAGATACAGAGATCATGACAGCTAGCAAAAGACTAAGAAGAGTCAATCGCTTGGTTTAGAACTAATTCCTTTAACAGGATTTTCAACATATGTTTTCATGCCCCTCAAATTACACACTCAAACAAGGATCCTACCCAATTCTCCCAGGCTGAGCAGTTAATATTTGTTCTGAGGACCCGTCTGTGTGTGTTTAAGCCCAGCTGGGATCTTGGTGAGTGCAGAGGGAGCAAGAGAATGGGACACTGAAGAGAAAATAAGATCTAGAAAATCAGCTTAATTGGTTTAAATTAAAACAGCACAGAAGAAGTTGGAGCGGATGTGGACTGAGGTATTTTGGAACCATGCACTTGTACAAATACAGTACATGTGCATGTGTGGGAGGGCACCGCAGCGAGTTACTAGTCTTGCCTCAATTCCCTCGTCCGGGGTTTGCTTGGCACCAGATGGGCTCCCTTAGTGAGGAGCAGCTGAGGAGCTTGATGTGCCCCAGCAAGGCCCTGTGTGGAGAAGTGAAGAGGCCCCGCCTTCTGTATATGTAGACCCATAGGGGAGGGGGGTTTGAGGTATACAGGCCTTGTGAGGGCTGTTAAACTTTCATCTACAGTTGTCCTCCCAACCTCCACAGCTGGTTTAGTCCATATCTGTGGTCACAAAGAGGCCAAAGGCAGGGTCAACAACCTCTCCTAAGCCATAAAACATACATCACTCCCTCAGAGGAAGAACGTCCACTGCTCTATTTCTTTCTGTCATTATTCCTCACACAAGCTCTGCTGATGCTCCCTCTCCACACAATTATTTTGGGTTCAGGGAAACTGTCTTTCCCCTTAATGTAATGCTCTTTTTGTGGCTTTCGTCCACCTGTGTGATTTCACTCCCACTTTTTTCGCAGGGAGGCAAATAAAGGTCTTCACAGTCTGCTCCGCATGTTGTGTATCACACTCCTAGCTGTATCTGCTTCAAACAACATTCCTCCTGGCTCGCCGTTATCTCCCCAGGGTTACTGTCAGGGGGAGAGGGAGGCGATCCAGACAGACTCCATCTTGTTGGACCACGGTCCAGATAGCAGCTAGTGAGGGCCACCTTTGTTACGATGACCTTCTGTATCACACAGGGAGAGACACGTAGAGCATGCAAAGCCTCAGATAAAAAAATAATGACGGAGAGGGTAGTGCAGTGTTTTATAGTGTGAACCGAGACAGTAGCAGGAACTCTTTGTGTCTGCTGCAATCCTGCTTGTACACTGATTTACCTTGCATACTTTAAATTTAATAGCACAAAAGTGAAATAGGGCATTTTTTTTCAAGAGCAGGTGGCTCTAGTCACCAGACAGCATTTCAGCATATAATAAGTGTCTCAGTCCAGGACAAACTATGCTGGTAGTTTGCTGATAAGGCAGCAGTCTGGTAGTGGAGTTGTTGAGTCAGGGAAAGTTTCTTTCTACCATAGTTCAAGTTCAAACCAAGTTGACAGGCCAGCAAGGGTTTAAAACACTAAATCAATGTCAGTTTTGAAAAATGCTGGTTGAACCTGCACACTTGTCTAAATTGTGGAAAACATCCAGTAATTTTAGCACTAAAAACAGTCAAGAAAACAATGAAACCAATAAAAAAACACAAAGCACATGCCAGACAATGTTTTTGTCTGCACAATGAGAAAGAGGCTTTATGTCATTTGGTTTCATTTTTATTTCTCTCCAGAGGCACTTGATGACATAACCAGAATGAGTGAGAAAGAGAGAGGAAATGACCATCCATAAACATGGCATGTTTCATCTGCTCTGTTGTGATTATTGGAGAAGGCAGAGGAGGTTGTCTGTAGAACATCTTTAATGGCCATCTCCTCTTTTTCTGTGACTGTCTGGACAGGCTGACAGTTCGTATCTCAGTGAGGCTGTCCAAGTCTGCCAGCAGGGATTCTCCCAGCCTGAATCTAAATCTTAAGATTTGCCTCTGCTCTGTTTGTGCGTGTTTGTGTGTTGCTGTGAATGTCTGTATTTGAGTAGGTCGGCCTTTGCATTCCGCATGCAGAACCGGGAAACATTCCTGTCCGGAGACACTTACATGTGAACACACGATTATGGAATATATATGTATACTGTATATGATATCTTTGAAATGCGTCAGCCTCAAGTCTCAGCTGTGTGGTTATCTGTTCATAAATCTTGACTGGGAACCTGGGGCAATCAGGAGTCATTCTGTACAAACAGTGAGTAAACCAACAGCTCTCGTGTGAAATCACAACTCACTGTAATGCTTGTTTAGACTGGCAGACAGGCATACTCAGTACTTAAATTACACTGCAGGTATTCAAATTGGAAAATTACTTCTGACTTAATGTGTGAATCAGTGAGTCAGGGGCAACGTAGAGAGAGGGTAGTAGTAATCCACCAATCAAAACTATCTGTGCAACTGCTATTGTTTGTAATGTAATAATACATAAATGGTCATTTATATGACAATTATCAAGTCCACATTAAATATATATATATATTTAGGAAACCAGTACAATAACTTATTCTTAATGCATTAGTCGATCTTTGATTGATTTTAAAAGTTTATCCTTGTATCTGTGTATTTCTTATCATGCGTTGTCTTTATTCAGCACAGAAGGAAGGAGAGATATTGATTATCAGGCTTCCCATTGACCTTGTTCTCTTTTCCATTTCTTCTCCGTGTTACATTCCCCCCACTCTTCAATGCTTGAAAGGTTTCTTTCTCGGATGACATGCAGCAGCTCAACCATACACTGTACTTGTTTGTCATCTCTGTCAGGCCAGCTTTCAGTGTCAGAATAAACCCTAAAACTTTCTCAAAGTAGTTATGAATTCCCAGGTTAACAGCGCCTGTGTTTCCTCTGGCTTTGATTCTTCATCCCTCTCTTACTCAGCGGATGGAGAGGGCAGGAGAGGGTATAGGACTTAGACAGCTTTTATCTCCCCAGCCAAGCTGCAGCGGAACTCTGAACTGCCTGCTTGCTAACCCTGTCAGTACCAGACAGAGGACCCTGGTGGAATGAGACCTGGGGATGACTTGTGTGTCACTCTTGGCTTATATCCTTTCCCTTCAATGCCTGAAAGCCACAGGCTTAGTGAGAAGGCAAGCTGAAACACACAGTGTGGGGAGTAACATTCCTGACATTGTTTCTTGAGCCAGTCAGCGGTAATTGTTTATTTGAATATTCCGGTGCAAGACAGCTTCCCTATGTCAATTGCTCAGAAAACAAATTACGATAAGCAGCGCTGTTGAGAGAAATCCGGTGATGAATGGAGCTGAAAGTCCCCATGTGTAGAACTTGGCAGAAAATCCTGCAGTTCATAGAACAGACTTGCACAGGCTGGGGTTTTTTTTCTCTCTCTCTCTCTCTGACTTACAGTATGGGGACATGCAACTGTGCCCTGGCTCCAGGATTTAACCTAATCTTCTTACTGACTCTACACACTTCCATGTTCTGTTTACAGAGTTTAACCTGCAGGCTGAGGAGAGCACACAAAGTGGAATCAGCAAAGTAGTCCGAATAAACAGTGCAGACCTTGGATTGCCATATTTCCGTAATAGTTAACTACATTAGAAGTTCTCCCATGGTCTTTTCTTTGCCCTGATGGTCATGTCCACATAGAATGTCAGTGTCTGGCAGTGAACACATCAAAGACTGTTTACCCATCAAACAGTCTGTGCAGAGTGGGAGATGTTTATTTGGCCCTGGACTCTCATTGAGCTAATGGGCAGGGTTTCACTGTTGATGAATTGTCAAAAAGAAAGTGCCACATTCCTCCTCTGATGGCACTTTGAGACTGTTATTGCTTTTTATTGCTTTCCTCCCTTAATGAGTGGAGGGGAGCCCAATTACCAGCAGAGGCCATCAGGTTTCATCTCTGTAACACATTTCAACCGGCGAGTATTATTATTGTTCATTAGGTTAGAGCCAGAATCTGTGTAGCTAATGAGAAAGCGGTGCAGCTAAGAACCCTCATGTACCAACAAGACCACAATTCAATTAATTATAACATATTACCTAATAATGCCTTGAGAGAGAAGGGCAATCATCACTTCTTATTTTGTTTTTTTTTTCCTTCCTTTAAGGAAGTACCACGGTAAGTTGAATTGTGAGGTATGTTTGTTTAAACGTCAACTCTCAGAAGGAGTTGAGTTCAGTGGAGGACTGTTGAATGAGATCTCTTTGTGTTTGTTGGCAATGAAAGGAGATTGGGGCTGGAGGAGGCCTGCCAGCACTGCTGTTTAAGTACACACAGTGTTATTGGGTTACTCAAGCAGAGGTGGGAGCGGACCCGGTGGGCCCAGATTAGCGTGGGGGAGCGGAGAACGGACAGCTGGGTGTTTCTGGTGGCACAGGATGGGGCTAGGCATGCGTTCGTGTGCCCGAAAGGGATAGAAGAAGATAGAAGGAGAGAGATAGAAAAAAGAAATAGGGAGCACATGCACAGGCGCCTTGATAGCCACAGTTCAACCATTTTCTCCGCCACATTTACTCCCTCTCCTTTCGGGGCCATTTCTCGTTTACAGTCTGTGGTTTAAACAAGAAACTACTTCCCTTGGTGTGAGATGGCTTTAGGTGAAAAACAGGGACTATCACCTCCATCTCCATCCCCGGTGACTCACCTCATCTTCTAGTCTACCAGTCCCGAGCTCACAAAGGTCTAATTAGCTCACCGGCACAGAACGCAGGCAGAGTAATTGCCCTGAGTGTGAAAACTCAGCCCGTAGCAACCTGGCTTGTGTACACATGAGGCTGCTCAAATAACGTGGTGCAGTGGCAGGCTGCCACCACAATCTTCTCTCCTTTATTTATTCACTTACTCAGTCACTTAGCCTTTCTTGTCATCCTCGCTCTGACTCCTAATCAGATTTACCACACTGTTAGGACTGTTTCAGTCTTATTTTGTTCTCAGTGGCTTCACTGCTTTTTTATTTGGATCTGTCAGTCTTTCATGGCTTTTTTCTTCCTTCTATCTTGTGGTCATAAGTTTGTTTTTTTTAGCATTTCCTTCTAGTTACCCTGACAATTAGTGGTGTAATTCGAGTTATGAATTCAGCTGTCTTTGATCTATTAGATCCTTGAGGATTTTTTTTCAGCTAATTGCTGTATTCTCTTTGTAAAGACCAGAGGTTGACTCAGTGATCACTGACCCCGGGGCAGTCAGTCCTTTCAGAAAGACACAGAAACTGAAATCCTGTTTCTGACTGGCGTGGGCTCACACACTCTGTAAATAGTAGCAGGTACATTAAATAACTTAGTGCTAAAATGATTCAAATGCAGTTATGTTTATGATTTATGTTTATAACAATTTAGTGGTTTTGAGTGTATTTAACAGGCTTCAGGGCCATGGCACTTACCAACCAAAAAAGATGCCAAAAACCTGATTGCTTTAAAAAATCCTGTCCGAGTTCTGTGTTGCGAATACAAAAAAACACAAACACATGGAGAGCTTTCACAGTGTAACGTGAAAATAAGTCTTTTTTGAAATAAATTGAGAGACTATTCACTCCCCCTGAGACAACAGTATTTAGTAATGTCACCTAGGGCAAGCGGGGAGGGGGTCAGAAGCCAGGGGGGTGAAAATGGAGCCATCTAACCTTCACCATCCTTCATTCTGATGGCTGGTTTAAGGGAGGAAGGAGGCAAAAAAAAAAAAGGGAGCTGGATCAGAGAGGAGCGCGGGGAGACTCAGACCAGGCTTCCCACTATGATGGATAGAGGATGTTTAAAGAGAAAAGAGCAGTTAATGCTGGTGAGGCTGCAGAGCAAAGGAATAAAAGAAGGAAGACTGAATGACATGATTCATCACTAGGGAAAAGGTATTAGTCTGATTGAAGGACCAGCAAAGAGAGTAAAAAGAGAGGGAGGGATGGACGGGGGGGGGGATGGGGGGGGCAGAGGCAGTGGCATAATCTCTGAGGTGTAAAGGTGAAGATTTGGTAAAAGAAGGAATTAATGCCGGCTGGCAGATGGAGCGTATTCCAGGGAATGTTAAATAATCATGCTGAGTCTAAAGAGAGCGGGGAGAACCGGGTATTGTTTTGTCTTATGCTGTGCCTTCAAAGTGCCATTTTTTTCCTGCTGTCTGTCTAGTGGTGGGTCGTGGGTGTTAGGGGGATTATGAGTTTTGCCAGGCAGACCAGGGTTAAGATGAATGGTTGTCCTTTTGGATCCAATATGGTCATTACCATTCCCGCATGGTGCCGCCAGATAAAGCCCCCAAAGCCTTTTTGATTCACATGGGTTTGTTGTCAGTCTCATTTTTCTTTTGTTTCTTTGTCTTCTCAGTTAACGCAGTACTATTTTATACCTCCTGGAGCAGAGTGAAGCCCTGTTTGTTACGTCTGCATACATTATTTCTCAGTCCGTTACAATAGCTATAAATTAAACATCAGTAGTTTACATTTAAACTGCATAGAAACGGAGAAAGAGAAGCAAAAATAAAATCAGGACTTTTTTTTCTATCTGAGATTAATAAAATGATTGGTCCACTCACTGTTACTCCTGTTTAGCCTTTGTGAGTATATTTTATTGAGTGACTGAGACTTGTGTCAGTAGGTTAAAAATAAATGAATTTAACTGTATATTTTGGCCCCAATTACATTTGGCTTTCTGAAGACAGTTGTTTTCAAAAAGGAAAGTATTCATCAGCTTTGTCATGGGTTGCATGCTAGGCTTTTTTTTTCTTGATTTATTGACATAGGCAGTCCTTGGCCAACCATTATTTTTGTCTATAGTGAGACACAACAATAAATGTGTTTCCATCTGTTGCCTTGGTAGCAAATAACAGGGTTTAAAACCATTTCTCACATGGATTCCCTTAATGGCTATCTCTGTCTCATTCTTCTCCAATCAGAGGCAAGTGTGATTAGCCATGTCAGTCACTGGTGAAAGCTCGTCGCACACAGTGCCACTGCAGTTTTCCGTCTGAATAGACTTAGGAGGAAGCTCTTCAGTGGCAGCCCGGACACTGGGGCCATTCATATTCACATCCTCTGTTGTAGTGTCACTTCAGTATTGTGGCTTGGGGAAATATGTTGACATTCCTCTCCACAGGATTAATGTAAGTCTTTGTGCTGTCCATTAGGGCTGAGCTGCACATTATTCCTAGCAAATAATAATACACTAAGGCTGGCTACATGATTATCTTGGATGGAAAATGGGCTTTAACTGACAAGGAGATGAAAAGTCACTGGGGTCTGGTCAGTTCATTGGTAAATGTAGCTGGTTTGGACCATTTCTGTGGAGCCTATGGCTGTGTGTACTTTTTGTGCATGTTGACAGCTAGTGGTAGTGATGGTGATCTGAGTATGATTGCGTGTGTTCATTCATGCATGGTGATGTGTGCCTATGTATTTGTTCAGGTTGACAGTAAAGAAATACATAGTTTACGAAGCACTTTGCCTTTTGCCCGTACACTATGCTTCTCCTTTGTGCCGCCCATGTTTGCTCAGTAGCGGGCACAGGCCTCGGCTCGGACCGTCTGTGGTGCTATGATTAAGTATTAATTCAGGCGTGTGATCGATTTCCCTCCAGCTGCCGCAAAAGAACTGAACACAGAGGGCAATGCTCAAATCCTGACTCGGATTAGTGTTCAACAAGAGTTCTTTTTTTCTCTTTTACTGTGGGCATAATGTACAATATTCACTACTGAGCCAACCACTCAGGCCACGCACAAAGAAACTGTCTGCACCTTCATGTCTATCAGCATCCTGTTTACTACTCCCTGTGTCTCCCCTTCCAAACACAAGGCTCAAGAAATGTTACTTCTACACAACGATTTGTTGTGTCTCGGTTCATCGGGGGGGGGGGGTCTGTAGTGCTCGGTTTTGATCCATTCAGCTCTCCCCCTGCAGATCACTTGATCTCTGACCCCCTGCTCAGGATAGATTGACACTCATGCCACTCAGGCAGTGGAGAGGCCTTCCCACCCCACCTCTAACCCTGCAGGTCACCAATTAGGCTGTGTGTCCGTCATCCAAATAGCCAGCCCAGACCCCCCTTTTTCCGTAGATGATACCCAGCCACATGGAGGCCATATTGGTCCTGTCCATTTGTCTTCATAAGGGGTCTATCACAGTTGAGACCTCCATAGCCCCAGAGGGGCCCCTCTATCTCTGGTCATGTCTCACTTGCTGCCTCTGCATTTCCCAGAGAGGTCCATGCATATTCTCATCAACTCTTACCTTGAGAAACACCTGATGGCAGGTAAAATGGCAACCTATTAAGTCCAAACAGTTGTGTTTTCAGCATGATAATGAAGAGGGGGAATGAGGTGCAGGTAGAGGACAGATAATGATGGCTTCGTAGGGGCTGTGGTGCACTGGAGCGTACAGTCAGGCTTTGCAGGCCAGTATGAGTATTTCCCTGGAATTGTAGGGTGAGAAATAAGACTGAAATGGCAGGCAGAGGCCAGTTAATGGGCCTGTCAACACAGCCAATCTCTCTTGAGTTTACTGTTCTAGTATCTTTTACTGTGTGTGCACGTGCTAGGGTTAGTATTTCTGACCATGTGAGCATACGTGTGTATACGGGTGTGTGAGGGCCCGCTCCCTCATCACTCAAGCTGAATGGACATCAGCCAGCAGTGAAATTAGACTGTCTCTCCCCCAGTGGTGGACTGTCACTGCTGAGATGGAAGGAGGGTGAGTGGTCTGGTCCCAAGGCACTTTTAGTGGAGGCCCATTTTGAAACGTTTAATGTTTGACACACACTGACACACTGTCAAAAGCACAATGACCTACAAACAGCCATACTCTCCATCAAAAAGGTATGACAAAGCCACAACTAGGGCCCACATACTCAAAGTCATGCGCCTATTAAATCAGGCAAGCAGTGCCTCTCTATTTTATCGAAACGCCTTTGTTTGGCACCAACTCAAAAACTAGCGGCTCGAATTCCAGTAAGCCAATCCGTTTAATTGCCTGACACAGTGGGGACAATACCTTTTGTTAGGCAGATACAATGATTTTTGGAGTGAGGTTTCAGTCATATTCCTGAGCCAGGGGCAGACTCCATTCACTCCTCAAGGACTGTACAGCTTGTAAGTGAACAAAATACTCAAAAAGAGATTTCCTAATCTTGGTTTTGCATTAATTTTGAGGAAAGCTTTGCATAAGCATCGATGTTTGTGTAACCATTTGGGACTTCGGATTGCTACATTTTCAGCTTTCAGAGATGCGATTGTGGGGTTTTACATGCATGTACATGCATGTATATGTGTTGACACAAGAATGTTAAAGTTAATGTATAGGCTGCCATCTCTCAAATCCAGCTTGTGATTATAAGGTAGATAATTACTACAAGGATGCTCTTCATACTTGACTGTTTCTCACACTGTTGGAATCCCCACCACTCTTTATGGTCTAGACATCATATATTCAACTCACTCCTTTATTTCTTTTCCTCTTTTAAATCTACATATTTTACATCAACGCCAGTATTTTTTCAGGGAAGATTTTCTTTCCTCATTCACATCAGTGTGCTTGGAAGTAGACAGGGGGCGCAGAAAGAGCTGCAGACGCGCTGCATGTTGTGACTTTATGGTGATATTGCTCATGCACTCCCTAAAGCATCTCTTTGTCTGACAGCTAAGTGGAGTGAGGTTACAGTCTCTTATTTTATCAGGCTTTTACCACTCCTCCGCTTCCCTCCATGTCCCATTACAGGTCATCCTACGGCATCTCCTGCCGCTGCGCTTAAATGTTTAAAAGCCTTTTCCCCTTCAGCTTTTCTGTTTGTTTACCTGTTTATTATGTTACCATGCCTCTCATTTATATAGTCTAGTGTAATGTTATTCTATCTCTCCTTTTTCTCTTTTTATATCTAACTTCTTTTTTTTACTCTGTTTGTTTTCTGCGTTTAGAATAAGTGCCTGTCCGGGTGCTTTGCCCTGGCATTTATAAGAATCTACCATTGATCCCAGAACTCACACCAGACCAAATATGTCCACTGAGAACTGGAGAAAGCAACTTGTCCTCATATACTGTATCTCTGTTAATTTATACAGTTATTGAATTTCTCCCAGCCTACCCTATGATCCTCTTGTTTACACAAGGTCTGGTTGTCCTTGCAGATTTAGCCAGTTTAATTTGCAGTTGCCTGTAAATGCTGTGTTGATTCACTGCTGGTAATTTAGCACGTGGCCACAAGGGGAGTGGACAGGCCCTGGTTACTGCTCATTAATAGTGGGGCTGCAGCAGAGAGAGTGAAAAGTCTTCTCGGCTCCATTGATTCACCGTCTCTGTGCTGCATAATGATGCAGGCAGCCCTGTCCAATGCCCTAGTTCAACAACCTTAGTGAAGAGACAGAAGACTGGCTTGGCCTGACACATATTACTGTCTCCACTCACAGCTCCCCACTCCAATGTCACCACCACTCTCCAGAGAGGGGCCTGCACTATGCAGGGTCCATGTTTTGGTCTCTTAAGTTTTCACCAGCTGTCAGTGAGTCTTAGTCATCTCAGAGTTCTGTGTTTGGACAGAAGGCGTGAGAACAAAGAGTTGTGTTTAGCAGGTGTCTCCTACAAGTACCATTTAATACCTCTAGTTTGTAATGTGGTGGTGGTACGTGTGTAGAGTGAGTCCTGATGAAGACTAATGGCTCATTAGCTTCCACTAAATCACTGTTGATGTCAAGTGAAAACAGTCATGACCCTCATGGCCTCTCCAGACACCCGGGGGCTCAGGCAACTGAACCCTGAGGGGTTAAAGGTCGACTGAAACAGTTAACAGAGCAAGAGTCACACCTGACCTGACCTTGCTGCAACCTGAGAGACAAAGAATTAGCTGCCACTGACTGGCCAGTTCAGACCCTTACATATAGCCAAAGCACACACACAAACACACACACATAAAAGGTAAAGAATGCTGGAGAAGGCTTCAGTGGTTCTGGAGATGCAGCTTGTGTTGTGACTGAGATAGAGAGTGAGGGAAAGCTGCCATCTCACTGTCCCCCTGAGGTGTGGAGATTATCAGAATCTTTGCTATGGAAGCAACTTTATCACATGTATAATGCATCATGCTAACTGTAAATATACTGTAACTGAAAGACCACAAAAAGATAAGCAATCAAATAATCTTTTATTTATCTCATTTCTCAGATAATGGTGTTGGTTTTTCATGTAGCAGAAATTTTGACCGGTGAGCACGACCGCAGATCAGTCCACAGATTAATGGCGGCTGAGAAACATATGCATGTGTTTGTTTTAGGGACCCCTTTCTTCTCTCACAAAGAGTCTGGTTCTGCCAGCCTTGATGCACCCCTGTGCACCAGCATGGTGGTGAGTCTACGCGTCTGGCTGGCCTATGTGTCAGAGCTGTTGAGGCCCTGTCTCCTCTCCAGGGAGTCTCCTTGCACTCGCTCACTTCATCCTCCTGCTGTTGCTGCCCTGTGGGACACTGTGAGGCGCACAGAGCCCAGATTGAGCCACTCTTGCTTGGCCCTGCTCCATTCCTCCAACAACGCTAATTACATCTCAAATGGTAATAGATGAGGCCTCGTTAGGAGCTCTCACTCCCTTGAAAGATTCACAAACATACATCAGAGGGGCCACTGATCGGTCTGAGCTTCCTCCTTCAAAGACTGGACTTCACAGGGAGCTGGGGGCCTGATTCGCTAATTACTCCTGCAGTTCCACACTGATGCCCTGTGCACCGCCTGCACCAAGCAGACAGTTTTTCTCGCATCACCAGCGCTATTCTCAGACAGGCCTACCCTCAAACCCAGGCCAAACTACACAGGCGTGTTAAATCTATAATTCAATGATCAAATTAGCTCCATGCCTATTTCTGTCTCGCTGTAAACCGGCTGCTAATGCGATGACAGTGCAGAAATCAGCTCTCCCATAGTCACTGGCAGTTTTAACCTCAATTTGAGGAACCACTGCACATTAAAGAGGGAGAGAAAAGAAATATGATGTCATTACAGTTCTCCAAGAAAAAAATGCTGACATCTCAACAAGTATGTCATTAGTGCTCCCCCTAACAAAATTAGCTTAATTAAGGCTAGCGTTTGTGATTAAATTAACTTACCACAAAGCATGTCATTTTCTGCACTCAGTATTAGAAATGTAATTTTATTCTGCAGAGATCCACTTAATGGGATGAAAATAGATCTAAAGTTGTGACTGTGTTCACTCAAGTGTGTCATCACTTCCTCTGATGTGGGTCGGTACGTAAATGTGAATGTCTGTGTGTGAATGTGTGAGTGTACTGTATCTTTATACTTTTTGTACTTTTCTGAAAAAAAGACATTGGTTCATACTGCCTGTTTTGATTTTTGTCAGTTAATTTTGCATGATTTTCACCTTTAGCCATCTTTGAAAGCTTCTGGGGCAAATTATGCATCTGCTCCTCTGACTGGTTAAGCCAATGTGCATATATAATATTGACCAGTATATTCTTCTATTGCAGTCTTTATTGGTTTAGAACTGTGGTCGGGCTCTCTCTTCATCGCTTAAGTGATTTCATTCCACAGAACCCCATTAAATTTCATTATCATTTGTGTTTTATTCGCTCACTGTTGTGAAGGAGAAGGAGTCAAAAAGAAAATTAGACCCTGCTCTAATTGTGGTGTGGTTTACAGTGGACCTGTTTGCGTGTATCGATCTGCTGTGAGAAATAATAATAAAATGGAAGCAAAGTGATTCAGGGAAGGAAGAGGCGGCAAGCGAGCAGGGCTCGTTACTGAAGGAATGATGTATTGATCGCGTCTGACAGGGTGCTGTGGACCAATCAATCCTGATGGGCAAGAGGAGCCTGTTAGGAGATTCTCCTGGGTCGTCAGGGTCACTCAGACAACAAGCAATGGGAGAGAAATTAACTCATCAAGGAAAAAGGGATGGATTGAAAGATGGATGCATGCATGAATAATCAAGAGAACAAAAATGTTGCAGTTATTCTGAAAATTATATAGTAAGGTATTTAATCATTTGTGTATGTCGCATGATAAGGCTAAGACATGCAATGGAACCTTCCACTCATGACTTGTACCATATTGGTGTTAAAAAGAAAACATAAAATGCAAAAAAAAAAAAAGAAAATTAAAAGAACCATGCAGTGTGTGCACATTTCCTCCTGCATGTTTGTACATGGTAAACAGCCGGCTGCTTTCTCACTGTTACAGTATGAATGATTCAAAGTAAGACAGCATTTCAAAAGAGAAATGCTTTTACTGAGGATAAATTAGCCGAGTATTAAGAAATAACCTCTGTCAAACAGGTGAATAATTCTCTAAAAATGAGAGAATAAAAAGGAGAAAAGATGAGTAATGATGGTATAGATACAGTATCATCCGTCTCGGCTGTCCAGTGTCTATCCAGGAAGCCTTTCTCCTTTCCCCTTGAGTACACTATAGCCGGCCTTACCCAAGCTAATTGATAGCCTGTACGTTAATTTAAGTCAGACATGAGTGGCTGCTATTAATGAAGGTGGAATTTGCTGGCCTGACAGTGAAGTGAGGGCTCACGGGAGAGTGATCAACAGCTTGAGGCGCAGTCTAGAGGCAGATGCTGAAGTGGTGTAGAGGAGAGCAGCCATTACATTTCAAGAAGGCATTCACTGTGAACTCAGAATGAATCCATTTTCACAGTAAAATTACCTCTATAAATTGGTCTAGGACCCATTTTCAGCATGTAGAGAAGAAGCGCAAGCAAAGTTTTCCCCCTCAATTGCTTGAAAAAAAAAAACTCATAGAGGATCATGATGAAATGAGCAGGAGGGGTCACTCACTGTGGTGGCAGTCATAAGATTGGGTTTGTTTGTGCTTTATCCACTCAGATCGATCGGTCTGTCCACACTGGCAGGCCATTTGCATTTTGCTCCCATAATTGCTTGAATTAATAGCACAGACATTTACATTGTATTGTCAGCCGTGAAGTGATTATGTTAATCAGCAGATGAATTTGAAAAGGCAATTTTAAACTGCTTTTTTTCCTCTCACTCTCTCTCTCTCTCTCTCTCTCTCTCTCTCTCTCTCTCAAATGAGTCGATCGACTTCAATCATCTAAGTGCTCTGAGAAAGAGTGGCCGTGAATTATTTGTGTTAATGACTGTTTTTTAGCCGGGCATTGGTGTTTGCACTATAATGTGACAAAGCAAATACACATTATTTGTTTCAGCATGTTTGTCAGCAACGTGGCGCTGCAGGGTCGTGTTGATGTAAAACATGCAGCAATTACCTGGTTAGATCAGACTCCTGTGGAGAATTCTAAGTGCTGGTTGTCTGTGTGGCGCGGTGAGGTCAGGGGTCCCTTCCCTCGGCAGAGTGCTCACATGTCACCTTTCTGCTATTTAAACAGAACCTCTTTGCCCCATCTCCTCTTATCTCCCTCCTTCTTTTCCCCTCCCATTTATCTGCTCCTCCCCTCCTGCCTTCATATTTAATTCAGAAGTCTGTGGAGCAGGAGCGCTGTGTGTGTGGGTTACTTCCCTTTAAGCTGGACTATTGCAGAAAACTGGCCATTTGAGCCCCTTTCTCAATAGTAGCTGTAATAACATTGGTTCTCTCATTGACCAAACTATCTTCAATGGCTCATTAATGTAAGACACATCTAAAAGGTAGTAGACATTTCAAGCATCATTATGTATTTTTTTTAAATGCATGCAGTGAAGGGGCAGGGGTGAGGAGGGCCACAGTGAAATGGACGCTGAGGAAGCAGTCATGCATGAGTGAAGGTCCTAGCTCTTCATTTAAAGACCCCTTTTGGAGGAGGAGGATGCTTTCTTGTGGCTTGTTATGCTTCCCCCACATTCAGACATGCTGTATGAAAATACAGCCCTCCATCCCTGCTATCATGAATTCAGTTATTCAGTTATTCATGGCTTGAGGCTGAATAATGAAAGACGGTGAAAAAACACTTCACTCTGTTTCTCTCGCTGCCTCTCTCTCTGTCTCTTGACTGGATTGCTACTTAGTTCTTGACTCCTATTGAGCAGGGGCATCATCAGTATCAGTGGAGTCAATAATAATTGAGAAAAAAGTCACTAAAATGACATCTGATATTCAATAATGCTAATGCAAATTGAAAATGATTAACTAATCTATACTAATCAAATTGTCTGAATCAGTGTCAGGCAAACACACACCTACATACGGGACATTAATGCGCGCAGCCTCTTCTCAAGTGCATTCCCACAGAATCCAGAAATGTATATGTATTTACACCATTTTCAGCCATACAGTGTGTTTGGTGAGAGTCTCAGCATCTTGACAGTGATCTATGCCATCAAAGAGCTCAGAGTGATGCGGCACATGAATACAGAAGTAGCTCTTTTTACGGCTGCAGCGGAGCAAAGGCTTGCACAGCACGGCGGCTGCGATTGCCACCACTCTGTTCTGCTCTTTTATGTGGCTGTGGGAGATGGAGGTGTTTGAAGTCGGGGATAAGGCTGCTGTTGTGACGCTGTCAGCCACCGCTTCATTCTTCAGCTACAGTCATTTGAAGGCAAGGAATCCAGCTTTGAGACGTGCTGAGCAGAAACCAGGAAACAGCCATAATCTTTGTTTAATTACAAGTGATCCAGAGGGAAACGGTTTTCTCGGTTCGCCTGAGATCTAAATGCATGATTGCTGTGTAGTGGGTCATCAGCTATTAGGGGATGTTTTGCCTTTGTTTCATGTATGGTGTTATGAATTAGCTTCTGACACACAGTAATCGAACACTCTCGATCAAACATCATATGGAGAAAACATGAACTCAAAATGTACCATCACAGACATTTATCCCATCATATTCCTGAATTTTCCACATGTGCCTGCATGGTTGTGAGTGTCCAGCAGGGGGCAGACCGCCAGACATGCAAAATACAATCTTGTGGAGGCTGTTATCTGTATGTGTAGCTCTAACTGAGGGTACTGATAAAACCCCACACACTAATTGGGTTTTACAGCAACCACAGTATCACAATGCTCTTTCATTACCCAAGGGACCGTGCGTCTGGTTGTTTCTGTGTTCAGACATACAGGGGGTTTGCAGCATCAGTGTGTGTGCATGTGTGTGAGTTAGTGTCTGCATGTGTGTGTCTGCTTCATAGATATGTGTGTCAACCACCCCCACCGATTTGAAGTTGCAGTGTCTGTGTGCAATCAGGGACTCCAGCAGAGGCAAGAAAAATAGCTCAAGTGGCGTCTGCAGCCACAGTAAATGTCCACCTGGACTGCAGTTGTTCCTCCTAATGGCCCCCAACGTCCTGCTTTCTGGATTTAGACATTTCAAATGTCATTGTATCACAGTGACCTTTCAAGGACCTAGAATTAATCAACGGAAAAAGATGTGCCTCCCCCTTAAATGGCAGGAATAGTCACCTTTGTTCCAGGCCTTAGATGGAACTGTCTTAAGAATTAAACTGATATTGAAATGGTTCAGAGGCTGCGTTTCCCATAAAAGGTCTGTGTCATCAAATCAGCAGTGTTTGTGCCTTCATTTGGAATAGTAGGCATCATTTCTGTTTCAGATAATGTGAAACATGATAATGTATTTTAAGCAGGAAATATGTAAAAAATGTGATGGTAATTGTATAACAAGAGACATTTCCTGTAAGAAAAATACTTAAACCTATTCTAATTATTAACTGTCATAAATGATTTATTATTGTTAATAGTCTATATATGTTAAATTGTACAATTACCAAAAGATAAATTTAACTTTTTCAAGTAATCTTCAGATCAGCTTTCCAGCGACTAAAAGAAATTAAATTAACCTTTATCAGTTGAAACAAATTAATTATATCCGCTGTTATCTTTAAAACTGCTTTACTATTGCAGATTTTTTAACTTTAAATATTACTTGGAAATTCTTAAGAAAAGTAAAGCTTTACCAAAACTCCATCAATTGTATATTTCCCATGACCGCTTCACAGCTTTAGTTTGTCTGCATTCCAATAATGGTGGAATATAAAGTGTCCCTCGTTGCTCCTAATGTTCATTGTGTTTATGACACACTGGAGAAAAACCACCTGATTTTCTCTTTTGACTGTTATTAGACTCGTGCTCAAAGCTTCAGCCTCAGACACTCACGAGCATCATTCACAGCAAACATGTAGCAGACCACAGCCATATCTGCTCCACCCCGACCTTCTATCTTTAGCAGTTCTGGCTCAGTAGTTCGAGCTCATTGAATTATTAGCTAATTGCCTGGTGAAATCAGTATTGATTGTGTGTTGCTCAGCAGCTAGTGGTAATAGTAGTATATAGCTGGTCACAAACTAGATTCTGCTTCTGGATGATTTGAAAGCTGGGGACTGTAAAGATAAAGGACACTGCGTGGGTGGAAGTGGAAACGCTCGCCCATGCACACACAGACACACACACACACACACGCACACACACACAAAGCTTACACATAAACACACATACAGTGTCTTTTAGAGTTGTGTCTTTGCTGCAGATTCAGTGCCCTGGAGAGCTGTGGGATCACTGTGCTGTGCTGCTGTTGAGCCACTGTCTTGTCCTTGCTATGTAGGTCATTGGTGCCCTCCAACGATATCTTATCCCATCTGCAGTGCAGTCAATACTGTTGACAGAACTCCAAATAGCTCGGGATTAGAAGTTGCCTCATTAACTTTGTTCCTTTGCCTAAATGATTAACCTCACATCTCCAGCCTACAGAGATGTATTGGACAAGTTTGCAGCTCCAACACAATATGAAAAAGTGCTGTTTAATCTTCCTTTTTGATGTGGTGCCTTAGAAAATTTAATGGGGCTGGAATAAACCAGGAGGAAAGAAATGGAGAGGTTTAAAAAAAAAAGAGGGCTGAGGGGCATAACAGGAATGGTTTAGACACAGTGCTCTGCACTGATCCCGAGCATGCCAGCCACTGGTGTGTTTCAGATTGTTTTCCATTTGCATGATAATATGAGCATGGATTGACTCACACACAGACACACACACCCATGTGAGCACACAGCAGGGTTATTACATGCAGACTGACTGTTCCAGCAGCCCAGATTACCTGAGTGAGTATCCTGGGTTTTTGCTCGATGCCCTGAAATGAATGAAATTCCCCCCATTAGCGGGCAGGTTACATAAGCTGAGTGTACAGGTATATCCAGCTGCACTGAGGCAGTAAGCTGATTACAGGTGGAACAAACACAATTATTCCTCTATAATGCAATTAACACGAATTGGATTGTGAAATAAGCAACCGGACTGTCATGGGATTCTCTTAAGATTTAGAGCCCCTCGGCAGAGAGACGCCAGAGAAGCCATAGCTTCAATAAATCATTTCAGTGCCTGGCCGATATGGTTAATGCCAGAGCTCTTCAGAACACGGGCTAAAGTCTTTTGCGTTACATAATGTTTAAATATGTGAATCATCTGAACAGTAAAATGTCTCTGTGTGTGTTTTTGGCTCTTAGGATTTTTTTTCTATCTGAAAAATGTAGCACAAAGGACTGTACATAGGTGCAACTCCTGCTGTTTGCCTACAGTAAAGAGTGATTAGTTTGTTGTTGGTGCATTGCTGTGCCATGTGCTGGGCAAATGTTTTCCATACAAACTGACAGGCTGCAGCACAAACACTTGAAATTGTAATTTGTGTGTGTGTGTGTGTGACAGTGTGATACTAAGGTGTGCCTAATGTAGCATTCATTTGCTGAGCAGGCAGGAGCACTGCTACAATTTATTCCAAGTATTTAGATGTTATGTGCAGCATTCAATCACGCTTCAGCAGACGCACATAAAGTATAGAGCACATCTTCGGGTGATGGTGATGCTGGTTCTTCAGAGGAAAAATTTTCAGATGCATATTCTGACTAAATGGTTAGTTGCTTTTTCCCCCTCGATCATAAACAGCTCACATATACACACTGGGGCACGGAGACGGAGAAAAACATCCCTCTCAGCGGGTGAGGCTGTTGTAAAGGTCATCTTCGTATCCAGTTTAATTTTTGCTCTTCCTCAAGAGTTAAGATCTATAAAGTGATCAATAAATCTCTTTAAATGTCCCTGCATCTCGGCTGCATGTGATTTAAAACCTCTTCTGTTCGCCACACTGACAGATCTCAACCTTCTTCTGCTCACAAATCTAACTGTAACAGCCCCCGCCTAAAGCCCTCCCTCCTAAAAAATAGCCAGACCTTTATATTTGATGGATATCAGAACAGGTTCAAAGTCCTCTGTAAGGTTCTGATCCACAACCACTGGATGATTCCTGGTATGGAAAATATGTCACCTGTGATCTACAGTGGGGGACAAAATGTCCTTAGGTGTGGGGATTCTTCCTTTCAGGCAGTATTGATTGAAGGAAAGATGATCTGAGGAGGCCATTAAGAGGATTGAGGAGGGGGGAAAAGACACGGAAGGGCTGTGATGAACACCCTTCTAATCATGATGCTGCATACAGCGCTGCCTGCAGCATCAGCATCACCCCCCCCACACACACACACACACACACACACACACAGGCAAACAGACAGTGTAGTAGGATTAGTTAAGAATTTACAGCAGTTATGTGAGATCAGTTTTGTTTGTTAACATTTTTTTTTTTTTTTGTGGGTGCCCTTTTTCTGCCGCCATGTTGTGGGGCCAGCAGCTCTGCATCTGCACCAAAATACACATGACTGCACACCACTGATGGGTGGGGCTCTGTCACAGTGAGCACAAGGAGACACAGTAATGGCACACACACACACTCACACAAACACACATAATCCCACTGAATTTTTATGATGTGTCCCAGTATCTTCTTGGTCCAGGCAGTAGATTGGCGTCTGGGGAGGGATGCTGAGTACAGTAAACTGGACTATCTGCAGCTGTTGTAAACAACTCCTTTCCTCCTCCTGCTGCCCGTCCTGCAGTACAGTGTAGAGCACACTGGCACTTGGGGCTCATCAGACCAAGCTAGATAAAAGCTGCTCAACTCCAGCCGAGAGCTTAATTAAAACGGTGCTGCCATCACAGAGTGACACCTTTTACAAGCTCCTAACGGCTCTCTGCTCGCCGTTACTGCCAATCCAATTATAGACCAAAACAATAAAATAGATACGGAAGGAGCTGTAGCAAATAGGCTGGCATTAAAAAAAAAGGGGCAAGCTATTAAAGATTATATGAAGATTCGCACGGTGGACTGCAGAACAAGGCTGCAGGGGTTTCATTTTCACCGGAGATGCCTGTGCAAGTGTGCCACACTGGATAAGCAACTCAGCCTCTGTCTGTGTGTGGGTGTGGGTGTG
>JAQNCA010000029.1:19838368-19857054 GCA_029783725.1 Acanthurus tractus | reverse complement strand
TTTGTGCGATCTCTGAGGAAATCCAGCCCTGTTCTCTGAGCCTGGACACAGTTCAGCAGCATCCTGGGGATTATCTTTCCCTGTGGAAGGTCACTACCTCAATGTCATTAGGCCAGTGCTTGCACAAATCTGCTGAAAACACACACACACACACACACTCAGCACAAATGGCTTTAGACTTATTTTTAAGAACCAGCCAAATCTGCTCAAGTGGCTTTTAACACTGTTCCTGTTTTCAATGAAGTTACTCCTCTAGTGTGGCAACGTGTCATAACTGAGATGGTGACATTTGCTACACTTGAACAGCTACATGAGAAAACTGGTGGGGGGTTATACATATTAACTTTTTCACTGCAGGTGAGAGAGAGACACTGAGGATGAAAAGTAATGAGATATCACAGCGCTGTCTGAGGTGGTGTAGGCGGAGAACAAGATGGTAGATGAAATCTTGATGTTTAGTTCCGTCGGTGTGGGCAATGTCGAGTGAATATGTCTGAAATTTTCATTTGGGTTGCCTTGGCCATAGTAAATATGAATTTGAAAGCTGTACAAAGCCACAATTAATGAGAGGCCCAAGCCTGCTTCTAATGTTTGAATGTGGATTCAAAATGAAAGGTTTCTCCACATCAGGAGTCACTCTAGAGTTACATTTCCATCCTGGTCAGAAAGGAAACCATGGCCAGCTTGTTTTACAGAACTTTTCTCTTGATCAGAATCAGTACATCAGGTCACATCTCAGAGTAGAGAGCAGATTTTACAGCTTTTGTGCTCAGGTATTCCAAAATAAAGCGTATAGCTCTAAAAGTGCTGAGCCATTCTTCAGTGTAACTCGATTACAACCCTTATCATATAACATCAGCAGCTTCCATCCCATGTTATCTGTTCAGGTTGGGCTGATGCAATATGAGACTAAAACAGACAACATTTAACAGGAGACATCTGCCTGTCTGCTTGAGTGCACTACTTCCTCTCCTTTTCTTCTCCTCACTTTACTTCCTCTCCACTCTTTCTTTGCCCGATGCAGGAACAGACCCACCTGCTCCATCATGATGCCTCACTACCTCTGTCTGTGCTGGAATTGGCAGGAAATCAATCCCGCTCTCATCTACAACCCCCTTCCCTCCTCCTTCCCCCCCCTCCTCCCTCCCCCTGCCTCCCCCTCCTTCCTTCACGTCTTACTCCCCCTCCTGGCTGTAAAGTGTCCGTTCTGGACAGAGCACAAGCATCAGCACAACATCATGCCTTATCAGAGCAGGCACAAAGACCCATGGGCACATTGTTCGTCAGTATCAGCCAGCTCCAGTTTCAGCGCACTGTCTGCATCTGCCAAGTCCCCCCCCCCCGCCCCCCCCGCCCCTCACCAGATGCATTCATGACCGTAAACAAGACAACAAAACGGAAACTGCAGTGGCCACCAGAAACATTTTTGGGGCAAAACGCATCTTTAATTGTAGCAACTGTTAATTACAGAGTGCTATGAGAATAGCAAAAGATAGAGAGGAGGATACAGCACATCGTGATTTATTATGCAAATGTATTCCATTTTATACACAATTAAGTGATTAGAAAGCTGTCGCTCTCTGCTCTCTCTCTTCTCCTTGTCCTTACTTGTCTTTTTCTTTGCTTTTCAGCATATTACTGTAATGAAGCCATTACTTTTTCAAGTGAATTTTAATGAGTTTTTAACTAACATTTTAATGAGCTATACATTACCATAAAGCATGGATTAGGCTAAATTGAATTGTGTCAGTGTGTGTGTGAATGTGTATGAATGTGTGTGTTGGTATTGTTAAAGGGTGCAAAGAGAAGAGGTTCATTAAGAGTTAATTATATTGTTTCTCGGGAGCGGCACTGCACATTTTTCCTGGATCGGCTGGCAGAATCGCCCACTGTGGTCTTACTGTCATTACTGCGCTGCCCAGGGGCTTGTTAGGCCAAATTAGGGGTGCTGTTTGAAAAATGAGCTTTGAACGGGGCTGCTGTTTAAATAAGGATGTTTGTTTAGGCTTATCTACTTGATCGGAGGTAGAAGCGCAGTATGCGGTATGAGTTTGATGGAATGCGCTCCATTCATTTACAGTCAGCCCCATATTCCCAGCACCTTTATACTCTCCTCTTCAGTTTGACCTTGATCAGGCATCCTCTCTTCATCGCCTGTTGTCTGGGGTTATGTCTTGCCTCTTTTCCCCGAGCATTCTCACTGGAGCACATTCGCACCATCTCTTTTTATTCCGACCAAGGCTGTATTCAAAATGCACATTTCATATGATATCACCACCTATGATTTCCCACCACTATGGTATCACTGCCAGCCATATGATTCTCTTTACCTTCACTCTTTTCCATATTTCCTGCATCTTATCTGCGAAAGTGACAGTGTTATTTACAATCCCATTGCTCCGGATCTGCAGATAGGGAGAATAGTGGTGGAGATCATATCGGGCGTGGCCATGGTCTGTGGAGAATGATCTGGTGTGCATGAATATGGCTTCATCTGCAAAAACCTCATCTGCAGTCAGTGCAGAGAAACCAGATGAGCCACTGAAAATAAGTGGAGGGAGCGGGATGCAACGCATAGGACACTGCTGTGGGATTGGATAAAATTGATGAACTGAGAAGAAGAAACACAAAAAAAAAAGACAGAGAATGCCCTCCGACGGTGATAGAAAAGAGACTAGGACAGACAGAGGGATGGTGATGAGTTGGCCTAATGATGAGAGGCTCCTCTCAGTTCTCAGAGGAGCTGCAGCCAAGGTACAGCCTTGGGCACAGCCAGCCGACCATATTTTTGCAGCTGTTTCTCCAGTCTGACCTGCAAGCCCTCAGTGGAGGAATATAGGGGATATGTGTGAACCTGCTGCTTGCCTGCACGCTGAGAGGGTAATTTCTGCATCTGGATAGGGGGCAGAGGTTAGCTTTGGCCGGTGGGAGGGCGAACGAGCGAGTCAGAGCACAAAAAAAAAAAGGCTCACATCCAGACAAATGGAGCACATCTCCTTTCTTAGTATAATATTATACGTGTGACATTATCCCTCAACTGCCTTCAGCGTCAACAGTAATACAAAACATCAATGACAGCACATAGAGTGGGTTTAGTATGTTTTGTCAAGTGACATATATATTGTCTCTCTTCTCTCGGGGTGGAATTGAAAATGGCGGTATTGTAATAGCACTCTGCCGGATGAAGCGCAAAAAGCACTCAAACGAAATGATATTATAGCTTGAAGCAACCTCTCCGCAGCTCTACCAGTTTGTGTATGTGTGTGTGTGTGTGTATGTGTGTGCATGGTTTATTTTCTAATCAGTGTTGGTAGAAGGTGGCGGGTCTGGGTGCAGGGGTTTGGCCCCGGGCTCCTCGCTGTTGTAATCTCTCTCTGTGTTTCTTAGCCCCTGACCCAGGAGAATATCTATGAAAGCACTGAGTAATAACAACCACACAAACATAAACCAACATTCACATTTGCAGTATTGCAAACGGAGAGGAAGCCCTGCAGCTTTTGGGAAACGTTTCACTGTTTGTCAGGTTTGTGCATAGTTTTACGTGTGTGTGCTGGATGTCTATCAGAATGATGTGAATGTCAAAACAGAAGCAAGGAATGAGGTTTTAGACATCAGTCGGTGGTGGTGGTGGTGGTGTGGCAGTGAGTGCAACCTTTGCGAACCACTGCTAGGTGCGCCTCTGTAGGTGAATGCATTTGTCAGCAGTTATCTCAGTATGCAGGCTGGACGCTTCAGTCAAGGTTCCCCACTAATCTTACCGACAAGCAGTGTCATCCTCCAGTGAGTAATATCTTGGGTGGGAGAAGAGGGTGCACTGTACAAAATATCTCTCCTCATCCCGTCCTTGCCCTGCCACCCCTGTGCTATGACGCCGGGTGTTTGTGCTGTCACGTATCTGCGTCGGGATGATTTTTTTGTGTGCTGAGTCTATCTTAGCAAAGGACACATGCACACACACAAACTGCACAGGTGGACTTCCATAATGATCGCTGGCACAGGCCTCCCCCACCAATGTAAGACAGTCTGGTTAACAAAGTAACTGTGTGGGTGTCTCCTTTGTGTCTTAGCTTGGCAAAGACCCCCTCTCTTAACCCCGTGGCTGTTTCACAGCGCAAGTTACAGCCTGACTCCCTCCCCTTTAAGTCGGAGGTTTTGAAATGGTGCCAGCCGAAAGAGTTGCAAATTTGCCATGCTTTGCCCCCTGCCTGATGCTCCTTCATTCAAATCAGCCCACTCCTCTGATATTTGGGAAATAAATAAATATATAAAATACAGGAGGCAAAGGCAGATTAATAATATTCAGATATGGGTTCTTTTTAGCCTGCAGCCGGATTGACAGATGAAGCACTTGCCAACTGAGGGGTGTAATGTAAAAATATATAAATATTAATAAGCAAGTAAGCAAGTAGGCAGAGTTTGGGGCCCGCTGGAACTCCATGGGAGGTGAGATGTTTTCAGTGAAAGAGGAGCTGAGTGTTTCAGGGGGATAGAAAGGCAATTACCTCACGTCTGTCGACTGATTCGGGCCTAAATGCCTCAGAGCTGGGGTTCACTTTCTGACAGCAGATACACAGACCTGCTTAATGATACACACATCAGATGCTCCTCACATAGATTAACAGTGTGAAGAAGTCATGTTAGGATTCTAACATAAAAGCATTCACTTGCCTTACGATCCCTGACATAATGTTGTTCAGCCCATGGAGGTGCCTGCAGGCAGCAACAGGAGAGATCCGCACATGCTGGAACTGTAATGAAGCGAGGCAGAAGCTACACTGAGGGGATGAATATTTGAGTTGTGTGTGTGTGTGTTTTAACCGCAGTAGGTTGACCTTGATGACTTTGGCCTTGTAGTTAGGATTAGATAGTGTACTAAAGCATATTTTGCATTGCACCCTTCCTTCATTTCTGGAGTGAATGTATCTGTTCGGAGTGTTTTCTTGGTATTAACAAGCACTGGACCAACACACAGGGCGTAATGCTTTTACTGGTTTTTATCTCTTTGTTTGTTTGGCTGTTTGTTACTCTGTGTTTATCTTGTCCTCAACAAGTGTGTGAGCATTGTATTTTCTTAGCTGGTGTTTGCGGCCACGCAGCTTTTGTTTTTCTGTTTGTACATTTCGTGCATTTATTCAGATTGCAGGGTGGAGATGCATTTACTGTGACGTACTGTGCAGTGTTAGATTAGATTAGACAGCAGGGCACAAGCGCCGTAATGATGCACCTAATGTGCGTTTCTTTTGTCACTGTTCTGTTTCAAAGGAAATTGATTCTGACAAAATCCCATGGGTGCTAGCAATGAATGGAAAGGAGCAATTAAACCCAACGTGATCTTGAAAACAACAGGCAGTGTATGGTCCAAACCAGGCTATGATTTTAAACAGCACGACTTCTGTTTGTCATGCAAATACAGAGAGCTCAGTGGTTGGTGGCTGTTATGCCCACCCTGGCCGGGGGGTCGACCACTCTGGAGCTGGCTAATTACCTTAGCTCTTTAGATTAGAGGGAAGCCCTGCATGATAAGAGAAAACCTCTGCTTCTACCTTCTCTACACGCTCTCCTGTTGCCTCTTTGTAAAGGTTTCATTTGGATTCATGTCACAGTAAAGTCCCAGTCTGCGCCCCTGTGCATGCCCAGGATAATTGGGTTGAAAACTCCCTCTCTTTCTCCGCCCCTCTTCCCTTTGGTCTAAATTAATTAATTAATTAAAACACACACACACACATATATATATATATATATCTAAGATGACAATGGCTGCACAGCTTTTCGTAGAGAGGGTAAGGAGTGAGTGAAGAGATGAGAGGAGCCTGGGACGCAGGGACCAGTTATCCCCTCTTATAATCCCGACACTCCCCACCATTGTTCCCAGTGCCGTGTGGAATTTACATAAGGACCTGTGGTGCTGCCCTTAATTTAGCCCTCCTCAAGCATCTTCAAACAAAATTTAGACAGGCTCAAGCCTTTTATCCTTCAGAGGAATTGTATGTCCCTTGCTGCATGGACACAGCTCGGGCTGAAATTCCTAGAGTGCGGCTTCACGGATTAGATTTATTGTAGATCAAATAGAGAGAGATTTGAGTATACACAGCAGGGGAGAACCAAAGAAGCCTCCAGTTTGTACCTTTAAACCTATTTTTCAATGCATTAAATGTTATGCATGTTCACCTTTTGGTGTGGAAATTGTATTCTGCTTTGAATGTACAGCTGATCGAGGGTGTAACTTCTTAAAGTTAACTTAGTATGTTCTTGTGTTTTCATGTGTATTTGTGTTCTCATGCCTTGTGTCTGTGTGTGATGGCGGCTCTCCTCGTTAAATAATCAGCTGGGGTTGTGTGTTTCACTGAACACTATGCAGTGTGAGAGGCTATCTCTGTGATGAAAGGCCTACCTGAGGGTGATTAGATACAAGGCCACAGTTGTTCATCGGACCACCCACTGTTATTTTCATGTGTGTGTGTGTGTGTGTTAGCGCGTATCCGCCTGTGCGTGTATGTGTACATGCCAGAGAAGTGGAGCAGTGTTGCACCCCTGCAAGCTCTCACATGTGAATGACACCAGGCTTCAGGGCATTCTGTCTCTGTTTGTTCTGCTACCTCCACAGGGACCTCCATTAGCTCCAATTAGCTTCTTCTTGTCAGATGAAGCTGCACATCCCATTTAAATAGCCATGATGAAAGCCGCATACATTCACACTGCGCCATGTGCACAGAAGTCAATACAAAAGAAGACATTTTGAAAATGGTGAACTTTAACATTTGAATCCAACAGCATGCTGCACAGCCGTTCTCCGTCTTTACCATTTCCTACTTTTTTTTATTTCCCTCCAGTGCTGCGAGATGACTTCAGACAAAATCCTACAGATGTGGTGGTGGCAGCTGGAGAGCCAGCGATCCTTGAGTGTGTTCCGCCCCGAGGCCATCCTGAACCCACCATCTACTGGAAGAAAGACAAAGTGCGAATTGATGACAAGGATGACAGGATCACCGTGAGTATTGTTGCCATCTGGTTTAATACCTGAATAAGCAGAACTCCTGTGTTTGAGAGTTTATTGTGAACTTTATTGTGTTAGGGGCATGGGAAAAAAGCTAGTGAGGGACGATTCCTTCATTGCTGCACGAGTGGCTGAAGCACTTCAATAAATGAGGAAGAAAAAATGGTGGAAATGGGTGACAGTGGAAAAAAAATGATGTGTTCATCTGTTTCTAAGAACATTTTCAATGTTTTTTTTTTTTTTCAGATCCGGGGAGGGAAGCTCATGATCTCCAACACAAGAAAGAGTGACGCTGGCATGTACATCTGTGTGGGCACGAACATGGTGGGAGAGAGGGACAGCGAGACAGCACAAGTCACAGTCTTTGGTCAGTTCTGTTTCTCCAGTTCTCCTGAAGATTTCCGTTCTCCTGACCAATCTCCATGCATCTCACTGTACATTCTCAGTTATAGTTTCCATCTTGGGATGTGTCTCTAATGTGCTTTAAATTTAAAAATGAAAATGCTATTCGTAAGAATAAGATGGTTTATGAGGAGACAAAAATAGTAACTGAGCCAAAACTTAATTTTTAAGAGTTTAATTAGACTGAGTAGACAGAGGGGATCCTCTTTGAGAGAAAGCCCACAGTGTACATGCACTTGTCGGCCAAAATGCTATTGTAAGTACAGAGAAAACTGGATTAATATGAAGCCAAGCGCTTGTATACTGAGCACTGGCATAGACCCGTTGCATTGCATTATATAACAGTCTTTTTCTCTCCTCTGTGACCGTCCTGCAGAGCGCCCAACATTCCTCCGTAGGCCCATCAACCAGGTGGTCCTGGAGGAGGAGACGGTCGAGTTTCGCTGCCAGGTACAAGGAGACCCTCAACCAAATGTGCGCTGGAGGAAAGACGACATTGATGTTCCTCGTGGGAGGTATGTACAGCTACAGGAATAGAAGGGCTTAGTGTCAAGGTGGGAAAGTTTCTACAGACAGTGATAAGGTGACGGTTCACCCTTCCTGTTAAATTATATGAGCATCCAGTTTTGAGTGTGTGTGTGTGTGTGTGTGCATTTTGCATACCGGTATATGTGTTAGTAGCACAGATGTGACAGGCTGCACTTTATGCAAAGGAGCTGTGGAGGCACTGATGTCAGCCTGAGTGACTGTTTCAAACTAATGATAACTTACACTGCCAGCTCTCACCTGGCCTGGCTGCCAGAGGGCGTTAAATAGCTCTATTAGACTGTGCACAATGCACATTACACATTCAGGATAAAATGACTTCACCCTTAGGTGCCTGAAAACACAGCTATCCACAGCCATAACAGGGGTCAGACGGTGTCTCGTGTCAAGGAAGGAGTCTGCATGAAGACAAACAGATATCGAGCCAGACAATTAAAACTGAGTGACAGGTACCTGGGCAGGGAAGCTGAAAGCTAGACATTTAGAAGAGCGGAAAAAGTCAGGCACACTGAAAAGCAGACAGGTAGAGACAGAGGCAGACAGAATGACAGGAGATGGGAAGATACTGCACAGCGGCTGACGTGGCCCTCAAGTGTCTGTGTACAGGTGCAGCTGCTCAGGTAGAATCTTGGCATAGACGTCTCAGAAACCTGGAGGATAATCATTCCCTCGCTTACACATTTAACCCCATCCAGTCTGTGTACTCCTTCTAACACATGCATTGACTCAGAGTTGCAAAAACAGAAACTGATGAAAAAGTCCAAGTCTGTAATTTACTGTGAAATGTCGGCGCCGTTGCCAGCTTTAGTCTGTCTCACTCCCTGTAAAGAGCCAATGATGATGTAGTGATATCATTCTTGTTGGTTCTCGTGTGTTGGCCACCCCGTGACTCACCCGACTCACAGTCAACAGCAGTGTCATGGTCCAGGAGTGGACTTCAAAGAGACCAGTTTTCTGTCCCCAGCCAGCATGTCAGTCACAGACTCCTTGGATCACCTCATAAAACACACACTCAGTGGACCTGACATCTCTCAAGGCAAGCTGCAGAGCTGAGCGTGGGCGGGTTGTTTGTGTCTGATAAGGATTTGGTTCACTGGGCAGTGGGACACGAGCCCTGTGCCAAAGCAAACACATAAAAGTATTTCACTCATGTCTTTGATAGGGAGTTGGCTCTGAAAATGAGTTCATTTTGTACACTAATTAACAGATTTATAACATAGTAGGATGAGTGTCTTGTGCCTCCGTCCTCGCTCACTGTATCATCCTTTTGAAGATCGGCCTTATTTGGTTGTGAAAAAACAACTAAACACATGAAAAAAGACGCTGCCAAAATCAATAAGTAATAAATATTGCAGTGTTTCTAATGACACTGTGAGAGCCTTTGTTTTTTTTCTTTCTTTGTTGAATTCTCTTATTTAGCTTTGAAGCAGAAAGCAAGCATGAAGACTGAGATATTCAAATTCTGACATTTTCTGTTGCCTTTGTTGCATGCCAAAAAGAAGACTCCTCATATTGTTAAGTGACAAACTGTTCTTGCTTTCTCTGCTGCTTATCGTCATTTAATAAACATCAAACACGGCTTCTCTCTGACTGACAGAAGAATTGTTTAAAACCCCGTAGAAGAATAGTTTCCAGTTTGATAACAAGCAAATTCTCTGAAGGAGAAATAAAAACAACAGCACGGCCATTGTGTCATTACGCTGTGGCCGACTGTAGCTGTATCAGTAGTGGCCTTCACCATAGGAATAAAAGATCAAGCACTTCTTAATTCAGTGGGGAGGGGTCTTTGTGTGCTCTTTACATAAAAAAAGGTTACTCTGTCCTTATTATGATAAGCTGTAGAAACAGGGAGACCTCTTTACCATCAGATTGTTTTAACTTGTCTTTGCTGGTCCCTGTACACATGTCCCGCATGTCCCACATGCCCCAGTCTTTCTGCGGCTGTTTGTATGTCTGCAACTTTTACGTTAGGAAGAAGGGAAATGGAGCCTCAGCTGAGTAAACAGGTCTTTAATATGCTCAGTGGCTCCAGCAGCCTCCCAGGCAAACATGTGCACACTGGCACACAGACATAAAGCACGCCAGGATGGCACTGGCTCCAGTCTCTGAGGAGCAGCAATGGAGATAGAGACAGCACGAGAATGGTTTCAATTAGAGGACAAAAGGCAATAATGCTGCACTTTTGCTATTGTGTGGATTTTTTTCTAGTGTTTTTAAAAACTAAATTAAAATCAGCAAACAAGTTTATCTCCTCAAGGACACTTAGCAACCGGCTTTGGTATTGCAGTGTGATAAAGCAGGTGGATGTTATGTTTGTCAGTATACAGTCAGAGGAGGAATCCCAAGACATGTCTGAATAGCTGAAAATGTCAAGAAACAACAGGTGCTTTATTACTACAGGTGCTTTATTACTACAGGTGCATGAACCATGATGGGATTCTAGATATGTCTTTGTGTTTTGAGAGAACATTATAATTGCCCTAATTTTACTCCAAATAGGAAGAGATTTAATTAAAAGTGTTTACACAAACTGATTAAATCACCGTGTAATTTTTATTTCTGTTTGCATTCTAGGGAGCACAGCCTAATTAATGACTGAGTGCTTAACCTTAATCCATATGTGTGGTGCACACTTGTAGCTAGGTACGGTATAATTCACATAAAGCCCTTTTCTCAGGATTAATATTCTAGACATAGAGAGTGGTGGCAGTTTTACTTTCTCGGCCGTTTCAGCCAAGGCTAAATTACAGGATCTGGTTCTCTAAGGGACAAAGATCTCATCTTTCTTTTTTAATATCATTATTAGTATAAGGCTTATCAAATGGATCTTTATGATACATGTTAGGGGTAAAGAAAGGACTGCAATCTGTGAGGTGATAGTGTTAAATACATGTAGTCCAGCACACATAAAGTTAGTTAAAGAAAGGAAGACCAGCCGAGACAGAATAATTACCTGTAGCTGAAATTAGATCAGGCTATTTTCTGAGCTTGCAGGTTCTTATTCTCATAATGGCTTTTTTTTCCCTTCATCATCATCAGGGCACCTAAATGGGCCTTAATGTTACCATCAGGTCAAAAAAACAATGTCTCTGCTTTTCCGTTGTCACACAGAACTCTAAACTGTGTGCTGAGCTAATAAAACTCTGAACTACGAGGTCTCTGAGGGCATAAACTTAAATTATGAAAGAAACCAATAAGTGTGCTGAATAGAATAATTTAATTTGGGCTTTGATTATCACCAGGGTAGGAGAAATATCACATACATGAGCCCAAGGCAGGATTAAAATCACTGACCAGCACAAGTAATATTAAAATCACCCAACCTCCTCCAGAGAAATAAATCTGGTTCAGATGAGGCCATTCCATTCTGCCAATATTCACAAGATTAAATTCAGATGGTAGAAGAGTGTCTTCCCAGGAGAAAATATTTGGCGTGTGTCATCAAGCAGCTGGATCGTAACATGTGTCTGGAAATACCCTGACAACTCTGGTGGAGGTTCTTTTAGGTGTATTTACACTGTGCTGTATGTATCTACAATCCCTTTCCAGAATACGACTAAATTCGCATCCTCCACATTTGGCTATGTGTAAAAAGGCCAGTTTATTATCTACAAGAGTTTCTTCCTTTGGATTAATATCAGTTTCAGATTAATATCCGTCTGTCAAGCATCTCTGCAGATTGTTGGAGAAAGCACATAATGGCTGCTCACACATCAGAGAGCTTTGTGTCTCCAAATGGAAAAGATTCTGCCGTCGTCTATGAATCCCAGTGAAAAGACTTGGGCAGTGTGTGTTATCTCCCACTGCCTACCAGCTCAGTGTGCGGCCCACATCTTTCCCTCCTTTGGTTTCCTGCTCCCTCCTCATTTTCTCCGGACCCTTGTGCCCTCTCCTGTGCCTTATCAGAGCCCCTTTGGTCTTTCAGTCCATCTATATTCAGGCCTCCTGTCCCTGTTGACCTCCACGGCACAGCCCATGCAACATTCAGCAGAAAAAGCCTTTTTCTTTCTGACTCAATCCCTCCGTGGCGTGCACGGGTCTGTGTGTTTGTGTGTGTGCGTGATAGAGGTGTGTGGGTCATTCTATTTGAGAGAGCTGTTAAAGCTAGTGTGACAGGAGCCCCTGTTTTATGCTGACCATCGAGTTTTAGTGATTTCTCACCTCCGCAACTCAGCAGAATGAAAATACGGCAGACTCGGGTTCCTGTCTCCATTACTTCCCCTGACATATAACTGGATACATCTGGTATTTATGAGGGAGTTGGTGAGTAGGATGGCGGTGGGATGATCAGGAGTTTATTTTATCTTCAAGGTTTATTGACACTGATTGTGTCAACAAAAAACTTTGTAAATAAAATAATAATTAAGTTTAATAATTCAGAATATAAGAGTAAGGTTTTGCATTAATTAGAATGATGTGCCGCTGACCATTTATTATTCATCAGAGGTTTTTCAGTTATCTTCATAAATGATAAAAAAATACCTCCACCGCTAAGAAAGCAAAAATGTATAGCTCAGCATATATATACATATATATGACCTTGCTAGTTCTCTTGCATTTGTGTGTGCATTTTTTGTCTTCAGTCATCAGTCAGTAAACTGTATGTGGTTCCTTTTTCTATGTACGCAAATCTGTTCGAGTACAGCCATGGCGTTTGCTCCAAACCACCTCCACTAAGTGAAGACTGCACTACTGCCACTGTGTCTGTGGTGCTGAGAATAAGCAACTGTAGGCAAATTCAGGATCAGTTTCCTTCCCCCAAACTTCCAGCCTAATCATAAGGGTTAAACTTTAGTCAAACAGATCTTTGATTAATGTAAGATAAGATGATTAATGTCTGTCAGGCTGATGGGAAGGTCCTGACCCTGCTGAGACCTGAGAGATGCTAAGAGGGAATGAAGCTCTGGCTAAGGGCCTTACAGCAGAAAGATGAGAAGCGATAGCGGTTAATTGATTCCCTCTCATGGATGACAGAGCCTGGACAGGTAGACTCCAGCTCTTTTGATCAGGGTGAGGTAAAGTAGCAGTCAGATGGTGTGAAACTGGATCAGAGTGTCAGAATGAAACGGAGCAGGGAGAGGACTTTGTGTCAGAGCAGTCAGGCCAGAGAGCAGGCTGGTGTTAGTCCTCTGCTGTATCTTGAGTCTGACTCATGTACTCAGAGTTGGCACACAACCTTTCTGTCTACCGCTGGCCCCGTTCATGTGTATACACAGCGGCCAGGCAGATAAGATCCACTCAGGTTGAGTCATTTTGCGGATACCTGCACACACACACAGAGTTGTCAATACAACCAAGAGATAAGATTCTCTTTAATACAAGTGAACTGGCACAGGTCTAAAGGTGAAACACAGGTGAGTGTGTTCCTCAGATGATCCTGCAGATTTTTTTTTTTAATGATTCTTTTTAAGTACATCCAATCATCCAAAGTTTTCATCTTTCTTCTCTGCGCAGCAAACATGTCAAGTTGACAGCCCAGAAAAATGTTGCTTTGTCTTGGCATTTGCTTACATTCCTGTCACTCCTCATCATCCTGTACAAGTGAATAACTGCACATGTGGGGATATGTGCTGGATGATTGTATGCTCTGTTCTTTGTGTTAGTGCGTGTGTACGTTGTGCTTTTTCATAGCCGAAAAGGAGAGAGAGTCCAGCAGGGTAAGCTTGGCTCGCCCATCCTTTCCACAGCCCTTCTACATGTGCAATTACATTCCTTCTCTAATAGAGAACAGAGCTCTACCCCAATCCAGTCTCAATAAAGAGCTACTGTTCCCTTTTTGTGTGTACTTACGTGTGTGTGGCCACAACTCCCTCTTATCCTTGAGTATTTCCACTCATCTTGTCATCTTGGCTGATTCCATATAGGAAGTTGATTACAGATTGATTGGGCTCATGTTTCCTACTAATAAGTCATAGACCAGCCTGAGGTTCTGTTTGAGAGATTGATGGAGACGAGAACAAAAAACAATAAGCATGTTGTCCCTTACTTGCGTTTGTGGGTTATCCACATGGCAGGGGCTCAGCCATTCAGATGTGGGAACCTGTACGAGCAGTTGAACTGTTTGTGGCTCTGGGAGAAATCACTATGTCTGTAAAAACAGCAAAAAAAGAGGGGAAAGTTGCATTTTATGGTCTCGAGATATGATAACATGAAAAGGAAGAGGCTCATACCCTCCCCTCTGTAATATCCAAAAACATATCCGAAAACTTTAAAACCCCTGTATTTACTTACATTTAAGTGAATTTGCAGCTAGATACATTAAATTTAGCAGGTGTTTCATTTGCTGACCAATAACGTAAATATTTCTTTTTGCATAGTAGGAGGAGGATTTAGTCTGATAATTTGGTAATATGACTTGCTAGAACCGTTTTCAGCCAGGTTAGTGCAATGAAATTGGTTCAGACATCTATGGTATTGAGAGAATAAATTGTAATGAAAAACTCAGACATTTCAAACCATGTCCTGCCAACATCAGGTCAGGTATGCTGCACTTTTTGACTGAGAAGGGTACTTACGCATTAAATTCTAATTAACAAATGTTACAATGCTAATACACTAAATATGGCACCTTTTTTATTCAAAATTAAAATTACTTCAATGACTGTCTCGGCGAGCATGACTGCAGTTTTCAGTCTTGTTTCTACATCACTGCTAATTAAAAGACTTAGTTTGATGTCTCTGTATCTCATGAAAAATGTCAATCTTGTTAGTAAAGTATAAAACTCAGGAAAACTACATGGGTCCACATGCATTTTTCACCAATATCATTAGACTGAAGGTGAAATGAGTCAGAAAGGAGTTTTAGCAGGTAACTTCTTGAGTTAAAGATCACCTTCCCTCTAAGCTGACACAGAGCTGGTTAGAGTAGGTTGCTACTACAGAGAGAAATGTATGTTCACATGCACTCATCATGATTTGTTTGGCAGTCATAGTGGTTTTCTTAAGCCCTAACTTGTCCCTGCCACTCTTTTGCTCATCCCCCCCCCTCATCTTACAAGTCAGGAGTTACTGTCGAGCTACTCATTGTAGCCGGAGGGCAGAGTATGAAAGGATTCTTTTCCTATTAGCTTTGTTTGTTTTTTAATCTGACAACGGGCTCATCCCAAAAGGTGCTGTCTCATTCCTTTGGATGCCACTCACTTGGCTTCAACAGTAAATGCTTTATTCACGTCCCCCGCCATTACCTGAACTGTACATCTCTCACAAGAACAAAGCATTCAGTCATGACTCAGTCAAATAATCATTATGGCTCTTTAAGTACCTGTGTGGGAAGGAGGAACTGGTAGTTGAGGAATGTGCCTCAATAAAGCTGCCTTTGAATGCTTGCTCAGGAAATGTCATAACAGCAGGCAAAAAAAAAAAAAAAGATATGGATAGACAGGACAGATTAGCTTTGCAGCTGCCAGTGGCAAGCAGCCATCAGTACACCTGATGGTCGAGTGGAGGGGTCTTTCCCAATGCAAAGGAAACAAACTATAGCCTACTGTTTCTCTCAAGTCAAGAAACTATGGCATAGTTCTGATTTCCCTGTAATTATCTAGAGGTTAAAGAATCCCACCTTCATATTTTGCACTACTGTGTACAAACCATTAACACTCTCCCAAAAGAGACAGAAAGTAAAAAAAAAAATGAATGCATTCCTCCGACAAGTAGCAAAAAAAAAGCCAAGTGTAGTTTATTCCTCTGTGACACAGAGCTCTGTTGTCATCCAAAAGCCATTAAAAACACATAACAGTCATGCAGTTGCACTGGGCGGCATATTTCTTCATTACATGAACACGACCAGTGTATTTTGTTCTAAAACAACTCTGACTGCATTTGCAATCTCAGGAGGCTTTGCTAAGTGTTGGGGTACATCATTGCTCCTGGTTCTTTTATGTGTTTTTAATAGTTGTTGGACTACAAGTTTGGAGTTTTATGGAACAGAGGTATAAGCTCTAATAAAAGTTTAATATAACGTTAGGCTTGTCCTTTAAAGCCCCTGTGTGGATTTGAGAAATTCTGACTTAGAGGACTCGAAGTGTTACTTTAAAAAAAGACATTGTGTCAGACTGCAGTGCACAGAAATAAAGGCTGAGAGACGGCATACACTGCACCAATTTCACCTCGATTGCTTTGTTTTTCCACATACCAGTAATTTAAAATAATCTTCAGTCATATAATTATCATACACAGGGGCTTTGAAGGGGCAAACAAGTCAAACTCTAATAGAGCGGCCCTTTATCTGTTCATCTCAGCTGTGCTCTCAGTGTCTGTGAGTGACAGACTGTGGACAGCCAAAGGTTGTCAGGCTGACAGACCACCATCACACAGCCCCACCACCCTTGCTGGCACACTACTTATACACTACTTACACACATTGCCAGACCAGCACCCCTTCAATTACAGACTGGGACAAAAGCTCAGACCGACATCATTCCCCTGTCAGTTTCTTTTAGGTCAAGGTACAGACACACAGCCATTTACAAACACACATTAACCCGGACATAAACATTTGACTATAAAATTATGGCCAACTTATTACGGCCCTGCTGTAGTCAGTGTTTTGATCTCTGTGTAGACTAAATGCAACCTAACATTCATGCACATGCAGTTCACACAATAATTGTAAGGTTATGCACACACACCCAAAGCTCTGGATGTGGTTTAAATATACTCAAACACACACAAAGAAACATCTCATGAATATTGAACGAGTTTCGAGGGGTTCCAACTGAACGCACACCTCTCTGTGTACTGTGTGTCATTGTTGAATAATTGATCCTCCTCCTTGCAATCTCCATTTGTCAGAACGAACAGTTGTGCTTCTTTGTACCTCTCTAAGAGGAAATACGCCTTTGCTGCTACTGCCAGAGAGCTCAGCAGCGCGAGTGAAATACTAAAGCGTGCCCTATTTTGTCACAGGGTTAATGTTTCATCCCAATTTATAGGATTTACATTTAATGCTGAACAAGTGACTCAATTTCATGATGTTCCATCTTTGTTGACAGGTATGAGATCAAGTATGACAAGGACGACTATGTGCTGCGAGTGAAGAAGGCTTCCGTCAATGACGAGGGCACGTTCACCTGTGTGGCAGAGAACCGTGTGGGCAAGCTGGAGGCCTCCGCCACTCTCACAGTCAGAGGTACAAAACAGCTTTGTTTGTGTTTTTACTCTACCAGTATACTCACATGAGGCCTAGATTGGCAATGAACTCCATGAAAAGGAAACCTAGGGCGCTGACTCCCATAGCCAAAGAGACGTAGCCAGTCTATGAATCTCTTTAATTATTTACATTTGCAAGTGCAGCATCGACTCACTCTGCGTCCCCCCCCGCCCCCCAACCAACCCATCATGGTGGTCTGCTGGCCACGTTACCCTCCATGCTGTAACCACCCAGTCAGCAAAGCCATTTCACAGATTACTGGTGCACACCGCCTGTCCCACACCTGGGGTTTACAAGGTTAATAAAAACATTCTAACTATAGTTTTTCCCTTCTTTTTACTACTCTTCTTCCCATTAAACCCAAGTGTTTAAGGTCTCTGTTGAGCATTTTAGAGCGACACAGGGTTCCAGAGGGAGGTAAAACAAGGTCTTTGTTGTTTTCATTATTTTGGAAGGTAGATTGTGAAAGTGGCTTCTTAGCTTTACTTGACAGTGAGGACACTGGTGCAACACTGAGGAAACACTGGGGAACCACAACCTGCACCAGCTCTTCTGGATGGAGTGTGTGGTTTCAGAAACTCCAGTCTCTGCCTGTCACCCACACACTGACCTCACTGAGGCTTTTAATCTCTCTCTCTTCTTCTTGCTCTTTTTTATTCTGCTCTGTCCATCAGCACGTAGAATTGTAGAACTCATTAATGCAGACAGCGAAGGTCCAGCAGTATATTTGTCTCTGATGAGTAAAATTTGCCCCTACAGGTATTTGAATCGAATTGGACATTTTTGACCACAAAGGGGCGCTCATACCAGACAACCTTTATCATACAATTGTCTAATAAAACAGAGATTTTATCTCAGAAGACAAAAGCTGCTGGATCCTCTCTGCCGTGCTTACCCTGTGCCAGAAATGTGTTGACCCCAACACAACATGTCATTCATTCTGACTTTGATTTCTTTTTGTCTTATTTTATTATGTTTGTTCTGTTCTTCTTCTCTTGTTTTCTATGTTTGTGTGTCTGTGTGTTAATTTGTTCCTTTTGTGTATCCACTCCTCCATTGTTGTGTCTCCAGCTCGCCCTGTCGGTAAGTACCCATCCTTCTGATTTGATTCCATCATGCATGCCTGCTTCATACATACTACTGTGTCACTGCTTGACAATCAATTACCATTGCTTTAACGTTGCTGTTTTGTCTAACAAAGGTGTTATATCACATGGTGCACACTCTGAGTTATTGTTTGCAAAGAATAATGTGGTCTGTGTAGATGTTGCTCCTTTAAAGGAATCACTAACATGAAAAACACTAATGATCTATTACACTAGGTCTGTTTATTGAATCTGAGACATACCAGCTCAATCAATGCAGCCAGCTGTGCTTATCTTAAGCATCTCTACAGAACTCGGAGACAAATCTCTGAGAGAACATATTATTTTCATAAGGCTTCCAAGTATCAACACATGCTCTGATAAATAATTTAGACTTAAAATACATTATTAATGTAACAATATTCAAAGTATTACTCCCTGAGTATGACTCAAAGAACACTTTTTTAAAATAAAGAAGGCATTTATAGGTATAATTTTTTTTAAGTTTGTA
>JAQNCA010000029.1:19811207-19829596 GCA_029783725.1 Acanthurus tractus | reverse complement strand
ACTTAATTTAGTTACCTGGGTAATCTTACTTTGCACAATTGCAGTAAAGTTTAATTTAATCTAAAATAATCATCAAGAGAGTTTTCCATAAATAGTTTAACTGTGATCGTCTGTTGTCGGGTACCTCATTGCCTCGCCACTGCATTTTCTCAAATTGTTACTGGCCTCGGTGGTGTTCCCTAATTGAAGATGTTTACACAGTCTCATTCTTTTGGTCAAGCTAGCAGTATACAAGCTTTTGTTGAATTCAGTGAGACAGTGTGTGAGTGTGTGAGATACCATAATTTCTTAAAGAGATGAATAGGCAGCATTAATTTTTTTAAAAATCATTTGATAGTATCGTTAAATGGCACGCCACCTCCAACTGGGCTCAGCTGTGCAGGGCTGGAGGGACTCCAGCTGCAGAGCAGGAACATGTATGCACTTACTGATATATACACACATGTGTACGCACGTACACGTTTAGAGTAGATTAAATTTAAAAGGATCACATCTTCCTTTCCCCACTCAGAGGCCTCAGTGGAATATCTATTACGCTTGACAAAGCTGCCGACCACTGACATGTTATTTAATAAATGGAAGGAAGGCACAGGGACAAAAACCAACAAACAACTGAAGTTCCTAAGAGGGAGGGAGAGACGAGCCAGCTGTCATCGGTCCAGGGGGTTCCAGCAGCCCACCCTAAATTAATTAGCCTGGCTTTGTTGTGGTCGGCAGGACAGTGGGGAAATAAGGAGGGGGAGTGGAAAAGTGATGGAAGAGTGGTGAGTAGAAAATGGAATTCATTAGGAAATTAGCGTCAGCACTTTGAGGCACTCACAAATGACACACAATTTGGCCTGCACAGGGCTAGCTTGTGAAGTCGCCCCATCCCTTTTCAGCATTTTCAGCGATGGGAAGATCACATGTATTCAGTCATTGCGACTGCTCACAGGATGTGTGAAAATGAAATGGCCCTTCCACTGAAAGTGTTATTAGTGGAGTCATTACCCTCTCTGTGTCAATGCTGTTAGTGCGTATGAGCTTGTTTCATATATGTGTACATTTGTATTCTCCTGTGCGCCAGATTTCAGACTCTGGTATCTACACGTGTGTGGCTACGAGCTCCAGTGGTGAAACGTCATGGAGTGCTTTCCTGGAAGTAAAAGGTACGAGATGCAAAAATGATTTCATGTGATTTATGCACACGATTTGTCAGATATGTTTTTTTAAGAGAAAGATGCTTGTCTCTCCATCTGTTTAGAATCAGGGGGAGTGATGGTCATTAAAAACCATGATGAGAGTGAGCTGCCAGGCCCCCCATCCAAACCTCAGGTCACTGATGTCACCAAGAACAGTGTGTCTTTGTCCTGGCAGCCTGGGATGGCTGGAGCATCACCCGTCTCCTCTTTTGTTATAGAAGCATTTAGGTTTGTTTCAGCAATAACATCAAACTCTAACTCACTTTTTAATAGCCCTGGATTGCAATGAAAAATATCTTGTACTATGTGAAAGACACTGAGAAATAATGTGATTTTACTTTTTTTTTTCTCTCTCTTGCATTGCAGTCAGTCAGTGAGCAACAGCTGGCAAACAGTAGCAGATCATATCAAAACCACCCAGTTTACCGTCAAAGGTCTCCGCCCCAACACCATCTATCTGTTCATGGTTCGAGCCGTCAACAACCAGGGTCTGAGTGATCCGAGCCCTATGTCTGATCCCGTCAGAACACAAGGTACCTGACATACCACTGACGTGAAAGAAAGCCATTATGTCGATGGTGTTTATTGAACATTTGTCGTTATCCCTTAACCCATTAACAATCCTTTTTACTATCGTTACGTGGTATTCCTTCTTTTTCTGAGTGTAATTTCCGTTTCTACTGATAGAGTAAGGTCACCGTGCCCCTTTAAAGAGTGATACTTATCAGCCCCTCTCAGCAATCCGCAGTGAATAGCTATTATTGAAACACTGCAGAACTTTCCAGAGGTCAAATTCTCCATCTCAGTCCAGCTCATTACGGCTGCACTTAAGCAATTATGTAAAATAAGCATGTCTACTTTTTGAAGGCCTAACTGAGTTAGTGCTCTCCCTGCTTTGTTAATGATCATAGCAGGAGAAAATGAGTGCTGCCAAACCCAAAGAAGATTTGATTACTGTACCGGGAAGACAGCTCAGTCTCCAGTTACACTGATATGATAAATCCACAGCAAAAAAAAAAATAAGTAAAGAAGAAACTTTTGGCCAAGCTCTTACAAATTCAAGCCAAGAGTGTGTTTCCAAAAATGAGTTCATTTGAATTGCATGAATCTCTCTCATACTGAGGTAAAGGTCTCGGAATGATATATAGATGAGTTTTTTGATAATCACATGCATTGATGACAAATTGATTTTTCACTCCTTTTTAACCGCAGTGGCCTGTGATTCATGACTGTGTTGGGTTGTCTGAATGAAGCCTCTTTTTGAAATATATTTCCCTCTTGCGAGTTTTATGCTTCCTTCCAGTAATAACTCAAAATGCGGCTCGCCTCAACCGCACACAGTATCTCGTACACTTTTTTTTATTTCTTGTAACTTGAAACACACACATGTAAAATGGGAAGTAAGCTGGAAAATAGAGCCATAATGCTCAGTTATCCCCCATCCAATATGTGTGGGGCTGTTCATTCATGGTTCATTCGCTGTGGTTGTTCAGTCAGGCCCTAGTAAGTGCTGACAAGTCACACATCTAAAGAACTTTGCCAGCCAAAGTCTCCTTTCTTTTCTCCAAACCAGACAAGTTCACCATTACAAAATAGAATGAGGTCATTTTAATGCAGATGAAGTTGCCCCTTTTTAAATGAAGTAGCGATAACCAAGTGCTCGCTCTCTTTGTTGAAACCAGTTGGTCTATTCAGTCGGTCTTTTTCCTATTCCTCGTCAGTCAGAAAGCTTTAATGTGAGGAACTGAGTGAACACTGACAAAAACTAAGTGAAGAAGAGGAGGTTACTTTTAGTTCGCCACTTCTCTCTCTCTCTTCCTTTCTCTTCTCTCATTTTTCCTTCTTGATCTCTTGCAGATATAAGTCCTCCAGCTCAAGGTGTTGACCACAGACACGTACAGAAGGAGCTTGGTGAGGTCATAGTTCGCCTGCACAACCCGGTTGTCCTGAGTCCCACCACCATTCAGGTCACATGGACGGTGAGTGTAAGCTTGTATTTTTGCATGCAGGCTGCAGCTTTATTTAACTACTGTCACATTTCTGCATCATTTTCAGTTTCTTTGTTCTGGTCTTTACACTGGAAGAACTTATTTCTAAACAAAATGGCTTGTTTTGGGTTTGGTTTTTTAGCTGTCTGCCCTCTTTTGACATCTTTCATTTGTAAAATTGAGTCCCAAAGTCAAAGTATTTGGTATGAAAGATCCCTCTTTGAAGCCAAAAAGGTGCACCTCAAGGCTACTTTTTGTTTTATGTCAGGGAATCCGGTTGCCATGTTAGACAGCTTTGAAATAGTAATTGGGGACTTAAAAGTAAGTGAACATCAAATAGTGGAAAAGTCGTATCTTTGAACCACGCTAAACATCAGAGGAGATGTCAGAGACATCTGGTTCTTCATCAATCCTCTATATGTCTTCATCTGTTTCTGTCTTAAATTACAGACTTTGCAGTCATAATACTTGATTGAAATTAATGTATGTGGTCGAAATATATTTTGTGAACACAAGTTCTCCTCTTTTCCAACCACCATGAGACCATGCATTAATCTTCTTTTACACACATGCATGCAAACAATATAAACACACCTGCTCTTTCACTTAACATATGCAAACACTGCCTCACCACAAGAATCAGCACATTTTATCCCAAAATAAGAATTTTTTATTAAATCAGAAAAATGTTAAATTAGCCACAGCAGCCTTGGTTAAATTGTTTTTTTTTATCTAATTGTAAGATACTGAGAACCAAAAGGCTATTTATATTATTCAAAGCAGAGGTGCGCACAGTATATGTGATGTGTGTTTTTTTTTTATTGTGGTGCTATATTTCACTCAAGTCCAGATATTTACAGTACACACCCATTACTTAATGGCATGGAGTGCCTGTTTCCATTTTCAAATGAACCACATTAGCAGTTTTCCTGGTGACATGTTTATTGACCCCTGTAATAAGTCTCACCCCGAGTCTTGGTAGCTAATTTAATGCTAAAGCATTGCTTTATGATTGTAATGTACCATCAACACAAAACATGGCTACCTAATCAATCAGGGGCCCTTTCAGTAAACAGAGGGGCCACTCTCAGAGAGCTTTTATATTCCCAAATCATTCCATTAATAAAAGTCATGCATCCATTTTGCTGATTTACTTGGGCTGCACTGGCAAAAAACAGCTGCTTAATATCCCACTTGAAAGCCCTGCTCACTTCTTCTACTGTTAACAAGCCATTACAGTGAGTTATGCGCCGCTCCTCCTCTGCATAAATCCAGCTCTTTCTGTCTGGCTAAATGGGCGCAAGTTTTAAGAGTGGGGTCTTATGTGGGTTGCAGGGGGCTATCACACTTTCAGTCTCTCTGTCTTTTCTATGGGACAGATCTGCTGTTATCACCTCCGCTGTGTAGTCACCTCGTGTCCCCAGGGTGTCTGTAAGATGTTTTTGTTGCTGGATGACATTCTCCTACTAGCAGCCCATCTTAGATGTGGTGGGACCTGCTTTCCAGCGTCACTATTTAATATTTATAATACATAGGAGGCATGCATATGTCCTTTAAGGTGGCATTAAGGAAAGTCTTTTTAATAGAGGAGGGAACACTTTAGGGCTGGGAGCTGGGTGTATGAGGTAATGTCAGGGTGTTAATTGAGCTAAGTGTGTCGTAGCAGGTGATGAAAGGCCCATTAAACGAGTAACAGCCTCTAAAGTGTCATGAATGCAATCCTGCGAGGAAGAAATACATTTGCCAAAAACATTCTTTCATATTATCTAGTGGCTGGCTGGAGATTGCATCCTCCATTCTGCCTCGCAGACTTCTTTCTGCACTGAAAAACAGGAGTAATCGTGTCTTCATTTCCTTTCTCAGGTGGATCGTCAGTCCCAGTTCATCCAGGGCTATAGAGTTCTGTATAGGCAGACATCAGGACTGCCCTCACCAGGACTCTGGCAGACCCAGGATGTGAAGGTCCCTTCTGAGCGCAGCGTCATCCTCTCTGCACTTAAAAAGGGCATTGTATATGAAATCAAAGTCCGTCCTTATTTCAACGAGTTCCAAGGAATGGACAGTGAATCCAGAACGGCACGGACAACAGAGGAAGGTATGACGTGCAGAGGATTTGTAGTTTATGTCAGAAGTGATACAAAACAGTGAGTCAAACCATGGTGCGTCCACACAAATGCAGGCTGATGGGTGACACATGACCCCAGAGGCTGCTTTCATGTTGTTTTTTTGTCATAATATCACAGGCACAGCCGCTTGTTCCTTTGTTACTGAGAGCTGAGGGTGGTAATGCGTGTGTGTGTGCATGCATGTTTGTGCATGCACACACGTCTGTCTGACCTTCCTGCTGTGCCTTTTTTTTGTGTATGATTGGTGGTGTTGATGCCAACCGTCTTCTAATCCATCATCCAGCAACCACAGGCTTGAGCTGTGATTGGACGCAGCGCACACTTCCTCTTGCGAATATGATCTGTCGCCCAAAGCTTGATTCATACAAGCTCTGACAAGGCTACAGAGCAGTGTGGCACAATATCACACACACATACACACACACTCCCTCACACACAGGTCTTTGTTTGAATGAATTTACTACTTTGTCCTGTACCAAAACAGAAAAGCATTCAACAGCGCTGCACTGGCCTTGCTTCAACCTTCCAGTCTAATAACTGAAATTAAATTATGATGCGATCCGAGGTAAAGACACACAAAATGTGTGTACAACAGCACAAAGAGACGAATACAGACTCTTTATACTGGAGACAAAGCCCATCTTGCCACAGCATATTTATGCCCTCATGTATAGAAGACAGTTCACATCCTGTCTGTGTGACAGGCCCATTTATTTTCCCTTCCTCGGCAGGGCTGTATCTCCTGTGGCCAGCCAGTGTGCGCGCTGCTGTAGTGGAACTGCCATCACATTACAGCTGTTCCAACACACTCACACACACGTACACACACACACACAGTAAACATATACATGCCAGCACACCACCTTTCCCTAAGGCCACCAGAACCTGCATGTCCAGGCTATTACCAGTGCTGATAACTCTCCGTGCTTCTGCTCTATCTGCATCCCCAGTCCCTCAGAGAACTTGACCACTTTCTATTTCTGTCACAACCCTGCTGCGGTGCCTGGCTATAGCTGATACACCCTCAAACACAGGGCTCCAGGCTCCTCAGAGACTCAGAGACTACTAAAAAGGGCAGCTAGATGGATAGAGAAGACTTGTTTAGAGCATGATTAAAACTTAGGCTGTCCATTAGCTAACACAATTAGAGAATCACCAGAGCAGGTCCAGACGGACCCAGGGTTTCAGTATGCTTAACACTTCTAAGCTGCGTCCATCGTTGTAGTCTCCCTCCTTCTTTTTCACACATTCTGTCCCTCTCCATCTGGACAGTCATGTCATGGCTGGTAAAAAGAACTTCATCCATGTGTGCTGTCTGATTCTTACTGAATGATTGTCTAAGAAGGCACAAAGGAAGCCCATCTTTTATGCACAATAATGCTCATCCTGAGGGAAGGGAAATCAGTCATTTTTCAATAAATGTCTTTTTTATAGTGGGCTCATTTTTATCCACACTCATAGTATCTCTGAGGAGGGTCCACTGGTCCACCAAAACACTCACTGCTTTACATATGAATTTATTACCTTGTTTTTGATTTTTGTATGGCTATGATATGTTTGTATTCCTTCATCATCCGGCTGTGTGTGTGTGAGAGAGACAGGGGGTCACATTCCTGCCTGCCATACATCACTCCGCTAATGGCTCTATTAGCACAGCCTCAGAGGCCTCTAATGAAAAATGTGTATTGTTTAGTGCAAATATGCATGATAATAAGCTGCTAAATCCTTCACAACATTAACTTTGGATGACATTGTCTCTGATGGCTGCCGCTCGCCAATCCAGCACTTTGTCACCTGGATGTAATGCAGTGCTGGAGAGCCGTGAGCATGATGGTTGATCAGATGCTCCCTTGCTAGATTGTTTCTAATTTGGCCAAGGTGTTGGGTTCATCATTGGACCCATTCATCTTCCACCATGCCAGGGCCTCCTGGCTCTCTGGGGGCCGGTGTGGCCAATCGCGCTGAGGGATGAGCACAGATTTACGGGGTGACATGTGCCATTTTGGATGGAGGCGAGGTGAGGGAGAGGCAGCCCAGGAGTAATTGACCTGTCAGTATTCTGCTGTGGCGCCCGCTCTCCTGCCAGCCACTGCGGAAATGAGAAAACATTATTTTTAAAACGTTATATCCAGTTGGGCCAACTGTTATTTATTTTCCCTCTGTTAGCCCTTGTGGGGTCAGGCGATTGTTGTCATCAGAATAAAAACAGAAGGTGGTTTATGAAGGCTTGACTTGTCTTGTTTCTATCCTCCCTCACTCTGCTTGTGGACAGAGCCAATTCATTTAGATGTGCCTTGCTCTGAAGCTCTCTTCTGATCCTTACCTACTAGCTTTAGTTTCATCTGGCTGATCGATGGAATCAGTCGATATGTTTACTGAGACCTTGTTTCCTTCTCCAGAAATGTATTGTTTTTTCATATTTCCTTCTTGTCCGTGCTTCATCCTGTAAGCTTGTTGACCTGAATGCCACCCCGACTCAGAGTCTTAACTTCAGAGCGCTTGCCTGACTGTGCAAGGTTGTCATTTCACAAATCAATACCAGTAGTCTCCGTACAAATCCACCAGGCTGCAGCAGAGGATATATTAGCTATTAAAGAATAGGAAAACATTAAAGATGGACCATAGCTGTGTCAGACCTGCCCTGGTCTTCACAAGAATCCTGCTCTAATGAAACTCCTCGACAGCCTTGACCCACTTTGTTATTCCCAAAGAACAACATGTCTTTAAAAAGTATGCTTGTGTTTCTTGGGTTTTTTTTCACATTCAGATGTACAGTACTGCCGTTCACCCCAGCATTGTTGTGTCTGAGGATTAAACACTCCTCTGCAGCCTGAACTGCAGTGTTGTGTATGTGATTTTTTGACCTTGTTATTTTGTGCCTCCTCTTTCAGCTCCCAGTGCCCCTCCTCAGCAGGTAACAGTCCTTACTGTGGGAAACCAGAACAGCACTTCCATTAGCATCTCCTGGGACCCCCCTCCACCAGACCATCAGAACGGCATCATCCAAGAGTATAAGGTTTGTGCCAGCGAGTCAGGATGGATTCCAGTTTAACAGATACAAAGCCAAGTGGAATCAACCGCCTCACCGTTTTTTTTTCTCCCTATCTCGGCTTTAGATCTGGTGCCTGGGGAATGAGACACGGTTCCATGTAAATAAGACTGTTGATGCAGCCATACGCTCGGTGGTGGTGGGCGGGCTGCAGGTGGGAGTGGTGTACCGGGTGGAAGTGGCTGCCAGCACAAGTGCAGGGGTTGGAGTCAAAAGTGAACCTCAGTCGATTATTATTGGTAAGATGTATTGATACTTTTCAGCATCCAGCTCAAATTCTTGTCCTATGTTACCAACATTGTTTATGAAGAACAATATTAGAATTTATATTTTAGTGGTGTGAAAGTTTTCCTTCATCACTGTGAATTGCCAAATGTATAATATTGTTAAAATAGGACTATGTTGATATGTGGCCTGACCACATTTGATTTATGTGGAGCTGAGGCAGATTGTGCCTGATTTGACCCATAACTGATGGCTTGGCCTGTAGCATGTTCTTATTTCCCCAGTGTCACTCACATAATCCATCTCTGAGAGCAGAGCCCTAAGCTCGCAGTTATAATATGTCGTGTGTTTTTGTGTGTCCATGGATGTTCCAGTGAGTGTTTGTTCATGTGGCTCCACAGTTATAAAAAGAAGAAGAGCATTTGTGCAACCTTGCGTGCACATACAATATGTGCATGTTTATCCTCAGTGTGTCAATGCAGACATTTGTTTGCACACATCAAAAATAGTGTCAAACAGGCTGGTCAGGATGAGCTGCAATTGGAGATCAATACAGGCCAGGATCCTTTCATTTTCACATGGTGTGTTTTACCGGGGATGGAGTGAATTAGGGGCTGAGCTAAGCAAACAACCTGCTCACCTGGGGGTTTGCTGTAAGCTTTTAGGCTTTGTCTTTTTCAGTCTGTACAGTATATTTTACTGCACAGCAGTTAAATCTATGTCCTGCTCCCTCGGTCAATATCCGAGCTATATTCACCAGACCTACTTTCTTTCAGCTTAATCTTGCCCTAACCCTGTCTTGATTTAGCTATAGGTGTTATTTATGCACAATGAAAAAGTGGAACATTCTCAAGCCCTTCAGTATCACATGGATGTATCACCTTGAAGCAACAAATCAGGCACAATGGCATTGTTATTTTCTATTTTTTCCCTAGTAATCGTCCACCCTGCATAACATTAATGCCGCCTTTTTATCCCTGTGCCCTCAGGTAAGGAATTTCGGGACGTGATTATACATGGAAACCGCAACAACAGCATCACAGAACAGATCACTGATGTGGTGAAACAGCCTGCCTTTATCGCCGGTATTGGAGGAGCCTGCTGGGTCATCCTCATGGGCTTCAGCATCTGGCTCTACTGGAGGAGGAAGAAGAGAAAGGGCCTGAGCAACTACGCAGGTAAGAGCAAGCACATCTCACAGTCACCTATGCAAATTTACACTGACATTACACTTTTGTGTCCCAGCAAAAATGAAAACGTAACATCTAAAATGAACAAATGATTAATTTCTCTGTCAAAGCAAGAATGTTTTAAGACAAGATATCAGCTTTCATAACCATACAATTCTAGAGGAAATATTGTGGAAGTTGCTAGCAGTGAAACTGAGATGGCTACTGTGTAAAAGCCTCCAAAGGGAGGCAGATGTCAGTGTAAAGCATTTCCAGAGGGCAACAGTTTTTGACAAATCCACCCACGGTGTTGGTTAATAGCCCAGGGTGGTCGAGCTGAGTGGGCAGACTGGACTCTCTGCTGGTCACTGAAGCTGGAGTTGGTCCAGCTCTCCTCCCACACACTGACCCTGACATCTTTCAGAACGACCCCCAGTCAATACTAGCAACCACCAAGTGCACATACTCTGCCAAGGGTACCAGATTTAATTAGAGAGCAAAAAATGGTAATGAACTGGCACATTAATGCTGCAGTCAGTGCCACACCATATTCAAACATTAGTTTTTGCCTTATTAACAAGAAGAACTTCAAGAGAAAAACATCAATGTAGCCATTTTTTTCTTCTTTTCAGTCAGAAAGAGCATGTGCAGTTGCAGCTGCTATAGGCTGGCTTGGTTAATTCGCTCTTCATTTCCGTTTGTTACATTTCTGTGTCTCTGTGTTCTTTGATTTGTGCCACCGATTCAACACCGCCGTGGCCTCTGAGCTGGCTGCTTTCCTGGCTGTTGCTCTGCACGCTGGGTGACGATGTGGTCTTAACAGTCTCTGACCCTCAGCACCCCACTCGGCCCGACCCTGTCCCCGCGTGCAGATACCCCCTAAAGCACCGCTTATCTCTGCAGGCTTTTAACACACAACTTCTCTGTCTTCTTGTTTTGCAGTTCAGTCCTTCACCTTCACCCCTGCAGGTACTGTTCATTTGTCCTGTCATCTCACCCCACCTCAACGCAGATTCATCTCCTGCCCGCTTGTAGTGTATATGCTTAGACTGTCAAACTGATGGTCATGGCTAATGCAAATTTAAACTTTATAACCATGTAGGCAATTTAACCCGTCAGAGAGGCAAATTTACAACTCAGAGATTTGCTGTTAGCCATGACCAGAGCCCAGCAAGCTTAAGCCCTTATTCCTGCCAAACCTACAGCCTTATTTACATATTGTGTTGTATCTGTGTGTATGTCTGTCGTGGCTAGCTGTTTTTTCAATGAAGTTTCATCCTGTCTTGTTTATCTTTTTTGTGGCAGTCTTGTGGTGCAGGGTAAAGACTGTCCATTTCCCTTCTCCACCAAAAATCTTATTCATCCTTGTTTTCTTTTTAAGACTCGGATGCTGTTGTAATTTACATATCTGTTCTCCATAGGTGTCAGTTCAGCAGGTGGCTGGTGTATTCAGTTTATCCTTTTTAACCCTTCTTCTTTTCCTTCCTCTTACTTTTTTGTTTTATACTTGTGACAACTGCCTCCACTACTGTGACTCTTCACATCTGGGATCCTTGGCTTCGTTTATTTGGTTTATGGGTAAACTAGAGCCATTTTGATGATGTATTTTCACTGTTTGTATACAACAGTATACAGATATTCACCTGGCTCTGGTTTGGACTGAGAGAGACTTGGAATTTGGATGTAAAGAGAAAGTTTAGAAAGTGTGCCAGATGAATGTTTTTAAATTATGCCTCGAGGCCTCTGTCCTTTATATATTCAGTGTATCTGATCGCTGTAGTACAATGAGTCTGGAGTCGGCACATTGCCCTTCCTGTTTCTTGGATTTACTGACAACCTTAACTAATACAACTTTTTGATAAAGTATATATGAAGCCATGTGGTCTCTCTGGAGCCTACAGCCAAAAACCTAATTAACTCTGGCCTCTTTACAGCAGCTGTAACAACAGATTATAGAACACATTAATATGTGAGTGAGACTTGTCTGGTTTTAAATTGGAAGCACACCTCAGAGAAGCCAGACAGGAAGCAGGTTATCTCACTAAAAGAGTTGAGAGTGGCGTGCACAAAACAAGGTCAAATATAGCAGAGATTATAGAGTTAAAGAGAGGTGATTTTCAGAGCATGAGCCAAAGTGCAGCTAAAGAGTCTTAAAGCACGGCTCTTCCCTGTATTGACAATTAGTTGATGTATTGAGAGTGTCCTGTCTTAGCCTCCTAAAGCTGTCAGTACATGAGAGGTAAATCACTACACTGTTGAGGCGCACGGCCAACAGGAAAGAGATTTGATGGAATTTTTATACGCTGATTATGTCCACCCCCCCCCCCACGTAATGCTTATTAAAGGGGATTAATCTGTATTCATATTGGAGAAAGTGCTTATCTGGAAGACGGAGGCAAGAAGCACAGCTATGGCGCCGTGTCACTCTGGCTAACATAAAAGTATTCCACAGCAGCCCAGAAATGTGCCTGAGCACAGATAGGGACTTCAGAGGCCTTCCCGCTGCACAGCCTCCCCACGCCTCCACCCCCCCCTCCTGTCTGTCAGTCCTCTCTCAAACGGCAGAAACTCTCTTATGCAAGTTTGTTGGTGGTGGAACAAAGAGAAATGGCTTTAGCTATGACTGAATAAAGGATGCCAAGCCTGTCTCGAGCTGTCAAAGCTATTATTTATTCAAGCGGACCTGCAATACTGGTTTTTTCTGTGTAAAACTTTTGTCTGCAGTATTTTAATCCCACTTGCTGCTATTCAGTCGTCTAAAGCTTAATGCAGCAAATAAACCGTAAACTGTTTTAAATTGTGTTTCTTTTGTCTAAAAGCTTACAGCTCTGTTTATGAGAGAGAAAACTAGCTTAAACAAGCTTAGGTAATGTTGACGATGTATTAAGACGTCCTGTTAGCAGCCTTTGTAATCTACTGTGGGAGTTTCCTCTCCCTGTCATCTGTGTTGCAACGTCACCCACAGAAAAGCCCCCGCCGTCGCCCATGTCGGGGCTTGTTGTGGAATCAACCTGAATAAAACCGAAAAGAGAGGAGGAATGTTTAGCCTCCCTTTCTCTTTAATCTCCATCTGGGGAACAAATGAGCCAAATTACTAACAGCTCTCCTTCTCTTTCTTGAGTAAACCAGCTCTCCCTTTTCCCTCCCTTTTTCCCCTCATCGGTATGCGGTGATTTCCAAAACTCTTGCTCCTTTTCTGCTTCCTGTGATCCACTGAAGTTCTTACATGCTTAGAAGCCTTGATGCTGCTTTGTCATCATGGCCGTTGAACAGAGATGAAAAGGATCCTTCTTTGTCGTCTCTCATTTTGAGCCATGGAGTTTTACTAGCCGCTGACAAAGAGCGCAGGCCTTGTTATCTATAGATCACTGTAATGGAACAGGCCACGTGTGCGGCTTCTGGGGAGCCCTGCTTCCTGAAGGATCAGTAACTCAGCCTCCACACTCACAGATAGAAAACTCAGCGTGATTAATGAGCCCTCTGCCTTTTCTAATCATTTTTTGGCTGAGATTTAATCACAAATCTGATATTATCTCAGCAGCAAAATAAGAAAGATGAAATGAGTTTTGCCTCTCATCAGGCATCTTGTCCTTGAAGAACACATGACGTCTCCAGCTATGCAAAGCAATAATATGCAATCCTCATCACTGCATTTTTTAATTTCCATGAAAGGTATTGGACGCAGATGGACATCTGCATCTCTTAGTGACTCCATCAACTATCTAGCTGTGTGAGAAATGAGAACAAATGAGTACAGAGCTGTTGAAGAGCAAACTGGGCAGCACAAAAAGGACATTGTGTTATATCCTAAATATGGAAATATATCCTGGTTGTTTACAGTGAATGACTGTAGAAAAACTGAATCTCTGGCTTTGTCTTTTTTCTCTCCGTCTTTTCCCTCTTTCTTTCTCTCTTTTCTGACTTCAGTGACATTCCAGAGAGTTGACGGTGGTCTGATGAGCAATGGAAGGTGAGTGTCCCGACAGAAACAAAACAATAATCAAGTCCAATATCACAAGCAAATTTACAAAAAAGAAAAAACCTTCCCGTCATGATTATTTCATTCTGTCTCTCCTAAGCTTAACATGTCTTAGCACAACCTTTACATCAGACTCATGAATCAAGTCTACAGCCGGCTTCTTTGGATTCTAATACTGATAAATGACTGATAGATTGATAGATAACCAATACCTGTTTGTGTGCCCGCCATGCAAACCGGCGCGCAAATATACATTTCTACCACATCTCTGTTCATGCATCAATAGATGAACTCATAAATCTCCTCAACAGAATTAACAGAAACAATTTAAGCAGAGAGTGCTTTTATTTTGTCATTTATCTTCCGCTGCCGGCTACGGGAAACCCAGAAGCCCTCTGGAGTGATAAATTTGCCTGTCACCTTGCGTGGGCGGCTGGGATCTGAGCACATGTAATAATGTAAAAATAATTACCCAGGGGAGAGATGTGTGCAGGTACCCCACTTGCACCCCCATACGCCCGTGCTCCATTTCACTGTGTGTCTGTGAGAGAAAGAGAGGCTACAGAGACGAGGGCACATCTCAATGACACCAGTTACTGAGCCTTTGTGGGTATTCAAGAGACTCCCTTGAGAATCCTGGGCTTCTGTCTATCTACTGCTTATCACACCTGACTAGGTAAAGCCTGCAGATCTCAAACACTCAGCGAGAGATTGCCAACTAAATCTGACCCTGTGTGTCTCTGGGCCTCTGGGAATGTGTCTATTCTGTAGTCAGGTTGCAGCATTTTTGTATTTATGCTTCCTTTTTTTTTTTTCCTTTATTATTTCCCGACTGTGCGTATGACTAGATGCCACAATGGACAATTTTGCTTATATTGTTCCGTGAGCCGCCAGCGTGCTCTCAATGAATTAGCCACGCTACTTGCCATGCCTTTTCTCATCTACTTTCTGCTGTAGTGTTTTTCCTTCAATTTTCCACATAAGTAGTTCTGATTCTCACTCCAGCGGATGGGATTTGAAATGTCTGTATTTGTGGTGCTCTGTATTTGTCATATTTTTAGTCAGTTGCAGCGACTGCCGCGATTTTCACAACACTGGAACAGGATGCAGCCTGGAACTCTTATTCTAACACGAGCCTCCGATCCGTTAGTCACTCTAGTGCCATCAAATCCCAGATGTTGCAACTTGCCCATCTGCCCTGAGACGGAAAAATGTGTAGCAGAGTATCAGAGGAAAATGTGTTCATTTGTTACATGAGATGTTTATTGCATTAATTAGACAATAGCAAATGAAGCCGCATCTGTTTGCAGTTTCTCATTGGCTCCTGCCAAATTGCCCTGACTGAACAATTACACTTAATCGATCACAAAATAAATGATTCATGGAAGATGAATAGGCTGCAGATTGGTAGAACTGGACCATTTGACTTTGGCTGCTTAATTGAAATTGATAAAAGCCGATAAAGGCTCGTTCCTTATCCCCCTGCCAATAGGGAGATGGTAATTAGGGGGTCGTAATAACTTCCTATACAGGCCCTGATCAATATTTTAGCAAAGCAGATTCACTCCTATATGCGGAGGGAATGGGCTTAGCATTGCAGTGAACAGGTTTCACTGACACTGTTGCTATGGAGATTCCTTTACATCCCAGGATGTGAATGCTGAATGACAGCATGTTGTTTTCTGTGAGTTAATCTTGAAAGTAATCTGTGTTTCCCTTTGCGTTAAGTGTTAGCTAATGTCTGTGCTTTTAATCCAAGTTCCATTCGCTCGTCTGCGAGACCATAAACACCTGATTTATGTAGTTGCTCTGAAATTAATATCTCTCGCTTGGCTTATTTATGGCAAGCTCAGTGTCAGACATCCTAGACAGTATTTATGGTTTCTTGCCCATTATAAGTAACTGAAATGTCTAACAGGAAGACAAAATGCACCAAATCAAATTTTATCTGCCAAGGTTGCTATCCATCTTGGCTTTGGCAGGGATTAAAAGTTCAGTGTTGACTTTCCATTAGAAGTATGACCTGCTGTCCACCCCCCAGCCGCTAACACACACACACACACACACACACACACACACACAAATATTCTAACAAATATCCCCTGTAGAAATCAGTCTTATTCTAATTATCCTTAGTAATACTGCTGTGTGATAAATACAAGGACGTTGCAGCCATTTCCACTGTCAGCTCCTTGTGTTTCAAATTGTCTTTCTCTAGTGGGCTGAGAGGCTCACTGGAGCACACAGGACAAGCGAGCAATGAGCAATGAGACAAAGGCATGGTCTTTTACTTTAGACTGTATACATTCATGTTGGAGTCTTGCTGGACTCAACACGGGAGACTGATGTCCTCCTTTTTTCAGCTTCTTGGTAATATTAGTCTGACAGATGTTGAGGGCACAAGAGGCAGGGAGGATGGAGGGGAAAGGACGAGGTGAAAGTGTATAAAAGGAAAATAAAGGAAAATGCGGTTTGGAAAAGATGGTATGGCAAGAGAGAATGATGGCAGTGGGGGAACATGGCAGCTAGAAACAGAGGTAGGAAGGACGGGGAAAGATGTATTACCCTATAAAAGTGCATCTGTCTGATGCACAGCCATCAATTTGAATGACTTGTCTCCCCCGAGGGCCTGTTTTGGCATTCAGAAGCCACAGTGAGGGCTCTTAGCTTGCCAAGGCTGCAGTTCATATGGACTCCCTCCTCTGTGGAACAGCTCTTCTCATTAGAACCTGTGGCTGAGGGAGAGACTGACGGCGGCACGCCCATTACCTGCACTTGTCCTCAGGGCTTGACTCTCTCTCGGTCCCCTCAGAGCCGTCGTGTTACCACACTGGAGCAAAAAACAAAAAAACACCATCAGAAAGCCTTGCTGCTTACTGTTGTGCTCTGCAGATCCTCAGAGCGCACATCTGCAGTCTGCCACAAACAACAGTGCACTTCCAGGGGGGGGCGCGCTGTGTCTCTGAGAAGGCAACGGCTTCTGCTTCATCACATGTGGTGCTTGTCGCACCATTGCAGGGAAAATAAATAAAAGCAATATGCTGCTATTATTTCATCTTCTGTCTCCTTTAAATTAGTTTCATTTGCCTCCATCCTCTCATGAAGTGAGCTATTTTTTTTTTTACATTTTAATCATATCAAGTAAAATTGGGTATGACGCATAAATGGAGAGACACAGAGGCATTTAACTCTATCGCTAATTCTCATTTAACTCCATCTGTGTTACTTGTGGTAACGAACCTCAGACGTGATTGTACAGTAAAGTGGCCCTAATGGCCTCCCAGCAGTCACCCATGACAGGTTAAAGTCTTAATGACTGCTTTTTATGGGTCTCACCCCCTCAGGAGGGACACAACACCTGTTAAATGGAGCTGCCTTCTCCCATATGCAGGCAACCCACAAGTGGGTCGGGGCAACATGGTGGGATTAGAGCTGAGGTTTTGACATCTCATCAAATAAGATTTAGACTGTCTGGACATCACCACAAGGGGCTGATGGGAAAACACAGCAGAATGAACAAGATATTAATGAATAAGGAAATAGTATACATGTTGGGTGTCCGCATACACTGCTGTTCATTCAGAAAGCAAATGCATGCATTAGTGTCTTCACAGTGTGCTTTTGCATTAATAACTGAGCGAATGTGACAAAGACACAGCAGGAGAAACAGGGAGATAAAGGGCTGTGTATGCCTGAAGGAATTCCAACTTTGTGGGGGGAAGAAATGTATCCGTACAGTTTTTTCCCCCATATCTCAAAAGTGTTTCATTAGCTCCAGTGGCTTATGGGAAGCTTATCTCACACAAACACACATTCTTCTGCACAAAGTAACATTTCAACATATGTTTGATTTTCTTGTCTTCCAATTGTCTCCTTGCTGATTGCTTCCATGTGTTTTTACTCATTATTTCTGAATCTGGTAACGTTATGCAGAATTAAACCATGCAATTGAATTTTTTTTTTTTTAATCAGAAAAAAGCTCTGGTATTCCTGTAATATCCCAGCCTGTGTTTTATCTAGTGTTTCATCATGTCTTTCTGCTTAGTCGGCCTGGCCTGCTGAATGCCAGTGACCCAGGCTACCCCTGGTTAGCGGATTCTTGGCCAGCCACCAGCCTGCCTGTCAACAGCAGCTCTGGGGGACCCAATGACCTGAGTAACTTTGGCCGAGGAGGTGAGTGCCCCGGTGCTGTTCCTGGTGCTTTGAGAAAAGACCATAAAAGATGATGGCCTGTCTTCCTTTTATTACCACTGGGGCTCCTGTTGTTCATCATGCACATATCTGCATGCACGATACATCAATTTATGCAGATTCTTTGTGTTTTGGATGTATATTTATATATCACATTAGAGGACAGCTAGAGCATTAACGGCTGGGCCACCACTGTCACCAGGCTGAGTAATGGCAAATGGTCCAGCCTGGTGTCATGGCCCATACCTCAGAGCGAAAGAATGTGAGGGGAGAGACGGGCAGAGGAGCAGGGGGTGGATGGGTGTTTGAAAGGATGGTCTTGAGCAGCCAGTCGTGAAGGACAGGCGCAGCTTGACTGGCGCAGATGCAGACACTTCCGCCATGGCTGTACATCATCTCCCCTTCAGTGGGCATGCAAACCATGCACTATGAAGAGAGTCTGCCTGCTCTTTCCTTTGCTCTCTCTCTCTCTCTCTCTCTC
>JAQNCA010000029.1:19791884-19808261 GCA_029783725.1 Acanthurus tractus | reverse complement strand
TATAAAAGTATCCTTGTGATGTGTCAGAAAATCGGAAATGTTGTAAAAAAGGAAACTTGGGCCTGTTTGTTTTCTAATAGACAGTTAAATATGACAATCTGCTCCCACCTTTTGTACACCAAATGAGATACAGCTAAGAGCCTGTTAGCATATGGACTAGAAACAGGAAGAATCAGTGAGCTTCGCTTTCTCTAAAGCTAACAAAATCCACCTAACAGCATATAAGCCTCTTTGTTAAAACCTTAACTTGACACCATAGTTTTTCAACAGATTTAACAAACAAGTTGTAACATATAAATTAGCTTCAAATTTTTTGGTGGGTGGATTTTGTTACTATTGGACAGATCCTGGCTAGTTTTTGTTCCCTGCTTTAATTCCCTATGTTTATCTAAAATAACATATATTAACTGAACCTTGATCAGTGGCCTTTCACTTCCCCTTAAATAGTAGTCCGTATCAGAATATACTTTTAGAGGAAGGTATACAGTACTGTGTAGGCTGGTAATGATACTATGTTGGCTTATTGATGCTATGAAATTGAATGAACCATCAGAATATGGGATATTTATTAGACTTGTATGGAAGATCCTTTATTAAATAGAATATTTTGTATAGAATATATATGCTGTACACTGAACAACAGTGATGAGAATTCGTACAAGCCAAGATTTAATTCACACTTCAACCAAAGTAAACTCAGCATTAGAAGGGGGAAAAGTTGAAGTTACAGTGCCTTGTTCTGCCTCTAAGGAGATGGGAAGAATAATGAATGTCAGGTCTGAAGGAGGAGAGCAGGATGAAAAGGAACAGAAATAGAGCGGCTTTCATGGCAGCATGGATCTCCACTGGGGACATGAAGCTGCTCATTAAAACTCTTCATAGTGTAGGGGGGAAGAGATAGCTGGTGTTTTCTGTGTTTTCTGTAGTAGTTTGAGACCCTGAAGACTCCTGCACTCCCCTCACTCTCTGTGGAGATCCATTATTATGGCAAGTCCATGTTTGTATGTGACCCCATGTGCTCCTGCACTCTCTATATGTGTTACATCTCACCTCATTATGTAATATGTTATATGTTTGGGGGGTTTTTTTTACTAACAAATGATGATATGTGACTTTCAGTTGTTTTGATGTCCTTTTTAAAAATGTATTTCCAACTCATAAGTTATATCTGGCTTCATAGTCCTTCTAGAGTCTCTGCTTTGTGGCTTTCTCCTCTCAGCACTGACGCACCCAATGAAAACAAAGCAAACTGAAGGCTATGCAGCCCTACAGTTATAGGCTGGGAGCGCCCAAACCTTGGGTATAAATACCCAACACTGAATCTAAATTTAGTATGAGTTCCCTTTTGAAGAGAGGCCCAGTTTTGTCAGAGGAGATGGGTTCTCTGTGTAATTCCTGTATAGCTCCTAGCCACAGCCTCTCTCTGTATTTTTCATATTTGGGGTGAGCTGTTGTAATTCAAGTGCCAGACCATCCTTCCCTACAAGAGGCTCATTTACAATATTGATGGCTGGTCTTGTGTGGAGGGACTAAGGATGATTGAACAATCACGTCAACTCACCATTTATTGGTAAAAGTCAAGCGTCGCCCAGAGGTTCGATTAGGAAACCCAATTACTTTCAGACTATACTTACACCGTTGTGCCGCCTGCCTTGGGCTTACAGTTGTTCTTTTATTACTTCCATTCTTTATTAATCTTATTCTGACACCTCCTCCTTCTCCTCATGCCTAATATTTTTTCTCTTGCCCCAGCATTTTTACCATCCTCATCTTTGAATTGCTTTTGTTTTTTTCTTGTTGCTTGAAGACTCACAAAAGCAAGATAATCAGAATTTTCTGGACTTGTTTGTAACTTTTTTTTTATTTCTCTGCCTTCTGCCTCGCAAGAAAATCAATATAAATGTATCTTATTGCTTCTGTATATTTCTTTCGATGACGGAGATCTACTTTTTACTGAGCAGTTCAATGCAGTTTATTAAATTACATTAAAGTGCACAATGTTACATTGCACAAGATGCAGTATTGGCAGCTTTTTTGTGGCGCTGGGAAAAGTGATTACAGGCCTTTGGCAGCAAAGGCTAACCAGCAGATGACAGACACAAATGTGTTTCACAGAATTCCCCAAAGATGGCTTTTACTGATCTGTGTGGCTGGTGACGTCAGTTTGAGGTATTTCATGGAATCAGATTTAAGGTTTAAGTAAGTGTGCACAAATGTACATACATATACATATATGTACTGTTGTGTATGTCCCAAAGCTTCCTTGTTATGTGCATAATCGAAGAAGCATGATAGTAAGTTTTTTATAAATGAACATTAAATAGTATTGCACAACATAGAGATACAGTGTGATGAACTCTGTAGATGTAAATTAGCAATATGGGATGCAATAGAACCAAAGCAAGTGTACATTTTTATCTTTTGATTGTGTGTGCAGTAATTTCAATGAAACATGACACAAAAGAGATTTTGCACTGATGTCCTCTAAAATCTCTTAGCAAAATGTAGGGATCAACTCATTATTTACAGGAATGATAAAGAAACCTTTTATAACATGATAATGATTGTGCTCAGTCAGTCTTGGATGTTACTTTGAAACACAAAAAAAATTGTGTTGATGCAAAAAAAAATCACTGAGTTTACTTAATCATAGAACAAACTTATTTTCGGGTTTTCCATTTACATATGCTTTTCCTCAGTACAAGTTTTGGTCAGACTTGTCTGACTCATCAGATATACACTGTGGGTATAAGCCTGCTCTAGGGCAACTATTTTAGTCAGCATTTTCCTCCCCTTCCACTTTATGCATGTTACTGTTTTGCAGAATACCGTTGCTGTATCTGCATTACCAAAGATACTCACTATGTTTAAGGGAATTTTGAAAAGCATTTTTTTCCGGAAGACAATTTTCATCAGCACAAGTTTGCATAAGTATGGCACATGAGCAAGCTACTAGCCTAAACTAGATTTTACACACTGTTATCACCAAAATTATATCTACTAAAACTCTCTAGGCTTTATAGGCTTAGGATCAAAATCATGGAAGTTGACAACTTTGCTGACGGAGCCAAATATCAATCAAGACCACAACACAAGACAAAGCTTATATTACTTACTAGTTAAACAATGAGAAGTCCATTGCATCATTTGTTTTGCAGCCTTTTTTTTTGGAAAGCTCTTGTCAGTAACTAATGTAAGTGTGGCATCATTCCAGTCCCAGCCTACTTTCAGTTACTTTTTTTTCTCCTCATCAATCACGTCCTCCTCTGTCTTTTAGCCTTTGTCATGATGTCCAAAAAAAGTCCTCTGAGCTTGTTGGTTTTTATTGTGATATAAACTCCAAATGGCTGCACTGCTAACAGAGCTAACTAGCTGTTTTTTGTGTGAGGTTAAAGGTTACTTCAGAAAAGTCTGTAAACTCTTTTTAACAGTTAAGGCAGAACAGTTGCAAAACATCAGATATAAGACCAGAAATCAGTGATTATTGTTGGTCTGAAGGACACAAAGTGATAAAGTTCCATTTCACAGAGACACTATTTACCCTACTGCAAATCATTGTACCATCAAAATGGTGTTAAAGCCGACAGAAAACAGATATTTCAAATTCATAAGCTTGCACGTAATGAGGAAAAACACCTAGATAGGCTCCAAAACAAAGTGAAATTGTACTAAATATGTTATGTTCCAATCATATTCCATCACCGTGTATTAGTCTTCAGGAATATATTTAAACTGTAAATATCTCAACTCAGCACATTTGGAATTGAAGTCAAATGTGTTTTGAAGAAAAAGAAGAGTATTTCTTTCACTGTGACCAAATGGTATAAAAGCCAGCTTTGACCTGGCTGGCAGATTTATAAAGATGGATGGGACAGAGGAGAACCTGGTGTTGGAGGGATATGAGTGGAAATGGATGAGGTTAGTGGCTCTCCGGTGTAATAAAAGAAATGAAAGTAGTAATAGACTCTCAGTGAATTCCATTAGGGACACACTGACACTACACAAGCCATTCATTATGATGATGCTGTGAAGTGAGATATTTCACGTTGAACCCAAAGCCTGGTGTTAAAGGGGACACTGAGGGATGGGTGGAGCACAAAGGTCTGCCTCAGCCTCGTTTACCGCGGTTCTCTCCTGTTTCTATGGAGATTTGAGTCTTTTTAACCAATTAATCAACAGAGGCATGCTTTTCATCAGGCAACCTTGAGCTCTTCTATGAAAGCACTGACAGGCAGGAGCCCGTTGAAATGTTCGATTTGAAATTGTGTATGATTTTCCACAGTCTGCTGTAACTGAGTACAGATGGATCTATAATTAAAGTAGCATGTTTGGATTAAATTGAGTTTCTTCAGAAAACACATTTGTCACATTGTAAAAGCAGACACTGTAATTTGCAGTACTCTCCCACTTGTGTATTAGTTTTTAATTGATTTTCTCCTACAATCTAATTTTCAATGACCGTGTCTCTTAAAAAAATCCCTTCTTTTTTTTCCTGTTGTAGGTGGAAAGGGAGGAAAGAAGAAGAAGACCAAGGCTGCCTCCAAACCCAATAAAGCCAATGGGTCCAACTGGGCCAATGTTCCCCTGCCCCCTCCCCCTGTTCACCCCCTCCCTGGCACTGAAATGGACCATTATCCCAACGAGCATCATGAAGGAGGAGGGTAGGTCTGCATAGGTTGTCAATGAAAAGATAATGAGCTCTAAAGGGATACTAAAAACAGATTTTTGTAGTTATATTTTGGTTCAGACCTATCCCTATAAAATTAGGCTGTTGCAAAGGTTTTAATTTAAACTGTAGTGAAGCCCGGACCATCTTGAAAATTGCATTTGTAGTGACAAATAGAGATTTTAAGGTTTTTGTCATTTTCCTTTTCATTGAAATTGTCAGCAAGTTTGTTTTGCATCTTGACCAACTTCAATTTTGTACACAGCTTCCAGTTTTAGAGCAAAACAATCATTCAGCACCGTCCACTGTAATCCTGACTCTGCACTCATGCTGTTAAAAGTCACACAGCTTTTATTCAGCCATAGTTAAGACTCCATTTTTTGAAAGTGGGTTAAATGCATTCCATTTTTAATTACTTGATTTATTTAGGTTCATTCCTCCTCTGATTCATTTCTCTGAATCAGTGGTGGAGAATCTGGTGTCTGGATAGAACAAGACAGTGCTTGCCATCTTGAGCAGCACTATACATTTCTGTGTGTAATAACAGGGTTCATCTCTGTTTTCTCTATAGCTAATTACTGTACCTCTGTACATCTGGAGGGAAGGATCAATGTATGCTAGCCAGATACACACACGCAATTACACCAACACAGGCTCTCACAGAGACTCATATACAGATGGCTGAAGATCAAACTATCTGCTGATCCTGTCTTCTCTGGGATGACTTCATGACTTGAAAACAAATGAAAGGGGTGGGGGGGGGCTGGGGACTGTGTTTGAGCAGTCTCCTGCTGTTGCTAGCTCGTACACACACAGATGGTTTCAGATTATTCTATTTGCTGAGTTCCAGAGTGGAGAAAAAAAATCTTAATCATGCATTGTTTCATAAAGGAAAGAGTGAGACAGACAGACGGAGTGGAGAATTTCCACCAGCAGATTATTATCCACCTCTGAGTCTCAAGAAGACGTAAAACCTGACAGTTTTTTGTACGTGTTGGTTGACTGCAATACCAATCATTTCCTTTGCTTATATATGCACTAATTACATGACATTTCAAATCAGCCGACGCATTTTTAACACTTAATTTAGTGAAGCAAATGCAACGGAAGCTCCACCATAGCCCACTGTAGGTAGAAAGTAACAGAGGCTTGTTTAAGTGTTGCTGTGTGCCTCTCTCTTTGGCCCAGTAGGTGCTCTGTTCTCTCACTCCCATTTCCAATCTGGGAGAGTCATCTGCTTTAATAGGCTATCTGGCAAATGAAGACTCCTGTGCACTGTAAATCTGAGGCTGCTCTTAATGGCAGCAGATTAAAACAGTTATGTCCTATGGAGTGTGCACTGACAAATTTCTTTAATGAACATTTTCTTTATGGCTAGTATTATTTCAGCGCGTATAAGCACAGCTATGAGGAAGTGAAGCCTGACTACCTCCATAATTCCACTCAGGACTGTCATATAACAAATTATTCCCAAAGTTGCACAAGGTCACAAAGCTTTAAACTTAGTTTATATGAATTTCTCCTAAAATATTTATATTCTTATGCAATCTACCATTCCCCCTTACAGTCACCAATTTAAATTTAGAGACAAATACCTCACAAACCTGTTTATGGTTCTGTTTCTCCGCATAATTTTTAATTTTCTCTTCTCATTAAGTCTTCAAATTAATACATAAAAAAACTCTAGATGATCATAGAATTATTTAAACAATCCTTGGGATGAGTAACAAAAAAATTACTGGGAAATATCTTGATAATAAATTGACAATCTACCGAATTTCTTATGGAAAAATGTCAGAATTCTCTAGTTTTAGCTTCTCTGTAATGCTTTTCTTTGTCATATGTGAAATATACAACATGTCTCAAGGTTTTGGAGTGTTGTTCAGGTAAAGCTAGCAATTTTAAAGTTTGGCACACTTTGGCAAATTACATTTTATAATATTTTAATTTGTCAAAAAATTGTTCAAATATTCAATCTTCAAACAACTGAGAGATTAAAAAAATACAGCAACTATAAATTGCAGCCTATGATCAGCCTAAAGACTGCATACTAAGTGTCACATAACTGTCAATATCACATTATGAACCAGGTATGAGAGTGATGGCTGGGGCCCACCGATGCCTGTGCAGACCTATCTTCACCAGGGCATGGAGGATGAGTTGGAGGAAGAGGAGGAGAGGGTTCCCACCCCGCCCATCCGAGGGGTTGCCTCTTCCCCAGCCGCTGTGTCCTTTGGACAGCAGTCCACAGCCACCCTGACCCCCTCTCCACGAGACGAGATGCAGCCCATGCTCCAGGCCCATTTGGATGAACTGACCAGAGCATACCAAATGGACATGGCGAAACAGACATGGTAAACACATTCCATTCAAACCCTTTTTCAGTCGCCCGATCTATATCACAGTTAAAGAAAATGCCAAACTGATATACTCATTTTAATATGTAATTGTCTCATTTACATATATTTATCTATCCATTGTGGCTGATAATGTATGCCTTGTTGTTTATTTAAAAATGCTTACCGTGCATTCTGTCGCTGCCAGGATTTATTTTGGTCCCACTCTATTCTTTATGTCAAATGTGTGTGCAGTGGAGATAAACCCATTAATCATTTCATTTTAATGGGCCCATGTTACCACTTAGGCAACTACCGTATTTTGCTCACTCTAAGAGACACAATTTTTTACCCACGGTTGTTTACTTCCCTCACACCCATACGGCACATTCCATTGTTGTTGTGCTCATGCAAGTCAGATGAAGGCCATGCTTCATTCTGTCAGCAACGCAGAGAGAATGAGCTGAAGTCAGGGGGAGACAGGGAAGCCTTGTCAGGAAGGAGATGTCATGTTACCCAGTAATGACTATGTTGGTTAGAGAGCATCTCTGACAACACCAGAGGGCCAGTAATTACAACCAATTCCCACTGCAAAACGCGTCAAAGACATTGCACTCCTCAAACAAACGCGGCTGTCAGCAGAGCGGGCTGCCACTGAGGTGACAGCCATGTGTCGACAGGCCCGGAGAGCGTGCCTTTGTATCGTCTACAGCAGTAATTAGTGGGTCATTGTGTTAGCATGCAAGCAGCACCATGGAATTAGTGGAATTGTCCAAATTTATTCAGTGCTTCACATATAAAAGAGGTATCTCTAAAATTAGCTCTACACTCCCACATGCATCCATATTTTTTGCTAATATTGTGGCATAAACTACTGAGAATTCCCTTTTCCTTTTATGTGGCCGTTAGTCCTGCAGGTAACTGTATATTCATTACAGTGAAGTAGAATGTAATATGTTTAAGCAGACTTATGTCTCTCTCTCTTCTCAGGCACATGCAGGTTGGCTCACTTCCTCCCCAGGCTCCAGCTCCTCCTGTGGGCTACGTGTCGAGCACAATGGTTTCTGACATGGAGACGGACCTGCCTGATGAAGATGAGGAGGAGGAGGAAGAGGAGGAGGATGAAGGCTATGGAGCCAGGCATCCCCGCGGTATTGAGCACACACCAGGGTCAAGCATGGACAACCTGGACAGCTCTTTAACAGGTGAGATGGTTTGATTCCAACCTGTGGCTTTTTCTTTGTTGACTTGCTAATTTGATTTGTAGATACTTTTAGTTTAATTTTCAGTTGGATTCTTATTTTAAACACTGATTCATCAAAGTTGACTTTTGTTTGAATTAAAATAACTACGTTTTAATGATTCTGAATTTCTAATGTTGAGTTCCCATTGTCGTTACATCTTGTCTAACAGCACATGGATTGTTGTTCATGACATGTTTTTAATCAGCCCGCTATGCGTGCATTTTTATGTGAACATGCTTACTGAGTGTCCCTTAATCAAGTTTTTTAAGCACTTTTGGCAGACTCCAGGGTATTATAATTATCATTTCCAAAAAGAGATAAGAAAGTCCATGAATTTTAAACAGGATAGTGAGAGGAAAATTAAGAGGAGGGAAAGGCATGGCGAGCAGGAGAGAGTGACTGTGATTTAACTCGCACACAGCACCAGAGCCAGCACCACCCATATCTTCCCAAGGAGATTTGAAATAAATTTCACGTGCAGCATATTCCATTCCAGACTAGAGGCACCATTTCCATTTTTACAACTCACTGAAAACTTTTACAGCCATCTGTCAGGGGGGACCTATGAAGGGCATGACATTGCAGCAGAAGAGCTGGGCTCTGGATTGCCGCTCCTACACTGACCAGACCACACCAACCATCTCTTAACTAGGGGGTAAAACTGGAGGACGTTTGATGAAAAACGTATGACATTTGGCTGTCATGCCATAAGGTCGAGTTGTGATGTAAAACGCTGGTGTTGTGTGGCCCGTGACTCTGTGTATCTATCAGGTCTCCCAATAAAATCTATGAATCCAAATAAAACAAAATCCATATTGGGAAATTTATGTGCGGAAAGGATCAGCAAGTGAGCAGAATATTTACTCTGTCTGAGGGCGGAGGAGCTAAGCCAGCTGAGAGAGGAGGCAGGAGAATAAGAAGGTTGACAGCGCTGCTAGTTGGTCTCCCCTGTCAGTGGCAGCCCGAAAGAGTAGTTTTCCATGGGGTGATGGAACAGTGGTTTTGGTAACGCTGACACATGCTACTGCTGATACATTTGGAGGAATATAAAGCAGCGACTGGGTCCTAATCTACTGCATCTCTCCTCCACTGTATTACTCTGAAGACAGCACTATTTCTTCTTATCTCTCTGCAAGTCTGCCTCGCACCCCAAATCGTTGACAACAAAGACACGGCCTCAGCTCCGGGGTTAGCAGAAGAAAGAAAGGGAGGAAAGGGAAAGCCACTGAGATTTATTGTGGCCACCATTTTGAGGCTGTGCAAATAGGGGAGGGTGGGGGTGAGATTCCTCGCAAACCTCACTTGATAGATTTGTCATTGTTTTTAATGATATGGAAATAGGTCTGTTTTTTTAATGTTACACCAAAGACTAGTAAATCAAACATTTCACCGATGCCCCAGAAAGAAAACGCCAGCTTTCTCCTTGGGGACCATTTTTCACTGGCAGATCATCTGCATGGGCTTTCTAATGTGTTATTCTCTGCTCTGATAATATAACACACATTTTAAGGGGATAAATGTTAATCTTCATGTTGTGGTGGGTATTTAAGAGCCATGTCTTGCCTGAGCCAGTGAGATGAAGTGCGCACATAGGTTGGGCCTTCTACCAGACTTTGCAGGTAGCTGGTGTAGGTCATGTGAGGCCAAAATGTGGTATCGGTGGGACTGTTGGGCCTACAATACGCTGAAGGCTGGACAGCTCTGGATAATTACTACACCACAAAGCCTTGCCAAGTTTGTGAGGAGCTGGGTCACATCTTCCAGAGGCAGGTAGAGATGTCTGCTCATCCGGGGAAATGATTTTCCCATTTAACGACATGCAGATTAGAGTTTCCCTCTGTATAAATCAGTTCCAGTGGCGGGAGGGACCTGAGCTTGGTTTTACTGCCCCCCAACCATCTCTCATTTACTGGCCTTGCTCTATCAGTGCGTGGAGCACGGGAGGTGCCAGCCAGTGGATTTTAGAGTACATGGCTTGGCCCATTGCTCTGGTTCAAGACATGATAAAATGACAGAGTCATAGTGCAAACCTTAGACTGAAACTACGGGGTGGGGGGGGGGTGGGGTGGGGGGCAAAAGAAAGGCAAAAGAAAACTAGATTGAATTTTTATCAAATTATGTTACAATGATCACAGTTTGATTGGACTGCTATTTCTGAGAATAGAAGTGCTCCAGAGGCTCGGCAGTAGAGAGTGGCGGTTAGTGCAGCTGAAAAGTCATTCTGTGATGTGATTTGCTGAGGCAGTGTTCCTTCGCTGAGCCGGAGGAGTAGGAAGCCTCTGTGCTTTGGCTGGCACTGCCTATACTTCAATATCTGCTCTATTCTTTGTGGGAGGATTGGACCCAGTGGAATTGCTGTCTTTCTTTCTTGGAGAAAAAAACTCTCAGAAAAGAATTTCAAAGAAAATCGCTCGGCAAGATGGAGGGCTCGAAGTAGTTACTGCCTTGGATTTCAGTTAGCGCTGTAAAAATGGGTTGTGTAAGGGGTTCTCTACCTTATGCAAGCTTATATTTTATAGAGGTTTCCATTAATCGGAGAGGATTTTACTGCATTAGAAATGAAGGCTGTTGCAACTTTAGCTATCGAAGGTGCAATTCCCCACAGTCACATCCAGTGACTGAGTAACCACCTCTATGAAACATATGGTTAAAGATGAAGAGACTCACAGATGGTAAGTTGGAAAGCTCTTTGAAGAGGTTTTCCGAGTGTATCAGGATAAATAAACCACACTTGCATTACCAAGTTTTACGTATAATTCTGAATATGTCATGCTGTTTCGCACAAGGAAGTTACATTTCAGAGACCAAACTCCTCACTGCTGTAGCTTTCATACATTTGAGTTGTGCTCATTTGAATCTCCAAACTCTGCCAAACACCCTGGCCAGGATTATGCTGCCTTTTGTATCATACTGACCTTTTAATTATAAATCCTGCTGCTAACTTTTGTCCCCCATTGCACCCTTTAACAACCTTTACCCTCACACCTCCTCAGTTCTCTGTTACACCAGTCTGTTCAATCACATCGCTCCTGTGTTCTGTGTGAGGGAGGGATAGAGTGTGTGTGTGTGTGTGTATGAGCAGAGCACTTGGGTTTGTGCCACTTGAGCAAAGTCTGCCAAACCAGTCCCACTGAAAGCTGTCACATTAGCCGACTGTTCTCTGTGTTTTTGCTTGCCAAAGTGGCATATTTTTATTGGCACACTAATACTTTTTATATTTAAAGTGCTTGCCCAGCTTTTCATGTGCAGGGGGAAAAAAATCAAAGTATGAAGAAATACTACCTTAGCACAGATGTATAAGATTAAAGTAAAAAATCTAAAGATAGGTGTGATATGAGCATATTTCCCCTATGTGTGCACTTTGAAGCTGTCTCTAATCTTATAATTTAGTCTCACAAACACCTTTTAAGTCGCATATATATGGACAAATATAGGTAGAGGTGTATGTGCTATGGTAGCTATCAGAGATTTTGTGATTTTGTGTTCAGATTCTTTCTTTTCTTAAATTTAGAACACATCTAAGACACGTGTATCTTTAAACAGGACTAAAAAAACCAAGTGCATACCACCAGGTGTTTGATTCAATACATTGATTTGTGAGATACTTCAGCTGTGTCACCTGAGGCTGTTTTGTAGCTAATTCTGCTCTGCACAGGTGTGCTCATTGTTCTATATCAAAAGAAGAATTAAATCAGTTGATACTAGTCCTGCTGTTCCTCTTTATACTCTGTCTGACTGTCTGTGAATTTGAATGAAATGTATGTTTTGCATGTTTTTGTACTAGAGAAAAGGGGACAGGCCAGAACAGAATGACTTCACAGAAGCACTCACCTGCGAGAACAAAAATGCCTGCAGCAAATAGAAAAATCATTTAAGTGTGCAGTGTTAATATTACCTCTTTTTTTTATAAGATCACTCAATACGTTGATCCGTCTAAATCTAAATCTAAAATCATAGCACAGATGTTGGAAATGTCAGCTCATATGTCCATAAAGGTTATGGCTACTGAGCTGCAGATTATGAACATGTTATGGCTGCATTTACGTGTTTTGGAAATATAAAAAAAATCATGTAATCACCCATGCACAAAGTCTAAAGCACACGCACACATACATGTGCACATTTGCTGAGACCTGTGGTGTTCCATAGGGTCCATGGTGAATGGGTGGGGCTCAGCCTCCGAGGATGACCGTAATTTCTCCAGCCACAGGTCCAGTTTGGGCAGTTCGTCTGATGGCTCCATCTTTACCCACTGCAGCTTTGCTCAGGCCCTGGTGGCCGCGGCAGACAAGGCAGGCTACCGCCTCGAGGGCACTAGCCTCAGCAAGAGAGGTTGGTGTGTGTGGACCAGCTACAGCTGCTGGACTGGAACTTCCACCAGTGGCTGATGATTTGCCCCTTTCTGCTCTGATTCTTCCTGCTGTCACCCACTGGCTAATATTTTTTCCACCCGTCACGTTTCCATAGGATTTCCTCTTCGCTGCTTGTGATTGCTGTGCGCAAGTTGTGCATGGCCCCTGTTGTACATGGCTGAACTGCGGATATCTCCCTACCCTTACCTTTAACTCAGTTCTTCCACAAATCAGCTGGCTTTGCACTCTAGCTTCCTCTAATTCAATGATTGATAACTGGGTGATCTGTCATACTTGCAACCTTTTACAGGCTTCTACCAGTCCTTTCTCTTCTAATTTAAGTCTTTGTTTTCTCCAATTGGATTTTGGATCTTGACTGATAACCCCTTCCTTTCTCAATGACTGTCTCAGCTCCACTGTTTAGGTGTTGGCTCCCTCATGTCTTTATTAACCAGCTGGCCTGTGGTCCTGTGTCCCCTTTGCAGGTAAAGGCTTGTCCCACAGGCCCCGACCCAGTAGTCCATTCTCAACAGATGGCAGCACAGTTGGCACACACAGCTTGGGCCACCAGAGGGCCACCAGGCCCACTCGCAAACCCCGAAGCCAGGGCACAGCACCCCACCGGAGAGATGCTGGTGCAGACGGTGAGGCAGCGACTGAAATTTTTTTTTGGAATAGCTTATGTAGAAAGTTCCTTCAAACATCTGTTTTTGTTTTAATAGACAAGAAAATTTGTTTTAATGTTATTATATTGGATGGAAATGCATCTTGACATTTTTAGAGTCTTCAGTTTTTACAAACAGCATTTTCTAAGTATGGCTTTAGTTTACTCATTCGTTTGGATTCCCCTTCGGCACAGACCTACCTCCTCCCCCTGAGCCTCCTCCCTGTCAGGGGCAAGGTCGCATCCAGGGGGCCCGCAGCATAAGCAGCATGGTACCCCCTACAGATAGGAAGGCTTCATCTTTGGAGCGCCCACCAATGTCAGGAGCCCTGTCTGGGCCGGATGACGTGAAAAGCTCCATCGACAGACAAACACGCACTTCTCTGGAACATCATCGCCAGGCTCAAGAAAGGCTGGGCTCCATGGACCGAGCTGATGATGGGCGCAGAGGACACAAAACAGGTATGCATGAAATATGACTGAGGTCTGTATGCATGCAAACGTACTTCAAAAGGTTCCGAAGTATAATATGTTTTCATGAACAAAAGTACTGCACAACTGGAAATTTTGGCCTGCTCGAAGAAAAGGAATAAAATCAGGGATCATCAAACTTATCCTGATTTATTCTTTGGCAATCCATCTGGTGGTTGTCAGGACCATTTTGTCTGCAATAAATGTTAAACTGATTGATGCTGGGCTGTCAACAGACATCACTATTACTTGAGTCATGCTGCCAGCAGGTTTACAACAAGCTCAGAGAATCCAATAACATATCTTTTTAGGATAATGCCCTCTAGGCTTTACAAAAGCACCCACCCTATTATTTCTAAAATTAAGCAGCTATTGTGTGTAATATGCACCAGCTCTGCACCATTGGCCGCACAAACAAAATCCTCTTTTATTTGCTTATTTACAGAAAGTACTTTTTTAATAAAGAAACAATTCATTGTGTTCGAGCAGGAACACAAGGACAAAAAGCTGCTGCTGCGGCTTGACAGTTGGGGGTTTTTCTCTAAGTTCTTGTGTTGAAGTTAGCTTTCATGCTGCGAGACTGGGCTCCCATGAACAGATTGCACTGTCTGCCACTTGCTCTGGTTTCCAGAATGCCCCCCTCAGCCCTCCCTCAGCTTCCCCAGTGCCCCTGAAACTGTTGCCAATATGGGCCTGCTCCGCTCCAAGAGAAGCAGGAGGCCCAGCAACTGAAATGCACTCTAATCGCTTTGCCTTTCTTTCCTCATACAACCAGCAGCCACTCTACGCCCTATCTCTGTGTGCCTCTGTTCATGTGTATGTGCGTGTCTGCATGTGTGTCTGCGACCATTAGAGATCTCCATGCTGTGCGCCCTGCCATCTTTGTGCCAAGACTTTGTGAGACAGTTAATCTGAGACTGTGAGACAAAGACAGGTGCCACAATCAGCATCTTTACGAAAAACCCCATAGGTGAATTCCCATATGTGTCAGAATGCTGACACACACACAGCTGAATCTACTGAGGTCAGGGCCGGCTCTATTACAGTCATTAGCAGAGCAGTGGGGAGCAGTTTGATGAGTTTTCATGCGACGACTGTAACTGCTGAGGGTCAATGTTATCCTGCTCTGCAGCAGGGGGTGCCACAGCAGCCAGTGGTCCCTCTGTTATTGTATTTACCCCCTCATAGGGCTGGTAGCTGCAAGGCCATGTGTGAGGCTGAGAGTCCTCTCTGTGGCATGCCCTGGCATAGCCTGTTGGCACCGCCACTCTGCAGATGTCAGGAGGAGGGGGGGTCTTCAAAGTACTCTTTGTCTCCATGTATCAGATGTTAGATGTGTTGCCCTGCAACAATTAGAGTCACATGTTGTGTCAAACTTATAGTATGCCTTTCCATCCCTCTTTGTGTTCTCAGAGGACGGGTGCCTGCCATACAATAAACCATCCTTCCCCTCCCCTGGTGGCCACAGCTCCTCTGGCACAGCCTCCTCTAAGGGCTCGACGGGGCCACGCAAGACCGATGGTCCACGACAGCCACAACAGTGGACCGCCACAGAGCACGCTGAATTCCTGGGGACCAATGGACAATACTCGGGAGAGTTATGTGAGTTATTCAGTATTTTGAGGTTTTACAGCAGTGTTTTACAATACAGACCACGGCAAGCACTGTTGCAACAAATGAAAAAAAAATAAAGCTTCTGTAGTCCAACAGTTATGAGCAAAATACAAACTCAACCACTTCCTGCCAAGCAGCAGTATGTCCACATACTAAGTGCTTCTGTGACGCACAGATAATCTCACAGCTCGAGTGTGTGGGAGGTCACTTCACCTGACTGTTTACTGAGTAACAGTTGCCACACACAACTCCCATGAAACCAAAACTTGTTTTCCGTTTGTGTACAGTCTAAACAAATGAGATACGTGTTAATCAGTGAGCTTTGGAGATGTTAATAGGCATATATTTTAACTTCAGAGAAAGCCAGCTGTTTCTTAGTCTTTTGGCCCGAAGCTAGTAAATTTTAGCTTGATATAGTGTCTTTGGCTTTGTTTCTATTCAGTAAATCTCAGAGTCTGACATGTGAGAGTGGTATCATTCTTCTCATCTAATTCTTGGAAAGAAAGCAGAAGAAAGTGTCTTCATTTCTATTCTTAATTTTGTGACTTTTTTTCCTTCTCTTTGCTTCTTTCAGAGTGATCTGCCTGGGACGTGAACTGGAGTAAAACCCGGTCTGTCTTCGAAAGAATGACGCCCCCCCCCAGCTGGGGCAATGAACTTTGTCCTTCTCTGTGTGCTCTCAGAGGGAAGGAGTGCAGCAGAGGACACCACAGAGAAAAGCAGTGTCACAGAACTGTAAATGTGATGTATAGACACAGACATACTGTACATCTCACTATGTTTTTGTCCTCAAGAAAATATTTTCCACCTCCTACCTTACTGTAATTTTCTTTTTGTTAGAAAAAGGCAAGTAAAAAAAAAATGAAAACATCTATATGAGAACAAATTTTCTGGTAACTGTCCTTGAGGGGGGAAAGGGAATTTTGTTTCCTGTAAATATATTCTTTAACTTGTTGTTGCATTGCTATGCAAGCCTGATTCAGTTTGAGCTTTTTATTTCCATATACAAGAACAGTTGGTTTTATCTGGT
>JAQNCA010000029.1:19766203-19778104 GCA_029783725.1 Acanthurus tractus | reverse complement strand
ATTCATATGGTATCTTATAGTCACCTGCAAGAAACTACTGGAGTATTTTCTGTTCGTTTATTGGCCAGTTCTTGTCTTTATCTAAATTTGCTGTTCTCCTCTCTCTCTTCACTGCTTATTTTACATCCTGCTTCCTTCTTCCTGCTCTTTGCTCAGCTCCTGTGCGTTCCTTTGTTTTCCTGTCTCCTGTCTTTGACAGCAAACAAGGCTTGATACATGTACAGTGGCTTCACCTTTTTCCGCCCCGTAATTTATGCTGTCAGTAGTTTTCCTCTGTTTGGATGGCCGGGCTTTCATGTGTGTGCAGAGCAGTATCTTGGGGTGTTGACATGTTCCTCCGTGTTCAGCATGAAACACACTGCAGGTAATTGATGGGGGATTACTGCCACAGGCTGCACAGCGCAAACTGGGAGGAACACCACCAGTTTTTAACCCCACCAATTAGATTGGCAGGTTGGAGACATAGAGGTGATCGCAGCAAAGGGTTGATGATGTAAACATCAGCATGCTGAAGCTGTGTACACTCAGGTGCCAGTAAACTATTGTTCCAGTCTATTACAACCATGTTACGATAAATCATTTCACGAATAAGGTTCTTATCATTTGTGTTTGTTTTGTCACCACATTTATATTAGGAGTAGAGTAAATATGGTCAAAATCACAAGCTACAAAAATGAACACCGAGACCACTTTGACCACAACAGGATCTTACTGAGTAGATGGAAATGACCCAGTTTTAAAGGAACTACAGAAGCTAAAATTTCACTTATTTATATATATACATATTTAGGACTTTGTGTCTGTTGTTGTGAACAAACTGAGATCGAAAGTTCATCTCTGACCTTAGAAAAACAGACCTTGTTATGAGTTTTTTATATCATTCTTAGAGTAACAAGCCTTCTGGAGAATGTAACAGGGCTTTGTTGGGTGGCTAACAGAGAGAGAGAGCAGACAAGAAACAAGGGGAGTGAGAGATGCAACAAGTACTTGGGGTATATGAACCAGGGGCATGGCCTTGAACCCAAGTATCTTGGCCACCACAGTGCCACAAGAAATAATTTTTCCATTATCCATGTTAATTTGACCAACACCTTTATTAAAACAGTTTTTTCTAAAAAAAAAAAAAAAAAGGAACTGTCAAACAAAAATTAAAATTGTTTGCAGACTTGTGGTAATGTAAATGTAATACATTGCATTAGTTTAAGAGAAGTGAATCTAATAATAATAAAAAAACAACAGTAACTTCAGGCATTACAATTTGAAAACCTGAAAAGTACATTTAAAAAAAAAAAAAGATTCATGTAGGGTACTAAATATATCCAGTCAAAATAAATCTGGTTACCTGTAATTTTTTTAAGCAACTGATGTATCATCATCTGTTTAATAACAAATATTGGTATCTCATTAACACTGAGATATCCAGCATGGACTTGGCTCTAATTTGGATTCATTTAGTAGTCAATATAGATGCTGTGCCTGGACAAAGTTAATTAATAACACTCCAAATTAATTTTAAAGGACCCTTACAAAGCAAAAATGAAATAAACATTTGCTGGTTTCAGCCTCTCAAGTTTGAAGGTCTGCTGCTTTTTCATTTATTTTTTTGTTATTGTCAGTGGAATGTGTTTGAATTTTGGACTGTGCTTACTGTGAAAATGTCACCTTGGGTTGTTGGAAAATGTGATATATGTCTTCAAATTAGTAGTAATAATCAACAGATGATGGAGACAGTTTTAGATTAAATGCAATTCAAGCCACATGTTACCTTCATCTTGCTGATCTAGGAGCTGCAGTATTTCTGAAGCCTCTGCCTCTATGCTTCTGTGAAAGAGGTCATATCAGTCTTTTTGTTGGCACAACACCTACATGCTTCTAATGACATCAGTTTCCCCATTCCTCCTTGTTCGTAAAGTGAAACCTCTTTCCATCCATCGTCACTCCCCAGCCCCACAATAGTCCTGTTCAGCATTCAGCCAAGCAAACTGGCCGGGATTCTGCCGAAGTGATAAACTCCATCTATCAGCCAGAAGTGTCCGTAGACTGCAGATATATCCAATCTCAATGCTTTTGATGCCAGGGTCACACCAGTATGAATCTGTCTGGCTTACTGAACCCCCTGTGGTTACCCGCTCAAGCTCAAGATCTCATTACAAAGTAGTGTTACTTGCTAATGAATTTCTGTCTGTCTCTAATCATGTTATTTGTAAGTGCCTCACATAACTTTGGGTAAACCATGCTGCAGTTCTCCCAAGAGAAACAGAAAAAAGGGACTCTGTGGGATTTTTTTCTCAGAAAACAACTCTGCAATCCATATTTTTGTGGTTGATTTGGCAGTTTATTTCAGAGACATCTAATAAGAATCCTAATTGGAACAGTTCTGAAACAGTCGAGTGATGAAAACCATTTGGATTTTATTTTCATCACTTTATTTATTCCCCATCCAAAGCAGCCAAAGCCACGGTTGTAAACTACACGTTTTCGCTTTGCCCCAGTTGACTCTTAGCTTCACATACTACCTCCCACTTTGGGCTCGATTACTAGACCTGTTAACATTCAATCATAAAAGTTACATGTATGTAATAAAGCTTTTGAAAATGTGCAGCAGCAGCATTGTTCTAATCGCTTTGCAAATATTGCCTCAGAGGAATAAAAATCGCATCACGCTTAGATCCAATTTGTGCTACACTCACCAATTACTTTCACGGTCCACTTCCCGTCTAATACAGAAAGGCCAGATTATCCGCTGGATGTCTGGGTGCTGCACACCCTAATTACAAACACAAATTGGAAAAACGCAACTTGTGACAAAAAATGTAGCATGTGATTTGTCCTTTTTCCAAGAAAAATATTTTCACTAATTTACTTCGACTCTGCGTCCTCAAGGAGATAACTGATCTCTGAGAAATGGAAAGCCTACTTATGTAAAATGTGCAGAGTTTTTGATCCTTCTATTGCTCTTGTAATCAGATAAAGCTTTAGCATGGATGTACTGTGTCTAATTGGGTTGATGAATAATTAATCTAAATAGGAGTACCAGCGTAGTTCATTACATGACTGATTAGGAGGATATGCAGACGAAAAAACAGACCATTAGGTTATCAAATATAATGTGGTGCTTTGAAGAGCTGTGTTGATCTACAAAGACCTGGAACTAGTTTCAGAAGACTTTTAAGGTATTCTAAGGCACCATAACCCATTATAAACTGACTACTGCTTCACTTGTAGCTTGTTTTTCTCTTTATTGTTTTGCTATTTTCGCTGGCTGCTCAAAAACCATGCCTTATTCGGTTTGCACTCATGTACAACAGAAAAGCAGCCAATCTTCACATTGGACAAGTAAAGCTAGAAAATGCTTGGTGTTTTGACTAAACAAGTCACTAAATTAAATATATAAACTAAACAAGTATAAGGGCCATTATGATTGAGGTTTGTGGCTTAAATTGTAGAAATGAGTTACAGAGCTCTTGTTACATGCACATGCATTTCAACTCTTTGAGTAATTATGTAGAAAAGTAATTCAGGTAATTGAAAACTGCAGGTCAGCACTGTCTATGAAAATGGACAGTGATGACCTTTGTGCAGTCATCAACTACCTCCATCTCAAGGACTCACCCAAGGAGGTTGATGAGGACATGTAGGCACCATTAGGGGAGGGTGTCCCTTCTTACAGCGTGCAGAAGCAGTGGGATGCTGAATTCAAATGTGGCAGAGAGAGAGATTGATGTCCTTTTTAATAGACAGTGCTCACTTGCAGTTTTTAATAACCTCAAACAATCACATAGGTTATCAACTTCAAACTCTTTGAAAAATCACTAACAGTTGAACTACATGTGTATAATTAGAGCTGGATAAGTTATCTCTATCCTAGGCCACAAACTTTTCAATCACTCCTTATATTCAGATGCTTGTTTCTGACCTGAAAACTAATGTTACCTCCCTTTACTTTAAAAATGTCTTGCTCGAAATTTTATAAATTCAGTTTATTTGCTGTATTTTAGATATCAAACAGGGAATGTAATTAATACAGTTACAACTAACAAGATAGACTTGCAACATATCAGCAGATTTTTACTGCGGTAACCTAGAATCAGCGGTGTTAGATGAAGCATATCACAGTCTCCTCAGAAATGAGTCATTCTGTGCAACTGAGATCATACCAAATTCAAAGCAAACTCTCATGAGGCAAAAATGTTCAGATGGACTCACAGAGAGCCGGGGGCTGCAGCAACAACTGTGAGCGATTCAGGGTACCAGTGGAGACAGAACAGCACTCCTCAGCCTTCTAGGAGATAGATGTGTCCTGCCACTGTATAAATTGGCTGTCAGAAAGATTTTGCAAGGAAAAGCTGCAATTGCTGGGAAGTAAGAGGGGGAGTGACAGTGATGGAGAGATGAAGAAGAGGAAAAGATGGGGCGAGGGTCAAAAGGGAAGAGGGAGTGAGGTGAAAATTGGGAGAAGGCCGAGGTCAGTGTTAAATGTCTCATAAAAGGCCGGAGATTGCGGAAGGACTGTTTCTGAACAAAAGACCTTCAGAGACAGGACAACAAATGAAGACAAAGATGGCTAAGATTCAGTTATTGACCAAAAAAAGCAACACATAGCATGGTTAACAGATTTCTTTTTGGAGTAAATCTAATGTACAATAAACAACAAATGGTTATTAAAGATATGACTGCGATCATTATCGTTTTCATAATGACTGGGTTATTGATGTTGGTGCCTTATCTTCTGTGAACTATATCATAAACACCACAGCACCCTTGGTGCTTAACAGCAACTGGCTTGTATTCAGAACAATAAAGGAGAGAGCGACACTGTAGAATAGCAATTATTCAAAGGATCTGGCAGGTCTGATAAATTGAATGAAACCTTATGACTTGGCAAACTAGATTCATGGTTAATGCAGGACTTCCTGGATAGAGGTGGAAGTTATTGGAGGACTGTTCCCCCTGCGGGATAGTATAGTGATTTGGCCATACTCTGCAGATGTCTGCCACATAGTGGAAGAGATAGTGGCTGTCTGCACAGGATGGATGAGATAAGGAAATGAGAGAGACACAGACCGGCGATCGGCCTGTGACTAGGAGGCCAATGACAGTATCAAAGGAGCAATGACAAGAATGGTAAGTAGAGAAGAGACGCAATAGTTGCATCTCCATTCCTGTTTAGGTTCCTGGCAGCAAAAGATTATATTCGCCCAATTTAGAGGATCACCTAGTATAGACAAAAGACAAATTGACACCTTTGTAATTGCCTGAACTTTTAACCTGGAGGCAGGAAGTGGTCACTTTACCCTGGGAGGCCTCACGTTTGGCCTCTATCATAGAGCAGCATCAGTTATTGACACACTGCAGTAATGGCCTACCTTAGGGCTGGTAACTTCACACAGAGTAATGATGACCCATGCTTGCCTGCAAGCCACTGCTTTTCCTCTCATCGATGCAATTACTGCACTGAGGCATGGCTAGCCAAAAGCCCCCATAGCAAAGAGGAAGATTACAATTCCCTGCTGTTCCTCTTACCACCAGTTCTAAAGCCGAAAATATCTCTAAACGCAACGGTGAGTTTTTGTGTAAATGTGAAGCTAATTTTTCAGTCTGTAATATTGAAATTAATATAGGTGATGATCTGTGCGCAGGTTGTTGTGACGCATTAATTGTTGTTGACGCTCAAGCACATTCAACCCCCACCAATGAAAAATGAGATGACAAAGGAGGTAATTTCCTCTTTCTCTCAAGATGGTGAGCAATTGTGTGAGCTACAGTGGGAGGGGGGGTGTCTGTGTGAGACGTCTCCCTCCCCAATCCTTCTGACAAAGACTTTAATTTACCGTAATTATACAGATGGATTGAAATATACAGCAAGACAGGGAATCACTCCAATTATGCAGAGTTGATTAAAACTTGGACCTCATGCCAGGGTGCTGCAGGAGCATGGGAGGAGTCAAGATGTGCACCAAGGAAGCACTGAGCACATAAGATTAGTTAACATCTGCAGCAGGAGGACTGCAACACAGCAGAGGGTTTTTGTGTCTCATGCAAGACTCGTGTGTTTCTTTCTGTGCGACTACTCCAAAAAAGTAACAATGCACAGTTTGATGGTCTGCTGCATGTGGAAGTCTCTGCTTTTGACTGAAGGCAACTCCTCACATGGAAATCTCCCCACCTCTTAATGAAGATGGATCAATGCTATTCATTTGTGACAACCGCACACAGTGTACAGCAAAGCCCATCCTCTGTGTTTTGTCACTGCATGTGGCTGCAGCATGTATGCACAGTGGCAGGGATAAGTCCTTGGCATCTAAAGACCATGGTCAGCGGAGGAGAACGAGGAAGAGACAAAGAGATGGAGGGAAAAAAAATGGGAGATGAGGAATAAAAGCATAACAGACACAGGGACAAAGAATATGAGAGGGAGGGAGAAAAAGATCACAAATAGGGAGGACTGGAGTGAAAAGGGCAAGACATTTGTCACCCTCTCCTATAGGAAGAAAGAACAATATCATTAATCTCCTGACATTTCAATATTGTATTAACCTTTCTTGTGGAATTCTCCGGACTCATTAGTCTTTTTTGAGGGGGAGAAAAATAATAATCGATAGAACAAGCTCCGGACACGATCTAGAAATATGCTGCAGTCAAATAACATACAGCTTCAAGCCAATCATGAAATACCATCCTGTCTTTAGCGATCCCTCCCTTTATCTACTTTAAATTCACGGGTTAAAATACAAATATATCAAATTCAAAGATAAATGGAGGTGAGAGGGTGAAGCTGTTGCTCTCTAGTAGGTCATGGTAATAAAAGAGAAAAATGGCTGGGTTGTAAAACAACAGCTTAAGATGGCAACATAGCCATCTCATGTGAGAAGAAAGAAGCCCAAAGGCACACAAGGCGTGATGAACCCCTGTCTCATCCTCCCCACTCAGTCAGTCAGCAACAGAAAGACTGAAAGCAGGGTGACATAGATCTTTTAAAGTCCACCACCATGTTCCTCCCTTCCAAGTAACATCCCCACAGTCCGCTCACCCATGTCCTCACCTTCCATTTATCAGTGCCTGAAGAACTCCAGCCATTCAAATCATCAACACTCCCCAGGTCATTTGACTGACAAAACACCCTAATTTATCCTCATTATGTGTCCTTGCTGAACATCAAGCACTGCTGGCCTTTTGTCTGTCATCATTTACATTTAGCCGATATGACTGGTCTTGTCAGTGTTTTGTTGAGCTGTTTTGACAACACATTGCTTTTGGATAGTGTGATTGCATGTTTGCATTGGGTGTTCATAACCTTGAGGGGGAGTCACCTGGGTTCAAGAGTTATTTCAGTGCTGTCATTATAGGTATACCTTACACCTTGATTATGACAAAAGCCTTTTAATGGGTTTCCTTGAACACATATGGAAACGAGTGGGTGGCAGAGTCACACACCTACACTATATTTCTCCCTTTGTGCAAGAGAGGTGGGCCTTTAAATAGTGTTTTATTTGAACTCTTAGCATATATCAATCATATTGTAATGCGATAAATATAGGAAAGATAACATTAACACTTGATGAAAAATTGAAGTAAGACAACAAAAAAACTTTCCCAAACTGTCTTTCCCTTTTTCCATCCCTCATTATTTGGTCATCTCTATGTTTGCAGCAATGAACCAGACCATTTTCTTGCAGTGTAGTTTAACATTGTTGCACTACTGTGCAGTATCTTGTCAGGTATTTAATTTACTAAATTAGCCCCCAAAACATTACCATCATTTTTTTCCAGTGATCCAGAACAGAGGTGGAACAATACTACCATGATATGTTGCCACAATAACTATGGTAACACAACAAAGTGATGCTGCAATACTTTATATAGTGCAATCATCCAGGTACATCACAAGGACTATTTCAGTGTAGAAAAAATACCCCTAAACAGACAAAAAAGGAGGAATACACTGCTTGTCAATGTCAGAACTGAGATGAATTTATTCACCAACAAGTGCACAGGTTCTCAGCCTAGTGTCCTAACACAAACACATCAACATAAATGTGTTTCAATAGCCATAAACTGGCTCAAGGATGAACAGAGAGCAGAAAAATGGGGAATATAGGTTGTGAATTAGTGACCCTGATAAGTCAAATGCACCTCTGTTTACTAATAACATTTTATATATTTGCTGCCAGGTTATCAATTACGTATCTCAAGAGGGTTAATGATATAGCCTATTCCCCAATCAATGTTTTGTCCCACTTTTACACCAGAAGATAAGAAATACTGATAAGTGCTGATAAATAAATTTTAGCTTCTGAAGTGTGAGGATAGGCTGTTTTCCTGTCCTGCCATTGTAAGCTCAATCTGCCAGTTTTTTGGACTGTAACTTTGAGACAATTTGAAGACATCACAGACTCAGAGCAGTCAGAATTGGCTTTTCTTTCCCTTTTTACCATCCTCTAAATATATTATACTTGTTATAGAATAAACAGTACATAAAATAATCAAATCAAATTATCATAACGATAAAGTTTTATTGCAGCGCCATATAATTTATACACCGTAGCCATAATCACAATATAAATATCAACTTAAGTATTTGAACTCTGTTTGCTTTGTGGTTGCCAACACATAACAACAAAGACATCTTCAGAGGTGAAAGGTGTGTCATGGTGCCATTCACAATTTGAAACTGATTCTCAATTAAATATATTTAGTATCACCACATTTTGATTTGGATTATATGATTTTGGTACAATCGTCTAGATCAACAGCATTTAGACATTGGGATGCAACATTTTCTGGCCTTTTTTTATTGATTTGGGAGAAAGCAGCTGTTTATCATGAATCTTATTTGAATTTTTTTTTTCACCGACTCTAAAAAAGAGGGTCATGCATGTTTGGATGATGTTCACCTGCTACAGTTTGTTCTCTACCGTACAGGTTCATTGGTTGCATATTAGTTTCACTTTTTTCATTATTATGTAGATGCATTGTGACTGTGCCTGGGATATATATCTCTAGATGCTGATTACATAAACTGTTCTTTTGACAAATAATAACTTTGCATTATTTTCACATTGGTACCTGTACTTTAATCATGGATGATCTGGCCCTTGTGTTAGGTGTCTAATATCGCTTTTTCAGAGCTCGTATTTTAGTGTTCTTTTTTTTTTCGTCTACACCATATACATGATTAGTGCAGTGAATTTGGTAAATTAATCTACTAATCAAAGAGCTTATAGCTGTGTCCATAATTATCATGTGCACTTTGATAAAGACCATTACTCATTGGTGATAATAAATGTAAGCTAGTGAGATCAGCTTACAGATGCAGAGAGAATAGCAGAGAAAAAGCTGAGGAGGGAAGATTCCTGGGGACCACACGAAGAGGCTATATTCCTCTGGGTTAATTGTGCGGACCCCATCGGCACTAAATAAGGATGGTTAGAATGACTGGCTAAGTGACAAATGGATGTACAAATCACCCAGATTACTTCCCAGTTATTAAAAAAACTTGAATTTGGCTGGCTTCCACACTCCCTCTCTCATTACGTCTGGCAGTCTCACCACTGACGCCTATCTTTCACAATAACTCATCTCTGTTCAGTTTTCACAAGTTGAAACAAGCGTAAGTGTTTAACATTGATTAAAAACAACTTTTTGTAATGATGTGAAATTGTGATGAGTTGGTTAGTGAGATCATTAAACGTAAATGAGTCTTGATTGATAGTCTGAAGAGGTGGCGTTTGACCTGCAGCTGTAGTGTAAATGGCTATGGAGAGGTGCTGGTAAGCTGTCTAAACACTGTGCACCTGTGATGACGGGTTCCTCGCTGGCATTCTAGCAGAGGGTAGCGACAGTAGGATGAGTTGTCAGACAGTGCACAGCTGTTCACTTAATTACCTCCTAGTTTGGGAAGGAGGTTAATGAAGCAGTTTGGCGATCATAAATGAGAGACAGCCTGAATGTGCACAAAAGAAATTAGTTTCTGGCTGCTGGGACAGAGCTGAAAGCAACAGCAGTTTAAATAATTGATTGCAAAAACTGAAACACTGAAGGCATAAAGAAAGAGGAAGCTGGAAGAGGAGGAGAGGTTAGTGAGCTTCACAGATTTGTACATGTTTAGCATATTCCTATACAGAGTAATTAGGCCTCACACTGACACTGGCATACTAATCGGAAGGGTCTTTTGTCTTTGAGTGAACTTCCCCCTGAAAAATTAGACTAATTCACTCACTTTAACTTGTACTATTTTATTTGTAGACCCTAAATAAGATAATCTGTAGTGTAATCATTTGTCCTCTGTGTAACATTTATTCCTCAAGAATATGTAAAGATTATTATCTAAGTTTTAACTCTTCATCTCTTTCTACTTGAAAAGGTCAGTGGCTTAATCTGCAGTTTGGTGGATATTGTTTTTCTTTAACATTTTTTTTGACAATAGTCATACATTTATTATCAGTAAATATTTAACAGATGTTTATGCATCCCAATAACTACTGAAACAGTCATTTAGACATTTTTGCAGCTAATAATTATTCTCATAATGACCTATCTGCTTGTTATCGACCAATCACACAATTGGTAGCTTGGTAAAGCTTCACAGAATTATATAAAGATCACTAGCCTCACCTCTATGAATACATAGGTGCAGTAGTGCAGGCAATTTTTCACACATTATATGATACAACCTTTGGAGTAAGAGAGAAAAAACAGTATTGTGTGCACCCACACTACTCTCTTTCATTTCCCACCCCCCATCTTTAATGTTGAAGACATGCCATAACACCTCAATGCCTTCCCCCACACAGGTAGCACACAGGTAGAATAACTGTAAGGACTGGACCAAGGACCATCCAGCCTCGTTTTGCATATACATGCCATTATGGGGTGAATAGCCCTGGCATCCAGTGTATCTGCCTAATATCCTTAATCACCTGCATCTCATTGTGGGGCCTGGACACACCTCCACTCATTAAAATGATAGATGGAGGCAGAAGGGGATGCTCTTCCCTGTTCCAAATTTGTACTTGTTTATAAAGGTGCTTATTAGAGAACACCTGGGGGAATAAGGGGGGAGGAAGGGAGCTGCAAAAGCTGAGAGGAGAGTAGAGGAGGAGGAGATGATTGGGAATCCAGACCCTGCAGTTGTAATAGCTACACCATTATAAAAACATCACTGTATCTTTCTCATAAGTATTAGATGATTGTCTCGGTAAACATCAAATGTCAGGTGGAATCAGATTCTTTTATTTTTAAAGATAATGAGATTGGGTTACTTTTGATTGGTTTACCTTGTTACATAATTTTTGCATTCAGAAATTTGTTCAAAACACAAAATAAATGGCTATAAAAGCCAAAACAGACCAATCGTTGCAGTATACTATTGACAAAAGAGATGTTGGTTCTCCCATTGTTTTGATGGCATTCAGCAGAGGCCTTGGTGCAGTTGGTCTCCTGAGGCTCCTGGATGTTGAGGTGGGCAGCACAAGCCATTAGCTTATAAAAACAGGGCTTCCATTCCAGTTCTTTGAGGCAGAAAAGGGAGTATGAAAGGGAAGGAACCATCTCTCTTTTTTCATCAGTGATGTTTGAATAAGCCAGACAGACAGCAGTTGACATTAAAGACTCCCATAGGTCGGGTTATTGCCTGTGTGAGAACAAGCAGTAGGCAGGTTGGATGTAATAAACTGGAACAAATGTATTTTGGTCTCCAATTAGGATAAGTCGCTGTCTAGAGTCGCTCTGTGGCGACAATGTCATCTTCTGATTTTATGGATATTTTGTTTTGCCACGTCAGCAGCTATCCCATGGGTTAGTGAGTGATGAGAAATAAGATGAGTACTGTATTCATTGTCTTATGTAACCTCATTGAAGTCTCCTTATGCCTAATTGGCAGCAATCTAAGCCTGTCAAATT
>JAQNCA010000029.1:19725321-19752748 GCA_029783725.1 Acanthurus tractus | reverse complement strand
TTTTCCTCTGCTTTTATACTTCTTTACTCTCTAATTAATGCTATTTATCTTTGCTTTTTATTTCCAATTTTTGTTTTTCATTTTCTTTTTCACCCCCCCCCCCCCCACCCCCATCTGGTCCTTCAGGTGCACCTTTCTTCCTCTATCATTCTCTCTTCCTTTGCTTTTGGCCACCGTCTCCAGTCCAGCCTTGACCTCTTAGCCTGCTGCACATTTCTTAAATAACTGAGCACTTAGGGGAAATTACATTACCGGCTATAACAACAGTATGGAAATCAGCAGAGCAATTCGATTAGCAACAGAGTAGAGCTATAAGCCCCTTGCAGTGTGCTCCTTTTATTTCCTTCCTAAAACAGCTCTACTTTAGCCTCAGATAAATCAAATACACAAGCACACAGCCGCTCTTAATCCTAATATTTCTTCAGGTTTTTCGTGTGGAAACCTACAGAAAGAGATACACAGTACAACTCTCGAGGGACCTAACCCAGATATCAGATTTTACTTCCTTTTGCACTGCAGATTCCCCTAGCTCCTACATTGTCTACTACTACTATCTCCACTATCTCCTTAATTTCGTATCTCCACATTTTTTCTTTTTGTCTGGGACTGCATCATTGCATTTAATGAGAGTGTTGATTTCAATTCTTGCCTACTTCTAGAAATGACCACACCACATACCTGGGCGGCTGTATGTTGCCAAATTGCTGTCACTGTTGCCGTTGCCTGCAGTGCAGCAGTTGATGCTGCAGTCGTTGTGGTTGGAGCAGGAGTTGGGCCATGTGTCAGCAAGCCAGGGCTGAGTGGCAGATTCTCCAATGTTTAGCAAACCAGGCCTGTAAAAACACAGAACAAATGGTTAACAATAGTAAGAGACTAAGCCAACACCACAATGACATTTATGTGAATGAACTCAGACAACCACAGTAACAAAATATTTGAAAGAGAAGATTATGTTGAGTTTATTTATCCAACAGCTGAGAATAAAAAAAAAAAATAGAAATCCGGCTTTAATGCATTCTGCCTTTTGGCCTCACACGCACACACAGGCCTGGAAGCACACAAGAAAAAAGCCCTGCTAAATAAATTGTGTGTGCTTGACTTGCCCACAGACAATGACACTTTCCCTGAGCCCTCGTGAGCATTAGCGATCCGCCTGGATTAGACAGCCAGATAAAATTCACTCCCAATGTTGCGAAATATGCGTCCTCAACGCAAGTGAACCACAAACACTCCCTAAATAGATTCTGTGGTGTCACAAAACATCTTTATCAATTTACAATGTCACATCATACTCTGGCCATCCTTCTCATTTGTTTACATGACTCTACTGTACAGTCTGACCTTGGGCCAAACACTGAATATAAAAAGAGATAACTATAATAAAAAGTCTCATTTTGCTCATAAGCATACAAAGAGAATGCAGGCTTCTCAACCAGGGCTATGCATTGTTTCAGTATTCACATCTCCACAGAGCGACTCTCAGTTTTCATATCCCAACGCTGAATTAGCACCAAATTACATGTCCCCATTCCCTCTGAAATGACTCATTTCTTGGATGCATTTTGGGTAATGAACACATTTGTCTTGTACAGCCAAATACAATCCCACAATAGCTCCTCAATCACCCAACCAGTTGTATGTTGCTGTTGAATGGCCATTGTCTTTGTGCAGAGCTGACACAGCCATGCTGCACACGGGATTCAATCCCAGAACTGAATATTATAATGAATATGGTTTTAGTGCTGATTTGTCCAAGCTTGCAATTCATCAGCGCATGAACAGCACACAAATGTCCACTTACAGATAGTATTGTGTAGGTTCTGTACATCAGTGTAGAGGGGTCAGTAATAATTTACTGCATCCTCTTTTTGTCTGTGCATGCAATCATCAATATCCCAATCAATTGACAGCATGTGGTCAATTTCATATAGAAATGAGACAAGCAAACTGTTAGATATGGTGTTTACTAAGCCATATTCTGTTCATACTCACTGTTGGTGCACAAAGCACTGTTCCACAACATGAAGAGGTGTGGTGTTACTGCTTTGTGCGTGTTTGTAGCTCCATGAATATTTTAGGGTGAAGCTATGGCACAGCCTTGTGGTTGGATGTGGCTCTCCACCATAGAGACTGAGGATGGGCTCCTGGCAGGCTACATGGGGCTTTGTTCCTGTTATCATAGCATGCTTACTGTACCCCACCTCAGCTCTCTACTGCTTATCAAGTCACAGGACTCCCCCTAGTGTTTGCTGAAGGCAAGTACACGGGCTCACAGTTGTGATCTCCATATTATGGAGGGTTTAACATCCTATTGTACTTGTTTGTGTTAATAATTAATTTAATTTAATAATTTTGAATTAACTTTTACTAAATGCTCTAAGTGAAGTCTTACCTTCCAGCACTGCTTACACCCTCTCCACCTCTCTGATATGCCACTGAAAAGAGAGAAAAGGAGTTTCAGACATGATTTTACAACGATTATTACTGTCATCACATCACAATCTTGGCATATGCCACGCAAGTTCAACATGGAATTATTCATAGTGTATGTGCTATTGTATCAGTTCAAGTGAGCTTGTGAATGAATGTGTGTTGCATCATTTCGGCTGAGTCACACTCACAGACACACATACACACAGAGCAACAGGAGCAGGAGGAGGATATGTAAGAGGCTTATGAAGAACAGAGATGCAGAGCTCTTTGGTTTTCTGGCTCGGGTTCAGTGTGTTTGAAGCTCTGTGTGCTGCAAGTTTGACTCTTTCAAGTAGCTCTAAGCTGTCGGTGTGTGAAGGAGAGATAAATTCCAACTTTAATTACAATCTCTTCCCTGAGAGGAGAGAAGGTGGAAGAGGGCTAGGTAGGGCCTTAGTTATGTTGATTCCCTGTCTCTTTTTCAAAACAGGAAGTGTGGCTTTGGTCTTTGCATGCAGCCGGGGGAGCTTGTAGATTAGCTCCCTCTAATGCAAACCAAAGCATCACAATCTGATTCTAGATTAAAATCAGCATAATGCACTGTAATGTCCTGGTTTTACACTGTAGGTTTTCTTTTAAAAGAGACAGAATCCTAGCCACACAAAGTGAGGAATGTTTTTTTTTCCTGAAAGATTTCCAGCAGATCTTGAAACAAGCTTGAAACTGCAAAATTATTCTACCCGATTGCAAGCCTTGAGGCAGATAGAAACAATACTGCTACTGTTTAGATATGACCTCTGCACAGACAGAATCAGCTAGCGTAACCAAAAACACAAACTGTACAAGTACAGTGTTGCCTCTTTCACTCCCCCTCTCCTGCTTTTACTTCCCATCACCCATTCACTGTCTCTCACATTCACCGTGGCATTAAGCACTGCCACATCACCTTTGACACACCTCTGGGGAACAAAGAACTTCAGGCGTATCAAACTTCAAAAGTAGAAAAAAAAAGTGGAGAGAACTTTAAATATAAACTCACAGAGAGAGAAAGAGGAACAGGCACAAGAGAGCTTGTCTTTATCTTTTTTAAACTGTGTCACTTCAATTCACAGATAACTTCCTTAGCTCCGCTGCTGCCTGCCTATCTAATTGGTGTGTTGGGGTGCTGGAGTGTGTCATTCTTTTAAATCCCATCTAATGTTGCCAGCAGCCCTTTGATCAAGTTACCACTAGTTTTAAGAATGTCTCAGCAGTGTGGCATGCTTTTATGAAGGTATGACGTTCTAGCAAAACCTACACATGTGGTGGAACACTTATTTTTTTACTTCTTTGACTGACTTCTCTACAGCCAATTACTCTCATTTATTCGCACTGTTGATGTTTTAGATTCTGGACCAAAAATCATATCTCATAGGTTTCAGACTGAATGGCGAAACACATTATATATCTAGAAAATGCTGCAAACAGCAGGGCTAGGAAGTAGTAACAATTAAACAAAATGTCATGATATTCATGGCAAAATACCTCAATATATTGCAATTACATTATAAAAATGACTTTGGGATTTTAACATAGATTAATACAGAGATTTGTGACAGAGACGTAATGATTACATGGGTAGGCACAGTATAAGAATGTCTAGAATTAGAAAATTGCACCAATTTACTCCAACACAGCCTTTAAAGCCTGACCGACTGTAAATGGTAAAAGCATTTTGCAGATAAAGTGATAAGGTTGGTGCTCTTGTACTGTTCAGTGAATGAATAAAAACCCCTGTATGTTGAAAAGAAATCAGAGTTCTTACCTGTCGGTGTAAAAGTAAAGGATGGTACTGTTGGAACAGAAAAAAGGAAAACAAGTTATTGTTGTATTATAATGCTACAGGGCTGTCTAAAATTAGCTGCCATCATCCAGTTTATGTACTGAATCACCACATTGTTTCTGTTAAAGTACGCATATCCACGAAAAGTATCTTAGCCTCTATTCACACGCTACTCGCTGCTCCACAGCCTTTGATCCCCACAGACATCCAAGGGTCCCAACTGGGGGAAAGTTAGTGTTGAACCAGCTGCTGGTTCAAATCCTCACCCAGACTGTCAGAGGCCTGCTGGGCCGGGGTCACACACTGGGGAGATATCTGTTGCAATCTCTATAACTCACATCATCACCTACACAGCTCGATAACTCACACTCTGGCTTGGAAGTGGCTCTTGTGTAAAACATCAACTTTCTGCAGCAGATTTATAGTCTGCAGTGGTTTATGTGGTCTGGTGTGGGCAGCTTCTCTGATTTGTATTTTGTTTGTGATAGCCCTCTTTCAAGAAGTAAAAGATGCTACAGTTTTTCACTGCAGTTGATGCAACCTGCACCATGCTGATAGTCATCCACTGCACTGCCTTAAATATGTGCATTTTAGAAATGTTTATCTCTACTACAAAGTTATAGTAGACATTTAGAGAAAAGACACTGCTCTTGTTATATTTTTATTTCTTCAAATAATTTTTTATGCAATACCTGTGCCAACAAATGTCCTCTAAATGCCACAATCATTGTGTCATGCTTTAATCTCTCCTCTTGACTCAAGAACAAGTCTAAAGAAATGAGCAGCTGGATGGCTTTTATCTATTTGTTGATTGCCTTTGAATTGGGGACTTAGTAACATTTGGCAGGCGAAACAGTCTAACAAAATGAGAATGTAATTGAAAATGCATCAAGCAGGTTTGTATCTCCACACAAGATTGATCCCATGTTAGATGAAGCTGTTACTGAGCTACAACTTTCTTGAGTTTTTATTTAGTTGCTGCAGTCTAATGTGTTGGGTTGATTTGTTTGGATTTATCATAGTTACAAGATTTTTTCAGGACTTCTGCTCTATAGCAGAACAACTGACTGAACTAATGACCGCAACAATAAATACAGCTATTTATCTCTTTTTTTCAGGTTGTAAATTTTAATATGAAGTCTGTTAGAGGCAAAAGTAGCTTACACTGTAACGCCGAGGTGCACATACACAAGTCCCACTTCAACCTATTTAATCTTGAGTGCGGATTGTTGCTTCATGTGGTTGCAATTATACTCTTCAAAACATTCTAAGTTACCAGTTCCAACAGAGACCACGGCCTCTTGTGGTGTGGGTGCTCGAGGAGAAGATGTAGAGGGAGCATGTCTGCTTACTGTGCCTCTAACAGGCTTTGTGACTAATGTGAGTAAACATCAATGTATAGAATCACACAAAGTCGGCGTCTAACCGCAGCTCAAACAGTTTTTTCCACAGCCTGGCCACAGGTTACTTTATTAATTACAATGTCAAAGTTACTATTCTCTATCAACATGTTTATAATGCCGTTTGCTTTAATGAAGATGTCTTAAAGTTAGTGTTGCAATGAAAAGTAATTCTATGCAATCTGTTATATCTACTATATATTGACGTTAGTTTGTTATTAGACTGAAATGCAATTACATCATTATATTATTAAAAATGATGCATTTCTCTTTTATGATAGCATAAACTGGAATCAGAAAAGAAACAGTTCCCATCGTAAGAGACCACACAGGTTTGCGTAAAAGCTGAGGAAGACCACAGAGCTACAGGAAAAGCTTAGCTGATGATTCTCTCTCACTTTCCAATGACTCACAATTCCAACTATTGGCATGACTGAGTCCAGAGCAGGATTAGCCTGTGCTTTCTATGTGACAGAAACCATTAAATCAGTCTATTGTCCGTGTGTGTCTCAAGGTTGGAGGATGGATATCCTCCGACCCTGGCTGTTAGCAATAAACCTGAGTCCAGGAGTGGAGATGGCACAGGTAGCGCTCTCAGGCAGCAGCTGCACAGCCCAAGGCCACGCATTAACCCAGCCCACACATAAATGAGACCCACAAAGAAAGGCTAATAGCTCTCTTTATACTCCGACTATTGTAAGCAGAGGTTGGGCATGTCATGAACCCTGTCACATCAACTTAAGTCAGGTAAAAACCCACTAGGTTACGCTGTGACTACTGCAAAAGGGTTTCAAAGCAAACGTACATGGACAGGGATTTTCTGATTTTGTTTTTAACACATAGACACCGTTAAAGGCCCAGTGTGTAGGATTCTACGATGCAAATCGCAACCAACCAAATATTCCCATTCTTGGGGTCATGCTCCTTTTTCCAGTTTGTAGGAGAGCCTATGGTGGCTGCTGAGAAAAAACAAACAAGCAAACAAAAAAGCCAAAACTGTATAAAAGTACCTACTCCTTTTGTACATATAAAGGGCTCACCCCAAAGAAATTAAAACACAGCATTTCCTATTTTAAGTGATTTAACACTAATATTCCATTTCTGTCTTATTCTGCAATCATCCTTAAATCTTGACCTTAAGAGAACTGCTTAATCAATCAATATCTAAAAACCTGGATTTAAGAGCACAAAAAGAGTCCTTCAAGCATTTGAAAACGTCAGTATATCCATGATAAAAATGTATTAATGCAAAACATTCTCTCTTCTGCAGCACTGTCAGAATGGAGTTGCTAAAAGTGGAGTTGTTGGACCATAAAATATATTTTACTAAAAACACTTCACACACTCTTGCAGAATCAGCGTGACAGAAGTATGAAAAAAAAGATGTCTTCATGCAGCACTCTCAGCAGGAGCTCACAACACATCTTTAAGTCCTCTACTGGAGAGTACTTAGTCAGACTTCACCTAGAGCGCTCTAAAAAGACATCTTTCTGTGAGTGACAGGCAGGATGGTGCAACTTGGGATGAGGAAGATGGAGGGAACCAGCTTGAAAGTTTCCCACTAATAAACACTGAACTGCATACTCTCAAAAAAATTGTAAGTCAAAATCACCTCTAACCTTAAAACATAACTGTAAATCAGATATTCCAGAGTAAATTCCTGGTGATATTCCAGGTGATATTCCAGGTGTACTGTTGCACTTGTGCACTGACCTTTACGTATGCCTGCATAGCTGCTAGAGAGGCCGTTCCTTTTCTTGCGGTGTCTGTACAACCAGATGCTGAAGACCATGAGGATGATCCAACAGGCAGCTCCTATGCCTGCTATGAAGGCCGGCTGCTTGACCACATCTGAGATCTGCTGAGACAGTGGGTTCTCCTGGCTCACAGTCTCAGTCATTCGTCCAGATGCATCTGTGGACAAGGAATTGGGGAATGATGTGAGGAGATGTGACAGCAGAATTAGAAAGAATAAAGGTACTTGCGAAGGAAAAGAGCTCTTTTTTAAACCAAAACCTGAAAATAAGTGGAAAAGCCTGAAATAGTAAAAATATGTTTAAGACAAATGGAGCCAGCACGGTACATTAAAATGAACATTTCTCCTCCAAACGCACAAAGAGATTTTTCAACTCAGTATGAAGCTGGGTTGTGGAAATGGAGTCGTTTTCTCTCTATCATTCAAAAGGCTTTCATTGCAAATCCCAGTCAACAATGGCAGGTGAGCAGACGAAAGCAACCAAAGACTTTCAAACACAGTCTGTGCGCTACACAAGCCTGATGGAACCGGATAGGAAAACAAAGACAGGCATCCTATACACCGAGCACCAGTGGTTTCGTGTTCATAGATATAAATAAAATTATAAATAAATCCAATGAGATCATCCCTCAAATACAGACACCACAGTAATTAGCAAACTGAGGCACATCTGTGAAAATCTGAGGTGTGAAAGCCTTTAAGCCCTTTCCACTGTGAAATGTACTGTAAAGGCACCGTCTGTGCTGTGGCTCACAACAACCAGCTTTCGGTCTGTTTTTCTCATCTTTCTATTCTCTCTGTGCTTCTCCCTCATGCGTGATACATGAAAGACTTCTCGGAGTTGCCCCACCCCCTGCCATTCTAAAATTTCTTCATGTTCGTGTTACTTTGTCTTCATCTCGTTCTCTCAAGCCTTTCATGCTGTAGCCACTCTTCCTCACCAACTTTCTAAGCCAGAGGCAAAAAGACTTCCCCAAAGAAACCAGCTCCCTGCCTTTACCCCTCCATATCCCTCTGCCTGTATTTGTCTCAGTCTCTCAGTCCACGTCTCCATTCCACTGCCTGTCTTCTCAATTTGTGGCTCTGTCTGGCTGAGTGAACGGAGCACTGCCAATGTGACTAAGCAGCCCGCAAGGGACTGTACAGGTATCTAGGCTGTGATGACGCATACAAGCTCAGAGTGTGACAAATGCATTTGGGTGAAGCGCTGGTCCCCAAGGCACATTGTTCCACTCTAGTGTTGGAACATGGCAACAATCACCACAGGAACTCTTCAAGGGAGAGAAATTGTATCAGTCACAGCCAGTGCTTCTTCATGCTCATCCCAGCCCACCCAATCACACATTTAAAACCAGATAGAGTACTCTCTCTCTTTCTGCTTCGTCCTGCTATTCATATGTTTCCCTTCCTTCTCATGTGTAAGTCTGCTAACAGCTTTAGGGAACAAAAACTGACAAAACATCCCAAAATATCTGTCCGTCTAGACTAAAAAACAAGAAATAAATTATAACAACTAGCCCCGATGCAGTCAGCCCTGTGTTTCTTGGCATTAATAGCATGTCATGTCTGAGCCCAGAGTGCAGGATTCATTATTGCCTTTGTTGTCTGAGGCGAAGCAGAGGCAGAAAACACTGCATCCTTGACTGAAGAGCGGTGCAGGGTGGGGCAGTCAGCTCAACAGCTCTGCCACACAGGAATTTAACGTGCCTATGTTGATGACATTGGCAGCTACTGGAGCTGAAAGCCATCCACAAATATTGCAAAAGTTCCCTGTCATTCAGACTCATCACACTCTTTCTAAGCAAGTGTGATGATGTTTGTATAACAGTAATCACCTAGATTACAGTTTTTAAGCATAACCGTTGATAATGACAAGGAAAGCAGGCAGAGGCTTGAACGTGTCCATCACTACAAAGAAAGATGTTACACAAATGTCTTTTTACTTGGCAACATAGTCATATTCCTAAAAAGCTCTTAATTTGAGAAGACTGGATTAATGCCATAAGTATTTGTCAGATAATTGGGTTGTGATTGGGTTAGAGGAGGATTTGCCAGAAGAAAAACGCAGTGACTGACAGCAAAATTATCCATCAAAGAAACTAAATCATTAAATGACCTTAACTGAGAGAGAAACAAAGATTAGTTCTACCCACCGAGTTGAAAGAAGGTGATATCACTCTTGACTCCAGGACCTGCCCCGGTGCTGGCTGCTACCTCCACACTGTAGCGGATCCCTGGGGCCAGACTGGGAATCAGCACGGATAAAGTTGAGCCGTCGACTGTACGGTTGATGTGGTACCTACTCTCATTCCCCAGGCACCAGATCTGCCATTGCATAGACAAAGAGAAAAAGGAGATAGAGGCGATGTGATGAGGGTTTCATGGTGACATTCGGTTTGGTAGCTGCCACCAGTCTGTGTCCTTGTACAAGGTGATTGGTTATTACTGCTGTTGCTGCATTTTGGTGCACTATGGGTATTTTGTTACATGTCTGAGGTAGGCAAACATGTTAAAATATGACTTGATGTCTTACAGGTTGTGCTCAACACAGGGTCAGTATTCACTAAGGTGGCCGTAACATGTCTCAGTGTAGTCATAAGCCAATGAAAAACAAACGGGGATCAGTAACCAGCCCCATAAGCCCATTTAAGCAGAAGCTAAGTGCTGTCACTTTCAGAGAGGACAGTGTTTTCACAGGCTGACTCAAACAGTCATAAGGAGAAGTATGCATTCGCATCAGCATGAGGCCTGGAGACCTCAGCATCCTGGAGCCCTGACAGTCTGCTTTCTTCAACCCCCAGCTCCACACACCAGCTAACCAGGTTAGCATACATGCTTTGATAGATGTGCACTACACATGTGTGCTTGTGCACATGTTTGCACCTCTGCAATGGAACCATTAAGCCCTGAAATTTTCTGTGTATCTTAAAAATTGAGGCAAGTTGAAGTGCCACAGGGGACTGAGCTTGGTGATGAGCAGGGAATGCTCTCAAGCTGGGCTTAAAAACCATGAAATTACTCAATAGCCTATCACCAGAAAACATTTACCTGAAAAATTAAGTGGCACAACTTTTCACGGATGCTGCCTCATCCCCTTTTCCACCACTAACCTATATTCCCTAGGACACAAAAACCCCTTCTAATTAAAATATAGAACTTCCACAGCATAATAAATGAGAGGACAGCACTGTCCAGAGAGGAGTCATTGAAAAACAGCATACATCATCAAGTAAGGTAGAGGACAAGGGGACTGAGAGAGGTGCCTCAGGTTGAAGGATACACGGTCAGAGTCCCAGACCACAAAAAATGACATTATAAATGGCCTCTCACTCCTCATTGATGCTCCCTTAATTATTTCTATTGGCTTGCTGTCTACTATTCAACCAGATGACATTACAATATTACATGCTACTACATATATTTCTCAACACAATCATATAGTATCTACAGTATAGTCAAATTTTATTTAGTTTGTACTCTTTAAAAACTTATTTTTTTTTCAATTAGTAAAAAACAGTCCACTATCTGCCCCCTAAAATGTCATGAAAGGTCAGACTATCTGCACTAAACACAGTTCTCTGAAATCATCTGTTAAGGCCTCGTTGCAAATAGGGGAGAAGAAATAAACCAACCCGTTACTACCACAGATATTGTTCTTCACTACTTTGCAGAACTGCAGGATGTGAGAGTCCACCATTGCCACCAGATGGCACTGTTTTACAAGTGTTTCCATGAGCTCCACTTATTTTGACTCCATCACTCTCCTGTCTGAGTCTGTGACATCACACAGGGAGTGTACAAAGGTGTTCCTCAGCCAGGAATTCATTACCTTTTCATGTCTGTGCATTGTCTCTGTCTCTGGTATCTACTCTGTCTGCATCCCTGTTTGTGTCGCCTTCATATTTTCACAATGTGATCCCCACTTGCTCAGACCTGAGGAGGCTGCTGAATGTTTTTTTTTGTTACCTTGTACTCCTGGACCACCCCATTCTGCTCCTCCTCTGGAGGGGGTTGCCAGGAGACCATGATGGCGGTCCCATTGTCCCCGCTTTCCGTCACTGTAACCTCACGAGGCGGGGCACTGGGGGCTGAAGGGGATAGACAAAAGATTTAAAAAGTACCCATTAAATATGAGAGATTTTTTTTTTTATAACTGCTTGAATTCGCTCCCAGTTTCTCATCCCATTTAACTGTCAGAATTTGTCCTTCATCTTTGTTTGAGCCTGAAGCGGAGGTGAGAACAAAGGACTAATAATCAAAATTACAATGCTTTTTATCTGAATACTGAGTTTACTTAATACAATTGCTCTTGTGGGTAAATAAGAGCAAATAACTCAAAACGGGGGGTATGATGGTGTGGCGCATGATGGGGTATAAATGCCAACCTGTGGTCCAATGGTAATTAAATGAAAACAATTACTAAAACAAAATAAAAGACATAATCAGTGTGTCTGATTATTTTTTTGGAAAAACATTTTCACACATATAGGAGAGCAAAAATTATGTCCAGAGCTCCCAAAACAATTATCAACAAAATAGGAACAAAGGAGAATCCAGCAGGAAAAGATCAAAACACTCCCACACATGCGACACACAAAAAAACTGGTAAACACTCTGCACTCACATTTCTTTTAACTATTTCCTACAGATAAAAATTGCAGTTTGGTTTTAACCAAACCTCATGACACCACCACAACCACACCCTGTAAGAAATTAGTATAACACTTGCACTGTTGTACATGGGTTTCCATAGAGCCTTCAAAGAGCTAAACATGTACACGAGCATGCTTGAATGCACAACATTTGAGCATAACATAGTCCTGCCCTCTCTGCCTGCTGTGAACAGCTGTTGTATGCTCTCACACACACAAGCTGTGCATATAAAACTGTGTAAACATGAAAACATGCATGCACTAAAGCAAACTCGCACTCAGTCACAGTCACACACACATTTACATTCCCCCACCTTCCTCCAGCGTCTTGCCAATTTTGACATCGCTGTCTGTTCCCTGGAATTCATTGAAGAAGGGGCGGACTTTGAATTCATATGTGACTCCCTTACGAAGCTGTGGCACAACAGCACTGTCCTCTCCAGGCGTGCGCACCTCGAACACAGCCCACTCGCTCCTCTGGAGCCCCTCAGGTGAAGGCCTGTACATCACCTTGAAGCCCTGGATGTACTGTGACTGCTGCTCCACCTAGTGAATGGCAAGGGAACACAGACGAAGATGCTGTCAGCTTGACTTGATTAGCTGTTTCACAGTTCAAGGAGGAAAATGAAACGCTGATGTAAAAGACTAAAGCATCACTGGACATTGATACATTTGTGCAAGTGACACACCAGACACTGCACTGAACGGGGTGCTAACCCATCACTTCACCCTCTGTTTATCAATCTACATCTACATCTCTTCTTGACTGTCTGTCTATGCGCCATTTGGAGCAGCAGTGATTTGTACAAACCACAGTATGAGGTCATTGGCCAGAGGTTCCTCTAAGTCTGGAGCTGGTTAAATAGAGCCCAGGCTCCCAGAACAGCCTGTCTCATCCTGTCCTGCTCTCCAGTGTACTGACTGACTAGCTGCCTAAGTCAAAGAAGAGGGGGAAAGTGGACATTTGTACAGAGTACCAGAAATTGAGAGTATAACAAATTAAATGGTATCTGATGATGCCAAATAAAGAGAATAAATGGGATTGGATGGGATATGTCCGTTAGTTTAATCTTTGAATAATTTGTCTGGCTTTGCGATCCAGCACACTTGGAGAGAAGAATAACTGCTAACCCTTTTGCTAATATCCCTACGAGTCCCTGTGGAAGGCAAGCAGCACTGGCTTGTAAAGGTTTTAGTGATTTCTTTATCCCTCCCCTGTAAAATATGCTGCTGGCTCAGGTGGTCTTCATTATCCTGAAAACTGTGCAACCATTTACCACAACACAAAGGAAAATGAAAAACTCAACATTGGGAATAGATTTAACCCCACAAAACAAGGAAACCGTGACGTTTGACTATGTCTGTCTCTCTCGTGTCATGTGATTTTCTGGAACATTCCAGGGAGACAGGGTAACTGGGCAGTAATGTTTTAAATCAGTCTTGACATGTCAGTATCCTATTCACATTTCCTCAGTCCCATTCATCACTCACTATGGCACTTCATAATACTTGGGAATGCAGGGGTGGCCTTATGTCAAAAGGCAAAACAGGGACTGTTCTTACGCTTCACTTCACAGACCGCATCCCACTATGTAAAGCAGGCAGCCATAATGTACTGCTATATTGTCTCATAAAAGGATACATTACCTAGATCTGTCGCAGGTGAATTTACCGGCAAAGAAACACCATCATGAGCTCCAAGTTCTAATTCTTCCTCTCCCACCTATCCGTTTTAACATCTGTAAGCCATTTCCACTTAAGAGCATGAGGTAGCCGCCTCTTCCTTCTCGCTTGTATTATTTTAACAGCCGTCAAGTGTTTTTAATCTGAGAGGGCACAGACTGGCACGTCACACACTGCTATATGGTGCTGCATGGCCAGCAGAAGGCTTTGCTCTGTAGTCTGGATGTTGAGCAGCTGAGAGCGCCACTGTGGGCAAAGCTGCAGATTTTTGGTCACTGGCCAGTCGACCAGTTCAGGCTCATGCCAGATGGACACTAAGAACACTTGGACTGTGTTCCAGGCTGCTCTCTGCAGTGTCCTTCCTCCGTAGGGTGCTAGGATGTTAGCACATTAGCTCGGCTGAGTGGCCTGACAAATTGACCGTAGACGTATCACTAAACTAACCTCTGAGCTTTGGTGACCAACTGTACCAGTGATCCATATGGCAATCTGTGGCTGACTGCAGCTGTCTTAAGAAAAAGAAGCGACAATAGTGCATTCATGGAGAAAATTATACTCACTGTCCACTGCACCCTGACAGATGAGGAGGAGAGAATGGTGGGGTTGTGTAGGTGGATGACCACTTCTCCCAACTCCCTCTGGATCTGACGATGATCCACACCCTGACTGGTGGGTGGGATATCTGTGTGCAGAAGGAAAGGTTTTATAAATTAAAGTCTTGCCTTAAAACAAACAAACCTGAACACCACCACGCTGAAAGTGAAATTATTGTCAGTTCTCACCTTGTGTTTTCACAGCATCAGTGATAGGACTGGGATCACTCAGCCCGTAGGCATTGGCTGCCCGTACTAAGAAGAGGTAGACTGCACTGGGCTTCAAGCCCTTCAGTACAAATGACTCTGTTTTCACATGCTCTGCCAAGGTCTGCCAGCTGCTCCCTGATGCATGACTGTGGACACACAAAGGGAGAAAGGGTTAAAAACGGGTGGTTTTTTTTAAAGCCATGCAGTTATTTTTTTTATTGATGTTTGAGCTGATTAGTTTTACCTAAAGGCCTCTATTACATAGGAAGTGGGTGTGGCTCCAGCATTAAGATTAGGTTTCCATGAAAGAGTGACTGAGGTGCGGGTAACATCGGTCACCTCAGGTTTAGAAGGGGCACTGGGGATCAGGTTTGGGTCAGTCGGCCTGTTTGGCTGGACTGGGACTCCAAACTCTTCATGTGGAACAGACAGATGAACAAAAATAAGGAGGAATGCTCTTTCCAAACAAAGACATGCAAAACTTTTCCAAAGTTCAATGTAACCTTTCCTTCTCAACTTGTTCTTTGACAGCATAGAAGATTAATATTTATACGTCAAAATAAAAATTTAAAAAATGCACATTTGACAGTCGAAACCTATCAATGAAACCTTCAGTTTTGGGGTTAGACTTACCTTGAACCTCTAAATAAGCTTTCCAAGAGGCCTCTCCGCTGGGTGTGGAGGCAATGCAGGTGTAGGTGCCAGTGTCACCAAGCTGGAAGCAGAGGGGAGGTTACTTAGTTGAATGAAACTTATTTAAATGCATGGCGCAGTTTTCTGTACCAGTAGTTGTCTCTGTCCCTCTTTCTGCCTCTCGCTATCTGTCCCCCACCATAACTGCACTGCTTATTGACATTCTGGTGGAGTCTGTAGCAAGCAGCTGTCATTGCCTGATAATCTCAATATCATCTCTTTCATAGCAGAAACTGGGGGAAAGCAGCTGGAAAGGCCAAGTGGCAGACAATTGCTAGTGAAATGGAAAAGATTTTTCACAGGATCATAGACTAATTGGAGACCTTTTTCTCTCCCTACCATCCCCCTGAGTACCACACATGGTAGTCTTCGCTCTGTGTAGCAGATGTGGTGACAATCTGCACTGGTCTGGAGATATGTGTAACCTCAATTTTTTAAGAAAAGTTGGCTTCATTGAAACTTACACAGTATGCAGTGGTGAAGTGCAGTGCAGTAATTTGGAGTCATGCTACATTTCAATTCAGGAACTACACCACTGAAAAGTACTTTGAGAGCTCATACCTCTGTACCAAAGCTGAAGTTTGTTATTTCAATAATGGAAAATCTGCATTAGATCTGGATCTCCATCAAAAAACACATACAGTAGAGAGAGAATCATGTGGTGCATGTGCCAGATTTTTTTTTTTTTTTACTGAAGTGCAGTAGTTCATGAGAAAACAAAGCTGGAAAAAAAGCCATTTCTCATTTTCACTGAATTCTTGGATCAACACCTTGATTTTGGATCCAGACCTTAAACAAATCATTTGTTTCTTGGATCCTTCAAATTTAATTGAAATCAGTTGAGTTTTGAGATGTTCTCACAGGCTAGTGAACAACACACTAAACAATACCGTTTTAGTAAAGTTAGGATTACAACATGTTTTTATCCTTCTGCATTTCTAAACATGTCTGCTCTGTCCATTGCAGCCAAACTCTGTGGGTAAAACAAATGATTACATTATAATTTGCCGATGATGCATGGTGCGCTAGGGGCCACTGTGCTCCTGTGTACAAATATAAAGGATAGATTGTTTGAATGGTTAAGTGTGAACATGACCCTCAAGGTGTGTTTTCATTTTCTGGCAGGTAAGAAAATGTTTTTGAAATTACAACGGTAACATTCATGCAACTACATTAACAGATTACCTCACGCATCAAAAAACGTCCTCATTAAAATATTGTCACAGAGGAATGACATGTTTATTAATGTAAATAGCCTGCAGAGTTTACTCGGCTTCAGCGGGGGAGGGATTCGGATGCATCCCCTCCTGCCTGCCTCACACTAGCAGCCCAATCACACTGCAATCTTGTCACCACAAGACACGCCAGCATTCATCAGAACACCGCAAACTGATGTGAACTCTGACCCTGTGACGCCTCCATCTGGAGGACACGTCAGCACCCCCTACTTGCCTCTCCCTGAGAGCGTGTTCGGCCTGCCATTGCATACGCACACACACATACACTTAAACATAAAATTACATACAAATCCTGCTGTGCTTGCTGACTGACAGGAACTACTGACTGTTCGACTTCACAGACTCCATTTCAAACCTGCCACAACTAACTGACAGCCCACTGAGGGCTGGTTGCTGGCAGGGAACACATGCTTTATTTACCAACCAGCAGGGGTTTTCCCAGCACATTATGCATGTGATATGGACAACTTTGAAGTTTATTTGAATGGATTTAGACATTAAAGGTAGCTTTATAGTAAATCTTTATTTAAAAAAAAAAAACATGTATATGAAATAAAAGCAAAGAGCTGTTATACGTTCATGGTAAAATTACAAACTCCTAATGCCAATGGGTGCCGGATTGTATGGTTACACAGGGAACACAGGGAAAAAAGGGCTCTGAAGATGTTTAAACACGTTGTGCAGGTGTCTTACCTTTGCATAGCGTATCTGCAGTGCGCCTGTGTCCAGCTGTTTGACCCTGGAGTCATGTGTGGACACCAACACACCATCCTTCCTCCACAGGATGGTGGGGGTGGGGTTTCCAGATGCCATACAGTTTAGGACCACTGTGCCGTCCACAGCTACAGTCTGATTGGTTGGGCCCTGTCGGATAACTGGTGGCGGGCGGTCTGACACAACTGTGGAAGGAGGATAACGAGCAATTATGTGAAGAGGTGGAGGGGTAAAAACTGTAGAGGTGTTCACATGCTGTAGCAGGGACAGACAGCTCAGCAGATTCAGACAATTATATCCAGCTTGTCTGAGAAAAATCACACAAAAGTCAGAGAATGGCGAGCATCTGACAAACAGCGTGTAACAATGTAAGCATGTGAAAACTGTGAGGGTAGCGAAGAGGAATTAAATCCAATTTTAAGAACTGGAAACAATTTTCTAATCAGTCAGCAGCAGGAGTTGAACTTAGCCAAATAAAAGCAGCGTAATTAAAATGAAACAGCCTCAGATACTCCTCCTCGCTGTGGCTCTACCAGACGCCTGGCACTGCCCATATGAGCACTTGCAGCCAAAAATCCCCAAGCCCATCCCCCAGTCATAAAACACAAAACAAGGGAGAAAATGCTCACAAAAACATCTAGCCAGAACAAACAATGTTATTAGCATGAGGACGTTTTAACTCCTCCTCCCTTCCTTGCAGCCTGTGAACCCTGAGTGTTCAACCAGTAGACACAAACAACAAAGAGAAAGAGAGAGAGCATGCATTTTACTTTAATGCAGAGAAAAGAAGGGATGCGGCAAAGGGAGAAGATGTAAGTGAGACTTTTAATTACATGCACCTGATCATTTGTTATTTTTATTTTGCCCCTGCTATGTGTTATTCGTCATGTTCCTGCTATAGGTTGTCGGCCTCCCTCTGATTTTTATCTTTCATAGCACCATTGATGACCATTGCTGTCAGCACTACTGATTTACTTTCAAGTTACATTCAGTGAGGAGCAATCAAATTAATACCTAACACAGTGTAAAGCCAACAAATAATGATGTATGTATGTGCGCAGAGATCCTCTGAATCATATTGTGGTGTAATCTCTGGGCCGCTTTGCATTTGCTTTTGTGCTGGAGATGCTGCAATTACTAAAACATTGTCAGCGTGACCTGTAATTACCAGATCTGCCTGCGGAGAAGTGGTGGCCTCAGAGCGGCCTGCTCACTTTAATAACTGTTATTATTATCCAGAGAGCATGACAGAATGAGAGAGAGAAGAGGAGAGAGAGATACAGTATGGAGTATACTATTGTAGGCCTGAAATGAAGAAGGACATTTGGTAAATGAAGGGATGAATCTAGGTGTGTCATAGACAAAATAATAGCTGCCCAGATCTCTGTGGGAATAGTGGAAATGAAGCCAAGGTTAGTCCACCAGGCTGACAGGGATTGGCTAGCGGAGTAATTAGAGGACCCAATCCAGACCTCACCACAGAGCCACAGTATTCCAACGGTAGACAGCAGCAAGCCAGCCACGGAATACCAAAGGAGACATTAGCCAGTGTGAAGCCAGTAAAGCCAAATACCGAGCCACGGTCTGGGTGCACAGGCACCAGAGAGTCTCTACCTCTGACAGGAACACATTGAACAGGCCAGACCAAACCTCAGTTTGGATATTAATATACTCTACTGCACTACCACAGCATTTCAGATGAACAGCATTATCCTCATGAGCCAGAGATTAGCTAAAATACCAATATTTATCCACACAAGTTTTCTTTCAATATTCCTTTAATTCCCCCTGAGGCACTGCTGCATACAGAAACCGTTTCAAAGAAAGGTAGCTCACCATCAGTGACCTCGAGCAGAGCCTTGGTGATGACACTACCAGCGATGTTAAGGGCCTGGCAGCTGTAGTATCCCATATCTGAGCGTTCAGCATCAGTTATGGTCAGGTCCCCAGTTTGTGACACAGAAAATCGGCTGGAAGGCTGAGGAGGCTGGTAGGAGAAGAGCAGGTTCTGTGGGGGACAAGCAGACCTCAAGTCAGTTTTATCAACAGCTAGTTGGCTAGAATAAGTGAATGGAATAGGCATGAGCATGCAAGTAAACGTCTTAAGATTTTATTTATCAAGTGAATTATGCTTAAAAATGAAGCTCACCAAAGGTTTGAATGAGTGTGCTGTATACTGTTAATGGAATGATCTATTGTAGAATAAAAACCTTCATTATACTTAATTTAGTTTACCTGACTGCCTTCCTGCTGCCAGAAAATGGCTGGCTGTGGGTTTCCAGTGGCCTCACACTGGAAGGTGACAGTTCTGCCAACACCAACCACCTGGTTCCTCGGTCTTACCACAAATGCCGGGGGCACTGGAGGACAGCCATGACAAAGGTTAGCCATTGGATAGACAAACAAACCATAGTATAGTTATATTATTACAGTTATATGTGGTCTGGATTATTTGAATAAAGGACCAAAGAAATCTGCATCCATGGCTGCTGAATTCAAATCAGTTCTAACGGTTCAGGTTGTCTTTTAAAACTTTCCACTGTGTGTGTGCAGGAAAATAAACACTAGGCTAATAAAATTCAAATGTTGGCATATTATAGACGTAATGAATAGAAAAAACAAGGGTTACTCTTCATGGGCAAGGGCACGGACCATTAAAATTTGCATGGAAATGGGAAATAAATTTGGGCCATCTGTCCATGCTGACACCCTCCAATAGTGCAGGCCTCAACCAGGATGCAGTATCCATGCATCATAATGACAAATTCTATCTCAGACAAAGTGTGAGTTCGGAGCCCAAAGTCATCCATGCAGTTCTATGGTGACATCAGGCCTTGCTTGTCTAATAGGCCTTTTATGTGGTAAGACGCACCCTGAATGTAGATATTGAGGGAAATGTCAGCTCACAGCTTCACTTAAAAGAGGATTTGAATATCAGAAATTTCAAACATTTTCTTTTTTTTCTTTTTTTTTCTTTTTACTGCAGCTGTGTTATGCATAAAAATAAAGCAATCTAAAAACTGTTATTTGAAATACAGACATAGTGGGCCCTATCTTACACTTGCCCCTGGAGCAAGCGCAGGGCGGGTGGTGCAGGGGTTTTAATTTATTCAGGGGAGTGTACAGGTCATTCTTTGCCATATTTTTCCAGGAGCAGCAGAGGTATCCGGCTCCTCCCTGCCCAATGCGCCACTGGCGCACAGGGAAGGGCACTATCAGCTGTGTAGAATCACCTCATCAATTTTATTGGTTTTTTCTTTGGCTGGAAATGCATGAACCAATCAGAGAATCCATTCCCATCCCCTTGACTGTAAAGAGTGGTTGTGTTGTGTGCCAAAGGCGCAGGCGTATTGCTATCTTACACCCGGCGCAAACGTAAACAGACAGCAGATCAACAAGATTTTTTTAATTTATTTATTCATTCATTCATTCATTACGCTGGACAGGGGAGAGCTCAATAAATGTATTGTGTCAGACAGCTCTCAGCTAATTCCCTCCTTAAGTCAAATCAGTAAAAAAGCAAACATTTCTATATTTTGTCAAATCTATTTCTACAACTAAAAATTAAATTAATTTTTTGAGTGGAATACATATGGTAATTAATGGTTAACAGACTGTTTTCCTTTCAGCCACTTGATATTGAATTTAAACAAAGAAAGGTGATTCAGCGGGGGAGACAGAGCTTTTGACTCAGGGTTCCTGTTATAGATAATTATTATTTAATCCTTGTTTTTCTGATCAAATAAATAGGCTGACGCGAACACTGAAGTTGCCTTGGCTGTCAGCAACCAATCTTTTGATCTGAATGCTGAGATCTCCTCATGTCCATCGAGATTAATTTGGCATTATGACTACAATCATTCCTGATATGTTATTAACGTGGGGGGCTCACATTTAAAAAAGGGGTGTGTGCACCTTGGCCAAAGGTGAGATATACATACTCCTATACGCACGCTGTTTACTTCAAAAGTTATACTTTGTGATGGAAAATATTTTCAAAGTACACTTTACTGACCTTACTAAATATGTCCAAAGCACACTTAAATATTTTACATTGGCCTACTGCGCTGTATCTTACGGTACAGGCTGTTTTACGTTTGCGTCCTGCATTTGGACCAGGTTCCCAATGGTCTAAACGCAAGGCGCATTTGACTTCAGTGCGCCGGGTACATGATAGCAAATATGCCGAGACACGCTTCTCTTCTGCCATCATTCTCAGACCTCCCGCCCCTCGGCACACAAACCTAGCGCAAGTGAATTTGGCAAAAATGACATTTGCACTGGGTGTACGTTAGGGCCCAATCTGTCCAGGATGGGGTGTTTGGTAATACATTAAAGGAGGAAATAATAGAATGAAATGATGCAGTGTTACCTTGGAGACTCAAGCTGAGCATAATTTTACCCATTAATGTCCTTTTGTCACTGTTGCCCATGACAACAGAAACATGAGTGCTGATTGGAAGGTGGAGAGGTGATGGGAGGAGGATGGAGGGGGGTTGTGACAGCTTCCTGTCTCTGTCAGGGCGGTGAATAGGTGACGGGTGACATTTCAACTTACCAGACACGACTAAAAAGGAAACAAAAACACAACAACAAAAACCCGAAGATGAATAAATAAATAATAAACAGCATGACATAAAGAGGAGAGATAAGGAAAATAACAATGTGATGTCCATGAGTACAAGTAATCATCTTATTATTATTCTATGAATAAAAGACATGTCATACAGACTCTAATCCTGGGGACCACATGATGCACACAGCGAAGAATAATCAGGAATGATCAGGAATGCATTAAAATGCACATATAAACAGGAAATACTGAAGAACTGCTAAATCAACATTCCTTCTTTGTCTTTGGAAGTGCTCAAGGGCAGGAAAGATGCCAGATTAAGTAAAACAAAATGAAGAAAAAAGGCTCACAGACAAAACCATGAAACACACGAGACAGATGTTTTATGCTTTGCAACATATTGCTTTGTTTGTTTCCTTCCTCTCCTTCCAGGTGTTGTGTGAATGTCCTAGTGCATTTAATGAGCTTTAGAGCACCCTGAGGAGCAGCTCGCTCACAGTCCTTCAAACATAGCCTTGCAAATGTAAGCCAGATTCATAAAACTACAAGGTGAATGTTAAGTGTCAGTCTCTGGCCGTAAATCTCCTCTGGCCAATCACTCACCTTATCTAATCTGTCTGCTTCACCGTCTCCCACGGAAACATAAACGCTGTCAGTCAGAGTAATGACCGGCCCCTCCCTCCCCCTCCCCCCACTGGCCTTTAAAATGCAGATAAGACTCACATCAAACACTCCCAGAAGAAGATGCTCACCGCTATCCGTGTGCGAGAGACTTTAGATACACACAATCATGAAAACATACACACCGAGAAATACACAACCCCGCTGAAACACCTACACACGTTCATTCATGTGTGTCTGAGCCTTTAATTAGGTAACCCTACCTCTCCCATGCTGCTGTGATCACAGTTGTGGACCTGGAGGGAGAGGTGAGCCTTAAATCTGACCATGCTACTTTGTTGTGGGCTTTCCGCTAGCTTACTGCGAAGAAGGGAGTGTCTATCAATAAGCTGATCAGAGCAGCAGAGGAAAACACACCAAGTATTTTGGCCTCCATCCCAATGGGAGGCAGCCTACGTACCAGAGACCACAGCAGAGATGTTATTGGGCAATAGAGAGGTGGTGTTGTTTGGTGGTGGCCTGACATTAGCACAAGAGCAGAACTGCATGGGAAGAACATAACTAACAGTAGTTCCCATCAGGAGGTCCGTTGCATGCTTTTAATGATCTGTCCCTTTTCATACCATACGTCAGGTTAAATGTGGTTCTCACTGCTTAAAGTGATAGATAGTAATACACAATGCAGGTCCATTTATTAATTAAGATCAATTAAATCCAGAGATTTAATTGATCAGATTCAGTTCTATGTGGCACCCAACCAGGTTTCAGTATTTATCATCAGTGTTACACCACGCAGGCTGCTGACAAGAAAGTTCCTCTCATTCACTCTCTTTTTGGCACCAGTTCTAAGTCTCCTTCCAGACCCTTTACATGGGTTATTAGCAACGCTGCTCCAGGGACTGCCATTCCATTCGAGACTGTTCTAAACATAAATCACTACTAACAGCAAACTTAAGCAGCTGAGGAAAAAAAAAACCCCAACGCACTGATTTTCTGAATTCTGACTGATACAGACTGAAACTAGTCCACTGGTGAGGCTTAATTAACAAAATACAGTCTAAGCATTATCTAGTTACTGCAGACCTAGATCAAAACATCTGTGTGACTTTGAAAAAACGCACTCTCTCACATTTTCCAACACTCTAAGCAGACATAATAACTGAACGGCCCATCTCACTACTGCATTCTCATGTGGCTTAGATTAATGTTTTTACGATGAAACTATAAAGAAGGCTAGTGACTTAGCCAATTATGGGATCCTTCCATCAATCAAAGCAATATTTTGCTTGACATATTTATAAGTCCAAAGGAGGTGTAGTGGACTGACAAACACGAGTGTGAGACAATAATTCACTGATTAAGTTAGTAACAGGAGCAGAGCCCATGAAAGAAAAATAGCTCGAGGCACCACTTCCACAATGTCCACATTGTTCACTGACAGTCTGACCATGGAAGGCGTGAAAATCCTCCTCCATCCACACAGAGCTGGATTCTTCTCAAACACTTTAAAGAGATTTGCTTTGTAGGAATAGCTTCCATATTGTATGTCTTGCTGTATTTTTAATACAATTTGCAGATACCATTCTGCAATGATAAGCAAACTGCATAATGACACTGCAGGGAAAGAATTCTCTATTTAATATATTTTTAAAAATTATCCAATTCTAATTCTTTTGGTTTGATAGTCCATTTACACATCACAGCAGATTTAGCAGAAAAACTTTAGTTCAAAGAGTATTTACATTAATTTCTCTTTGGCCTGAAATATCGAATAACCCACTTTGTGGTGAAACTCCCTCTGCCAGTAGCTCGCTCCCACTGAAATTATATTATTCAGCTGCTTAGTTATTCTTATGCATATATTGGCAATCCTGCCATACTCTGTCTCTTGATGTACGGCGACAGCATTTCCCACTAAACCCACAGACCAAAATTTTGCCCCCCACATTACTGTTGTCTTTACTACTAAAGCGACATCTTACTACCTATACATCGTTTCTGCGTCTTCGGCCTGTTTAGACCTACAATTACCCGGCTTTCCTTTCCTTTCTTATACCCGCAACTGTAATTAGAAGCATGTCATTTCCGGGCGTGGGACTGTGGCCTGCTTGTCTTTAATTAGCTGGACTACTCAGTGCCCACAGCATCACTGGCCTCCTCATGTCCTGGTCTGGATGAAGCTCAGGGATCTAAGGAAAAGATGGAAATGGTTCTAGGAACTCTGGCAGCTTCGAGCTTCAGGGATCAATCCAATCTAACCACTTAAGTAAACAGAGGATTCCTGTGAGTTAAGTTATGCTATTTTACCTGATCTTATTCTCAAAGAGATCCTCAACATTTGTCATCTTAATCTATAAAAGAGGTTCTACTTTGCTTAAGTGTAATTGATTTAAAAGCTTTTGCTTCACTTTAAATGCCTTTCTAACTATAACATGGGGAGTTGAAAGGCATCATGTATGACTGAAGCGTAAGTGCCTTGCTTCTGCATACAGGCAACAGGGAATTGGCCTCAGGTAAAGACATTTCATTTCCACTGAGAACAAGGATGGTTTTAGCTTTTCAAATATATGTCTAAGCCAGGAGAACAGCTTATTGAACCAATGCATCAATGCTGTTCCATTTCATTAACTGGGCTTTCATCAAGGAGAGGGAAAGAGTGACAAAAGGCAATAAGAGATGTAGATGTATTGATGGGTGTATTGGCATTGTGCCTAATCTTACTCCTCAAACTAATTTAAAGATTGTTGTCTGGAGAAAATCAAGAAATAATTGCAAAGGGTAGCCATGTGAAGATGAAGTATCTGTGTTGGTGGGTGGAGGTTGGCAGAGGAATAAAACTGCCTTGTCTCCTTATATCTCTGCTGTGCTGACTGCTGGGAGTGACATTAATATGAATGACCTCACCACAGAAACCTCTTCCCTTCTATCCTCTTCACCACAATCGCCCCCCAGCCCCAATTCTCAACCCGTTCTGCATCAGTGATGAGCCGCCACCAAGACCAATGTACTCATGGTCCTTCCATCCAATCCCAAATCTCCCATGCACTAAGCCTCCTCCTCTTTCTTTCCCTTTTTCCCCTCACTGACTCCCAACATTCCCATTAGTTTGCCGTTAAATGGCCCCTGTGTTCCTGTGACTCTCAGGAGGGTTTGGGGGTGATTCCAGCCCCCAGTTCCTCTGAATGGTTTCTTTCTGAATGTTCACACTGTGTGACCAGCTGCTTTATATTCCAACTGTGTTAATAAGATGTCCAATGGAGAGGGCCACAGGAGACACACGGATATTCCATAGGTTCAAAAATAGTATGGTATGTCTTAAAACATGAAGGAAGACAGGCCTCTGGAGAAATGCCACTTGTATAGGGCAAATGAAATCGATTGCCTTCAGTTCCCATGTGGACAAGTCTACAGCTGTTATGGATTTCTGCATTCCTTTTTATTAGAAATCAATCAGCTAATTGAGAGAGAATAGTTGAAAGTGATGACCGTGTAGTAGTAAAGCTGATGGCCATTATTGCATTGTAGCAGGGCTAAATTGCATTTGAATCAAGCTGCACAATAACTCAAAGTGGAAAAAAATAAGAATAGCTGTCCAAAGGGCTGTAATGAAATATTTTGGCCAAACAGAAACCTAAAAGAGACTTGTAACAATATTCTGTCTTACCGTGGACGGTGAGCGTGGCTGATGCCTCCGCCTTGCCCACCATGTTCTCTGCAACGCAGGTGTAGGAGCCAACATCCGCTAAGATCAGGCGACGGATCTTGAGGGTGTGATCCTCACGAATCTCATATCTGGATGAGAGCAGAAGTTCTTGTAACATTTGTTGTCGAATACGCAGAAAAAAAAAAGAGTATCCACGAATATACGCTCAGTATAACATGCATAAGCTGGCAACAAGCACATCAAAGCCAGCAGGGAATCAAACAAAGAAAGGGAAAAGGTTGAGAAAGGTAAGTATTGTGTGATGAAAGGGAGCCAGTCAATGAGTCATACCTTCCTTTGGGCAGGTCACCATCGTCTTTCCTCCAGCGTACGGTGGGAACTGGGTCGCCACGGGCCTCACACCTGAACTCTACACTTTGGTCCACTAACATCACTTGGCTGCCTGGCCGACGTACAAAACTGGGACGCTCTGCATGGATAAAAACAGCACACAAATCAGATCATTTGAAAACAGAACTGTAGCACTGGACTTCAGTTTTGATTAAGTTAAAGTCATTTGAGCTGATGCTTTGATTCCCTACATAAATTTGTTGCCATTGTTGGGGTTTTTTTTGTTTTTTTTAACAGTCAGACTCTAAAGTAATGTTTGAAATTAAATGAGAATTGAATGGAACTCATTAGAAAAAGCCATCTTTAAAAATAAGCTTTGTTTGAATCGTTACATTTGAATCCCTGAGAGGTGTCTTGGAATGAAAATAAAATAATATTATTGAGTTTGCCTGCAGAGCCTTAACAGGACAAGGTGGAAGCCGATTTATGATTAACGACTCACATTAAATAGGACAAAATTACAGTTTAGACAGCACAGTGCATGTAAGTAAGGACAGAAAACAGTCGTAGCACGGAGTCTAGTTTTAATTACACACAAGACAGTAGATTAGACAGAAAGTCTGACCCCCTCTGTCACCATGTAAACTCATCAACCCAAAGCCCAGCTCTGATTCTCTCTGGTCACCAAATCCCAGCAGTACAGGGGCTCAACGCACTCCATGTTTATTTTAATACTACTACTACTACTACTACTACTACTACTACTACCACTACTACTACTAATAGTAATAATAGTAATAATAGTAATAATAATGAATAATAATAAATGATAATAAATGATAATAACATAAATAAATAAACAAACCATTACTTTAAGTTGCTCTGAACACCTTCCATCAAGTTTGGTACAGAAAACTAAAAAAGGGGGTTTATGATTAGCCAGAGTTTCTGGGTTACAGATTCACTTGGATGTACAAACATTAAAGTTAGTAGCTGGTCTCAATCTTGTCTTAACAGTATAGAGTCAACATAATTTTTCATCATCATGATACTGACTCTGTTGTTG
>JAQNCA010000029.1:19676863-19698058 GCA_029783725.1 Acanthurus tractus | reverse complement strand
TCTTATTTGTGTTCTATGGCCTGTGATTTATATGGCTACATGCAGGTATATGTGTGTGTGTGTGTGTGTGTGTGTGTGTGTGTGTGTGTGTGTGTGTGTGTGTGTGTGTGTCTCTTTGTGTGTATATCCTAAAAAGAATGAATGCTGTAAACCCATTACCTGTCTGAAATGGTGGGCCAATTATGACAGTCTCCTTCAGCATACAGCCTCGCAAAACTAAACTCCATGAAATTGATTACCCGCACACCTGGTCCTCATTTGTGTCTCTACTTTTCTCACTCTCCCCTGTCACTGACTCTCTGCTGGACCCTGTTCATTTCCTCCCAACAGAAAAAAAAACGCTCTGAAGATACATGAGTGTGAAGCAGTGGAATATTTAATCCTAGACACCAAGGCAGCTATGATGTCAAGAGACACAAATGTTAAGAGAATTCATTTTTGTTGAGATGTGAAAAGATGCAAGAATAACGTCTCAAGCTCATTTGAGACAAAGAGGATGAATAAGAGAGAGAGAGAGAGAGAGAGAGAGACAGAGCGCTGGGGAAGAAAGGAGGGGAAGGAGATGAAATTCCAGATAATGAATAATCACCTGGCTCCCAGTGTTGCCCTTGCTGCTATCATTAGCAACCCCGATTCTTTAATTCTCTTATTCTATTTTGTATTTTTTTTTTTTTATTAAAAGACACCCCATAGGCTTTGGATTGACCTCCCCTTTTAGACTCAAGGTTACTGGGGAGGCCACAAGGACATTCTTTTGAGAGAAACAGCAACGCTCGGCTGCCACTAGATAAATAGAGATGTTTTATGAGCGCTAGTGACAGTAAAACTGTATGAGATGACAAATCTGTCAGTCTGGTTCTTCTAAATACGCACAGGGGAAATGTGTTTTATGGCTAAAGCAGGGATGAACACTGAGAGGTTTTAAAACTGTTAATCATCTTTCAAAAATATACGACTGTATCAAATTTTTTATGCATTGAGAGATTGGAAATGGTTTGATATCAGTCCGACTTCAGCATTAAAGACATGCACAGTATACTGGCAGCTATTCCCACGTCCAGCCTCTGCTTTTGGTCTCTGCACCTCCACTGTTGTTTTTCAGAAGTGTGTTATAATGAACTCTCAGTTCTCAGTGACTGATCAGGCGGGGAGGTGGAGGTGGAGGTGGAGGTGGAGGTGGAGGGGGGGGGGGAGAGAGAGAGAAGGGACTGTTGTCTCACTCCCTCACAGCTCCTGGGAAAAAAAAAAGCCTATTTGTGTTCTGCCGTTGACCTCCGTCTCTCAATGCGAAAAACCTCCGGGGATTCCCTCCGCTCTCCATCCCTCCATCCTTCCGCCTGTCCATTCCTCCCTTCATCGCCGACTGCCTAGTAGCTATGCATATCTGCTGATAATGTTACAAGACTTTTCCCTCTCAGGGATGCCTTACGGGCTAGCGGGATGACAACACAGTCAAGTGAAATTGCACACAGATGGCTTACATCACTGGCTGTTTTCAAGTAAGCGCAAATGTTGAGTTATTTTTCTTCGAGTCTAGGCTCTTGAGTTGATCTCAGGTTTTTTTTTCCTTCTTAGATGGACTCCAGGGACTGTCTGAACTCCCACTCAGCAAGCTGAAATGTAACAGTGTTAACATATTGTTGTGCAATAGGTGAACATAAACGCTACACCTCAGAAAACAAAGTTCTGTCAGGAAAAGGACAAAAACTCTCAAGAATGAGGGCTGGCGGTAGGCATATAATGCAATGGGGGGAAAAAAAAATGAAGGTTGGGGAGGGAATGTGTCAGATCTGTCCTGTTCTGTGTGTGTGAGGTAAGACAAGTAGCCACGCCGTGGTGGGTCCCACGTTGCGGTAGCTGTTGAGTAAGCCTGGCGTACGGCTGACTGCGAGGCGACCTCTCCTGTCTCTCCTGACTGTTGTTTTGCATTCTTCATAATTAGAAGCGCCCAAGCATGCCAGGCATTCCTAATTGAGGTGTTTTACACCAGCGGCTGACACCATCACTCAATCTGAAGCCAATGGTCCTTTCCCAAAAGGTCAACAGCTCAGCCCTCTCCCTCCTTCCAGCTACCTCCTTCCCAGAGATGGGGGGCCCACTCGTCAGTGTGACAAAGCCACACGCCTCCCTCTTTTGTTCCCTCCCTCTCGCCCCACCTCTGTAAACCCTGACAACCAACACTACTGCTGGGTACTAGTTAAACCATGGCTCCCTATAGTGACGGATGACTCCCCTACTCCTTATACCAATGAAGACGGATGCTAAGCATGAATTATTGAGGACCAGAGCTGAATATTTTGATATTGAACCCCTTATGAATAATTCCAGTGGGGCTAACCCACAATGAATTACCTTGTTTCTCTGCGTACTGCAGAGGAGATGCTGCTCTTTGTCTCCAGGGGTTCAGGTAGCGAAGGGAGATGTTGGCTGCAATATACCGAACATAAAATTCGTCTCATGCAGATATTTGGTATTGTGAGTGAGGGGAGAAAAGCCTGAACTGTGATGTGTGTGTGTGTGGACTGTGCAGGATTGTATATTCCCTTTGATCCAGTGGTCAAAGACGGGTCCATAGAGAGACTCACACTGGGATGAGAAGTGTGTGGAATGCAGAGGGAGCTGAAGAGAGAGCCAATGATCGGGATGCAAGAGTTGGGGTTGCATGTCCAATTATCCAGCAGGCAAGGGGAGAAGGGAGTTGGCCAATTAGAGGAAAAGGGGAGAGACCTCTGCCACAGACCGAGCACAAACCCCCACAGAGAGAGACAGACTGGCAACCAGACAGAAACAGAGCTTATAGAGACATGCAAGGAAGAGAAACTGGAAAAAGGTCAAGTCAAGGCAGAGAGAGAAAGGTAGATGATTATATTTCTCTAACAGTTCCTTAAGAGGTGAAGAAAAGGACAGGTGAAAAGCATTTCTTGTGGGTGTTTAGGGTAATAGTGTTTCTTGTACACAGCCCCGGTGTCAAACATTACTGAATACACAAGGTTCATGTCTAAAAACATTCTCATTTCTGTGCAAGCGAATCTGAATTATTTATAATTTCCTGTAATTAATTTCCTGGCAACATTTCAGGACTTTGCTGTGTGGGTTGTCACTGTTCAAGAAAAATTCTGTACGATGAACACTGGATCATAATTACTATTCAGGACACTGTATCCGCTGACACAAAAATGATGATTATAACCTGAGAAAAACTGCAGCCAGCCAAATCCTTGACTGAATAACACTTAATAGGGTTATTACTTAATAAATAATGTCACGTTTCCACCTCTACAAAGACGCTCTGTGCGGGTGCCAGTGTTCGTGAGGTTTACTGTAATTTATCGTGAGGTTGACTATAATTAGACTCTGCTAAAAAAAAAAAAACTTGACAGAGTGACTGGGGATTGAATCCAGGGGTAAACAAAGAGGAAGACAAAGTCTGCTTTATATTAAGACAATGCCATGCCGTCTTTCATCAGATACTTCATCTCCTGTCAGGTGGAATGATGCTGTTTTAGTCCTCCAGCACATCTGGAGCAGAGATAAATGGAACAATTAAGAATCACTCATTCTCACTTTCTAATTATTGGAGTCAATGACTTATTGACTTTCAGAACATAACTAATTGTTCAGGTTAATGGCACTTCAACTCCTCAAAGGTCTTCTAATATAATGTTTGATTTGTTTCTCATAACTGGTTTGATGTTTTGTAAAAAAAAAAAAAAAAAAGGAATTCTAATGCACCATGTGCCAAATTCTCCAAAATAACAGAAAATCCTGAAGATACTGAGATGGTGAGGACTACTCTTTCATATCCCTTTCATACTAGACAAAAACAGCTCACACTAGCAAAAACACATTTGGCTTCAGTAGAATCGGAAAAATCAACATTGATCCCCGGATAAAAAACTCTGCAGTGGTCACAGGTTTTTATTGTCTCAGTGATGAAAACAAAACATTAAGTTGTAAAAACATTTACTCTTTTTTTTGAACATAACTATAACAACACTAGCTATCATGGGGACTATAAAGTCTTGTCTCACTATAAATAACTGTTTGTCATCTCAGCCACAAATTCCATTCATCCCTCTCAAATTCCATCACCTAAGTACAAGATACAGAGACGTAACCGCTGTTACATTATCACTGGCCTCACAACTGCTCTCTGTTGTTCCCTCTGATCTGCAGGGTTTGAGACGTCTAATGAGAAAGGAGTCAATCACCTAACTTCAGAAGGTTTACTTATGTTACAAAGCCTGCATGTATGTGGTAGTTTGGTGTAAAAAAAAAGCAAAACTACTGGACTTTCTTGAGTCCCTACTTATCTGACAAAATGCAAATCAACTACTGTCACTGATAATGGTTTTACTCAGCACCACTGAATCAGTGTACGCAATTATGTTCAGTTGGGATCGACTGCGTTCAAGCAGCGCTCTTCATATTCAACTGAGCTTTAACAACTGAAAATAAAATTTGTTAAAAAAAGATTGCAAATTATCACATTGTTTTATTTATGTTGTAAACTGTCCCAACTTTTTTTTGTTGCAGTTTGGGGTTGTATGCCCTGACAATACTGAGTGAATGCTCACTCACTTCAGGAATGTCTGGTGACTTCTCAATGTCTCATTTAAGTCTGAGCAAATTGAGGGGTTTCGCACTAAAGAGCACTGCACTCCATGGCCAAGTCAAGTCCAAACAGTGGATTTTGTTGTTTCAGACCAACTGTATAATTTCTGACACCACAGGAATGGAGACACAACTCCAAACTGAGACAATACTGACTTACTTTGAAGAAAGAGCACTGCAGTAATGCTGTCCTAAAGTCTGACGTGCCTATTCTTCTATCATGCACTGAGATAAAGGGATAAATGGCAATCAAGAGTCTGGCATTCTCTCCCCAGGCACATGCATCGCAGATTATCATCTGCTTCCAGGAGTGGAGGACATGCCCAATCATCATCAAAGAAGCAGCCTCCATTTCTGTGCTTCAGGAATGCTCCTCTCTGATACAGAAAAACATTTAAGTGCTGCAAACAGGAAATTAAAGACCTGAGTCCTGTTTTCTTACAGCTGGCTCCCAGTAAAAAAAAAAAAAAGGCTCTCGCAAGCCAATAATTAGCCACAGGTCCATTTCACACGCCTGCCTTGACCTCTGACCTTTTTTACTCACCAATACTTCCTGTGAGCATATTTCAGGTCCTGTTGTAAATGGCCCTTTGATCAAAGAGCAGCACAGATGTTTAATACATGCAAAGCCATTAGTAGTTCTTTGTGCCTTAATACATCATAATTTGGAGTTAAGCAGACAAAGGTCAAGAGGGCACTCTGGTCTGACCTGGGAAGGCCTTTGGCGCTTGCTCAGTGGTCAGTCTTTAACAAGCTTCTTCAAGGAGCGCCAGTGTGCTGGCTGGAGAGGGGTGGCAGGGGGCTGCTCGTTGGTGTGCAAAGTATTATAATTTACCTCCCAACAGAATAGAGATTAGAAGTAAATGGAAAAAGGACAAGGCCATCAGTCTTTTAGCTCTGAAGCCCACTCCTCTTTCTTGCATAGCCATTTCCATGATTGCTCGTGTACTGCTGTGCTAAATCGAAATCGTGCAGAAAAAAGAGCCGAAGCGAGGCATGTTGTCACTTTTTCCAAATAATGAATGGAAGACTAAAATGTTTGAAGAAAATTAGCGTGCAGAAAATGTGCAAAACCGAATACGTTTGTGAAGACTCCCTGTGATGTGCATACCAATCAACTGTATTGTCCTCCTTATTTTTGTACAGTCCACTCCGTCTGCTCTATCTGCTTGCCTTCTCTATCTCTCCATCTGTCTCTAATTTTATTACGTTACCCCGTAAACCGCAAAAGTGCTATTCTACACACTGAGAGCTATAGTAAAGACACATTTCCTTATAGTATATAGAGAATTCTGTGATTAAAAAGGCAGTGGGTCCTTTTCATTTTGGGTCACACAAACAAGAATTGAATTACTGCAGCACACAGATGGTGTAAATTATCAGAGGAGCAGCAGTTTGTTCAATGCACTGATGTGGATATCAAATGAAGACATCAATAAAAATAAGTACAAAGTCTGAAAGCACATTATGAACTATGCTTTAAATAAATCAATCTATTTCTATGCTGTGGTGAAATAGCTATTTCTCTGTCAGCAATTACAAAGCTGCATGGAGCACTCGCTCACAGTCATTTATCATCAAATGCTGTGATTTATGCAGAACCAAATAGCTCTAATAATTTCAGCCTCTTCCCAGCACTCAAAGGACACTAAAAACTTGAGACAGATAAAACAAGATGTATTAGTGCAGAAAGCGGGATAGGAGGGGAAGATTGGAGGGTGGCATCTGGACAGATTAAGGAGCGGGAATTTTACAGCCCTGCATCTGTCTTTCGTGTCCTCGGGCTTAAAGAAGACCTCAGACTGCGCATCTTTCTGATCGTAATCTGCGGGTGACCGCAATCAATGGCGGCCTCTGTTTGCCAGATCAATGGAGGGCAACAATAGGTGATGGGAATTCATCATGCTAGAATGGTTTTGGATGTGTGGAAGATGTGCGTGCGTGTGTGACTGTGTGTGTTTTACATCCCCACACATCACAACAGAACAGCCTCTCCCATCACCACTTATCTGACTGACTAGCAGAAATGAAAGTTGATGAGCAATTGTCCTTTTTCGCCAATCACACATCAGGAGGCTGCGTCCATCAGCAAGGATGAACATTTAATTAACAGTTCAATATAATATTTCAATAACATCCCCTTGTTATAGGACATTTGTATGTTATTTGTGTTAAAAAGAATTAAATTACATGCGTCATTACATTAGTCTGTGCAGGCATTTACCAAATTTTCAATCTGAACCTTAAATATTCTAATCAAGAAGCATTTTAAGTTTTTAGTTCGAGCAAAAGAATAATCGCATGGATGGTTTGAAGTTGAATAAAAAGGCTAGGAGCAATGAAAGGAGCAGTGTCCGTCCATAAAAGGCTGGCTTGGAAAAGATGAGAGGAGAGAATGTAGGTTACTAATCCTCCCAAATTAAAGGCATAAAAGAGATTATGTCTACCAAAGCTCTCACTTCTAGGCCAGTACACTGCTATCCCCTCTGCACATAGCTTGACTTACTTTCTGTGTATTTCAAACAGTTTGCTCCATCCCACCTAAGGTTTAGTGAGCGATGCAAAAAAAGACAACAGAGATCAGACGTGTGTCAACGAAACACAGTGGTAAAAGACAAAGCAAGAGCTCATGGGAATTTATGTAAGCAGTTTTAAATCTCGTTCAAATTCTGAAAAAAAAAAACTGTACACAAACATGCACACACACCGACACATGTGCGCCAATGTGTGTGCATAAACAGTTTGCACACTCACTTAACACCACCATGAATGCTGTGCAATTAGCATGATAAACTGTGTGGAAAGCGCCACAGAAAAGACACTGTTGATGATTTACCGAGGGAGTAGAGCCCACGGAATATGGTGGGTTCAATGAAATATGTGTGTGTAAACACTACTTAGATGCATTTACCTTCCTTCTAGCACCTGTCTAAACACAGCACAACAGGCAAATGGCTGTTTATGCTGAAGCACAACGCCACTGACCTTGCTTTCATCCTTGAGAGATTTTTAAAATAGAAGACCTCATCCAGCTTGTGCATATGTTTAACACACATGCATGTCGACCTCGCTTCAAAGGCGAGTGGTTTTAGAACCAGCTATTTCAGAGCTTTAGCGTCACAGTGTGAAAAAATGCCACGCTGACCCGGCTATTTTAAGTCATGAACTCTCACCTTTACACAAGGACGTGTCAAACTTTGAACAAAACCAAAAACGAACGGCTGCCGCTAAAACTGAGCCTAGTTTGACATCAGACTCAACAAACAGAACAGCTGATCCGGCTTGCAGTTTAATGAACTAATATTTATCACACAACAGTTACATCTGTCTGATCAGTAAGCATGCTAAGCACTCTTGTTTTTCATGTGTAGACCATATCTAAGCGAGCGAGAGAAAGCCCTTCCAGTCTGCAGAGCATCGGCTGCTCCTTTTCATGCAATCAAGCTATGCAATGCAACTGCTCACGGCAGGCAGCACACAGATGAGTGTAAATACCATTTACTCCCAGCTGTGTCTGCTCCCCTCGCTGAAGGAGCGGGGTGGGAGAAGAGAATGCTAACATAAGACCAGGGGAGCAGATAACCCGGAGCAGTGCTCTTTTAGGTTATTTGCATGTGGGGCAAATAGGAGAGGAAGGAAGGGAAACTACAGAGCGCAAAATGCACCATGAACCCACCTCTGTCCCCGGTAATGACAGAGCAGAGCTCCAAAATAACTAGGTGTGGAGAAACATGTGGAAAGACAAGTGAGTTAAATAGGTAGAGCGGAGGACGGAAGAACTCACAGACAGATGCCTAACTGTGAACTGCTTTTGTGACTTTTTATCAAAAAGAAAAGTTGCCCAAAGTTTCCCTTGAAAAAGCTATGTTCAAAAGAGAAAGGATATCCTCAAATGTCTGGCGCTCTTTTATTGTAAACCTAATTATCCCTAACATATCTGTCAGAGAGTGAGGCCTCAAAGAAGTGTTTTGTCAGAGAAAATACATAAAAGATGAAAAGAGCGGGGACTAGAGGAAATATTCACTTTGATGAGAACACATTTATGCTGGTTATGGACGTCTCTCCCCGGGTTGTATTTTCTTTGCCCTCCCTCATGTTCAGTGAGATTTTCAGGTCTTCTGGAATCTCCCAAATCTCTGTCGGCGGGGGGGCTGCTTGAAGAGCAACCACATCCCAAAAGGAAACGTACGCTGAGAATGCTTTTATCCTTTAGAAAACTCTCTCTCTCGCTGTACAAAGTTTATCATAACACGGCTGCTTTAGAAACACAAAGAGGTCCTGCCCCTGGAGAAATGGCACGGTTCAGACACTTCAGAACAAATGCACATGTTGGTTTCTGAGAGGTGAATGTTTCGAGGTGTGACAGCTGTACAGGAAGGACATAAATAAAAGGCTTTTTTCATGAAAGTCATTATTCCTGATGATAGCATGCGGCTCATTAGCAGGAACACTATCATCTTGTGTAATCATCTCTGCCCGTCTCGTTCCTCTGCCTCTCCTCCTAGCTTTTCAGAAAGGTTAAGAGGAAGGTGATTTGTTTTGAAGAGAGGATTAATCCTACTCTCTGACCTCCGCTTGGCTGTGGGACTGTGCTGATATCAGGTGCCTTTGTGCACAGAATCGACAGAGAAATGTTAATGTATCTATATCTATTTATCCGAAAGCAAGAGAAACGCAGACTGAGGGAGAAGCGATGCCACACAAATTCATCTCGCAAGAGTTAACTCGTTAGTTGCATCTAAAACTGAGGAATCTCCTTCTAAACAAAGCAAGACAGGCAAATGCACAAATTACAAATATGATCCGTCAAATGAGTAAATTCAACCACACGGACCAAACATATGTTTATGCAACCTCCAGGAACAGGCGAATACACCGCAAATATACCTGTCCTGCCACGTGGCTCTACTTACAGCCCACAAACTATGACAGTGAATCCCTTTATATGATAATTCGCCATGGTCGACATGCCGGAACCCAGATAAGCCAAGTCAGGCTGAGAAGATAAATGTGCCAGGGTTTGCAGGGGCTCGCTGCTAACATATATGGAGTTTATTTGAGGACAGTCTGGCGTGAAAGTGAGGATATGGCCCAGTGATCTTCCATGTTCCAGGTGAGGGCTTTGGCTATTACATTTATGTAGTTTCATTACAGCAGCAGCTGACATCCATGCACAGGGGGGCTCACAGTAAAGATCAGAGGCATCCTCACACAGGTGATGGGGAGGTTGAAGCACTTGAGTCTTTTGATATAATGTTTCAGAATAATTCAAACAGACAAAGAACCTTTGTTTATATGGGCAGTTACATATGCACACATGCTCGTGTCGAGGGGTGAAGTTCTTCACATACACACCTGGGACCTGACAACAGTCTGTGAGTGTTGGCCACCGACCAGCTCTGCGAGTGAAGCTGGAAGTTAAGCACACCTCGACAGCAGCTGCTGAAAATGCATACAGCATGAAGGCAGCAGGGTAGTGGAAACAAAACATGAAATTGTCCTGCGAAATAGTCGAGGCGAAATAGTCCATTTTGCTGAGGAAACAAAGAAGATTGAGGGGATCGACCTTGGCAAAGCGAAGCAGAGACGCATCCTTATTCTGATGATAGCAGGTCAGCAATTCCAGCCTTGGCTCTGAAAGTGAATCCTGACATTGTAATGTATGTGAATGAAACTGTCCAGCAGGTCATCTACTGTAGCAAGCTCGACTTATGACCCATTATTATCCCCATATACTGCTGTCATAAAGATAGCCCAGGTCACAAGGCCAACCATGGCAAACAATTTCATCACTGTATACAGTACACATCAGTAAAAGCAGTTTGGAGACAAATGACATGCAGGGATACAAGGTTAGCCTATCAGAAAACAGGGAATCAGCCATCAGTGGGCTTTTTTTTTCCCGTCCCAGGGAGACTTAATGATTTCCCTGAACGTAAAACATTACAGTAAGGAAAAATAACGCCGCTACAGGCGGGCAGGAAAACTCAAGGATCTTCTGCTGATAGATGAGGAGACGTGTCAAGTGCTGTGGAACACTGCTGATACGCAGCTAACTGCAACCAAGGGGGAGCAATTAGTTATGAGGAACTACAATCATTCACACTTACCTGAACATAGTGATTAAGTATCTTTCAGCACTCCCCCTTTTTTTTTTTCTTTTTTTCTCAGAGTGTGTATGTGTATGTGTGTGTGTGTGCTGGGAGGGGTGCATGAGAGAGATATAGAGGGAGGGGGGGAGAGGTTTCACACACATCCCATCAGACTTTGAGGCATGGTGATGAAGTGTGGTAAACAGACCTTATTAACACAGCAAAGCTTTGAGGCCCTCCACGGCCCATCTCCACCCACAACACAACAAAACAAACAGGGTGACCCTGCTTTGACCCTGGACCTGTCCATCCATCACCAACACCGCAGTGCACACACACACACACACACACACATGCACACACACACTCACATACACTGCAGGCTCATACCTCTCTGCACTGTCAACATTAAGCCTACCCTGTGGAGAAATCCATGCTGCTTCACTACATTAGCAGTTCCAGCTCACACACAGAGTTCACACCATGCGCAATCTAACAATCTAACAGCTCTCCCATATTTGTTTGAATGAAGTTTGTATGAATTCTTTGTTTTAGAGTAAAGAATGCTCGTAAATTGACGGCAAACTCTATATGGCTTTCCACCTGCTTGTTAACAGAGCTGGAATAGTAAATGTGTTCTGTACTAAAAAAGTTTTTCTCATTTCCTGGAGCATATTTTGATGGTGAAAATGTATTTTCTGATGTCAAGCAGAAATTCCTTCAGAACAGGAGGAGGGAAAGCTATAAAAGGCCTATCTGGAGACATGCAGCATTACTGCCAATGTTCTTTCTGATCTCGCTGACTTTGTTTTCCAAATCTATGTTTACCATATTTCTAAACTGTGGGTATCGAGCAGTGTAGTTAGGTGGTACTTCCATTCTTCGAGACAGCAGACAAATAAAAGATAAGGGCTTAGACAGTCAGACGTGGTCAGTAAGGCAGAGGAAATCCCTATCATTTGTCTAAGGCCCTGCAGACATATGTTCAAGCTCAAGACTCAACCCCACTATCTCCCTCTTCGCTTGTCTCTCACTAGTTTAAGGTTCACGTGGAGGTGAGGGTTCCTACCCCTCCTCCCTTCCTAGTGACCCCTTGCTCCCTATGTGTCTCGGTGCAACAGACCCCCTCAGGGATCGACCTCTTTCCCCCTACAAACAAGACACACATACACAGAGACACACAGACACAAACACACAAGCCTTTATGTGCTCTGCAGGTGTTGCAACACACTTTCAGGCGTAAAAATTCCCAGCACACCGACACAAACACCATAAGAACACCAACAAAGAGCTACAGACAGACCAGGTCGATGGTTCGGGCATTGTTCCTTTTCTGAGAACAAAAAAAGACAAGAGCTCCTTTTGCTCCAACTTTGCATGTTTTTTAAGTTAGTAAGCCCTCCTTTGACATTACCTATGCTGAACCTGTTTGAAAAATACCCTTTCTAAGCGTGGGCTATTGATTTAAATAGCAGGTACACTCTGTACCCTGTTGTTCACAAGCGGGTTTAGGGGATTTAGACAGTGCTCGATGTGCCAGGATCTTTCAGAGGATGTAATTATTGTAACTTGATCTTGAATGGCGCAACAACAGAGGAAAAACTAGTATTGTTGCTTGGTGGGAGGGCTGCTCAGGGTTAGGGGCAGACAGACCTGGGATGACCCTGTGATGCATGGAGAGAACTATCAGTCAAAATGCCAGAGTGACTTTAAATCACCAAACATTTCGCTGCTGTGCACATCCCCTAACAGATGTGTTGACGGATATTTCACAGTGTGACAAGCTGTCCAGGTCATGCATGCATTCCCACCTGCATATCACCCATCACCCCTTCATATATATCATGATTCTCTAGACTTATGGGACCCCTCATCCAAATATTCCAATAAAACCAAACTCAGCAACTATTTGCGTCTTTGTCATCACCCCTGAGGGACCTGACTGCCCCTGATGGATTGATAAATGTGTGTCTCCTGCAGCAAGTCAGGACCAACCAGTCTTGAAATAGGAATACATGCTGTGACACTACAGCTGCACGCGAATGCAGTTAGCCTGTGCATACAATCAGATAATCTTATGCAGAGCACAAAAGCTCAATCAATTTCCATCATCCATAATCAATAACAGACAGCATAAAGCTCGCTCATGCATGAAAATGCAATGTGGGGTTTTTAACAATGTACCTGGTGTCATTGAAAGCAGAAACAGCATTGTGCCCTGACCCGGCTGCTTCACCTCTCTGTGCCCTGGCAGCACCCCCTGGGTTTGCGGTGGTAATGAGAGGCCATGGGGACAGGCATCCTGAGTTCACATATGGAGCAGAGGGCAAGGGGGCAGGGGGGAGGCAAGGCATGCCAAAGGATATGCAAGCCTGAGATGCATACTGAAAAGGCGTCAATTACAAATTCCATTGCCAGCGTTCTTTGTCAGTCCCATCACACCTAATAAAACTGCCCTGTGATCCGAAAAGCCTGCTGAGTACAGAAAATCTAGAGGGAGAGTTCTGAATATCTTAATCCCTCTGTCAAAGGCAGCCCATCGAAACATTAACTGTTCTTGTCACCTTTAGTTGGAGGAAGGTTGATGAGAGGAAGGCAATTCTTTCCATTATGGACATGTGGCAAAGGAGAAATAGACAGATAAAATCCCGCTCATTTGAATATTTTAACATAAGGCAGTGCTTTAAATTTATATTTAACCTTAACATACAGATATTTGAGATGGTGAGAGAGAGTGTGCGGTGTTCTTTTGGTCCTGCAACTGCAGTTCATTCCCCCACAGGACTGTGGGTTAAGTGACAGCTTGGGCCCATCACTAAGATGAATGGCTCTATCCTACACAAGGCCTTTTAATTAGCTCCACGAGCTGCCTTTTATAAAGAACACACGCAGAAACGCGCCCGCACACACATGCTGTTATGCACATGTGCGCACTCACATGTTATTATGAACATGTGTTCACACAAACATGTACCACAAGCAAATGATACATCTTTGAAAATCCAAATTTTGGTTTTAGATAAGTTTCAGCTGATACATATTTTTGCAAACAAACAAACAAACACGGCGACTGTAAATAATCTTCGATAAAACCCAGACCCCATCTATGCATAGCCAAAAAATGTGGGTGTTAGGAAGCCATTTCCTCTGGGTGAGATCAATCCATCATCATTGAGTGGTAGAAAAGGGGTGGGAGTGGGGGTGGGGGGGTGGGGGGGTGGGGGTGGAGAGTTAGCAGTGGTGGATTGGGGGGGAGCAGCTTGGCAACCAGACGGGTATCATCAAGACTGGGACAGGAAGCAAGAGAGCACACTCCTCCTCCTCTGGCTCCTTTTCATTCCCTCCCTTTCCCCCCTTCTCCTCCTCCTCTAAGAATCTTCCTCCACACATGGTTGGGAATGGAGAGCCTCATCCACCATTAGAGCGTGGGTGGGGTTGTAACAGGGCCTAGGAAGGCTACAATGAACCACCGGGGCTATTCCAATTACAGAGTGACTGAGACCAGATGATGAAGCTTGTGGCATCTCATTTTAACAGTCACCATATCCCAGCATCTGCCCAGATGAAGGGCTATGGAGGAACACTGAGCTCCCCGCACATACAGTCCCATCCAATCTGTCTGGCTTCCAGCTTTTCAGCATCGTGCTGGTGGGAGGAGAGAAAAGAAGAATGCCTGAGTGGGAATCTGTCGAACCTCTGGGCAAAGACAATGTCCTTGCTCTTTTGCTTACTCTTTATAGCAAAAGGTCCTCTGTTATGCAGGGTTCGCAACATGCCGCCTGTTCAAGTGTGTTTGATATAAGGAGACAAAGAGAGAGTCAACGTATGAGAGAGAGAGAGAGAGAGAGAGACATCACTTTTCTGATTTGATTCAGTCAAAGATGCTCAGTGAAGCGCACATAATGGCTTGATCTGTCAAGCTTCTCCTCCTGAATGTTCCCCTTTTCTTCCTCCTTGCCATACTTGTTCAACAACTCAGACACACACACACACACAAAACATACAGACAATAAAAGGAGCAAAGGGGCTTATGGTACATCTGTCACACTGCTGGAGCAAACACTGTAGCCTCTGAAGACATCACCAGCTGTTATGGAGCCTGACTTAAGTTTGTTTATAGCCCATTGTTTTCTCTGCTCTGTCCTTCGCTCCTCAATTTCAATTTACTCAGATACACGCTAACACAAAGGAGGGCAGTGTGTCAACGCCCACGGGCCTTTGAAGTGCATGCTGAATGTTAGTTTAGACATCTGAGAGCAGCTTGAGAGTGAGCTCGCTCCCCTCTCCCCCCTCTGTCTGCTCTGCACCCATTTATTGCACGTAATTGGAAAGGTATAGTGGTATCATTCCTGCAGAAATGAAGGTAAAACAAGAGCAGCACGACTGAGAGAAAAAAAGTAAGGAGACCTTATGAAAAATAAAGCACTAGAATATGATCTATATTGAACACACTGGAGTGATATGTGGTTCTAGCATTCATTTCCTAACCTGTTCCCATTGGAAATAAAATAACTCTTCATCAGATCTACTTTAAATACCGACAGACCTACAAATCTGTCAGGTGCTCTGTGAGTAGCTGCATTCCATTCACTCAATCCTGACATTCTCTGCCTCCATGGAAAATGGTCATAGCTGCCGGGCAAGTCAAACAGATTTGATTTCATTCATATCTAGTAACACTACGTTTTTCTTTCTCCTGAGCTGGCTGTAACAAAATACGCCTTGTTCCCCCTGGCCTCGGGAGAAATCTTCTGCCTAGCAGGCTAGAAATGGACGGAGAGAACCCTGACTGACGGTGGCTGGCGGCGGGTCTGTGGGGAGCGGGCTCATCAGCTGTCTATTGGAGAGGGAAAGAGGGATGGATGGATCGAGGGGAGGGGCAAGAGGGGCAGAATAGGGAGAAATCAATAAGCCGGCCAAGTGGATCCTTTCTCTGGTATGAGTTAGTCCAAATATTCCCTTTCTCTCTTTCGCGTAAAGGGATGGTTCACAGCACTCCAATCACAGAAACACCCAGAAAAAAAGATATGTGGAGACAGATATTACAGACCATCTTGGGTGGATGAAAAATCCAATCATACACTCCCTGGCTAGTAAACCTTTCTTAGCTGTGCGGCAAATAGCTGGTCCAAACTTACTGTGAAAAGTTACGGTGCTTGATCTATCTATGGGTGAAAAAATACACTAAGACCATCATTACTGACAGAGCCGTGGGGTTTTTCTTCAAACACATCCATGTATAATTTTCTTGAGGGAAATTTTATTCATTTCATTAAGTAAACAGACTCTACTTTGTTTCTTCACATTGGCATGTTTTGCCTCCTTGCCTCAGTATGCATGTAATCCTTATTCCTGTGAGTTGTCAGTTTCGGGAAAATACATTAAGTCATGATTATGATGAAATACAAAGAAGCCAGTCTCCTGGAGGATGATGGCAAAAAGACAGCATCCTCCGACAAATGTCTCGCAACCTATTTGGAGACAACTCAGGAAAACAGACACAGGGAAGAGGAGCTCCTTCCCCAACAGAAGTTACTCAGTGTTACACGCTAGAGGCAAAGAAGCAGTATCACCCATGACTGATAAATCCTGTATTGTAATCCTACTTCTTAGTCATGTGTTCAAAGGGCATCTCTGTTTCCACCGTCATTTAAAGAGAATGCATTAGTCAAGTCGGCATTAGGACACTTAACCTCTGCCCACAGAGTCAGCAAATCGATTTCTTCAGATCAGTAAAGAATGGCAAACAATGTTTAACAATCACTGTGAGCTCTGCGCCGAGGGCAAGGCCGAAAGCCTCTCCCACAAGGTCAACACTGAAGCCACTCTGCCCTGATAAGGAACCAATGGAAGATAACAAGAGGGCAGAGGTGCTGAAGAGTTAACACCAGGGTACTTTCCAGTCAACCTGATTCATAAAGAAGATGACCTCATATCCTGTTTATGACAGTCAATTTAGAGAGGTTTGAAAGTTGTGAATGCAGTTGTGATGGATAGATGGTTGGACTTGTTGTGAAAGCTTTGACTTCTGTTTGAAAAAACATCCAAGGGATCGCATCAATGCCCCGAAGCTGCCGAATACAACTTAATTTCCAAAGTGGCAGCTAAAATCATTCATTCTGACTCTTGTCGACAAGACCATGTCACTGCTATCCCAGCTCCATCTTTCTGAAAGGGCCATGTTTGATGAAAGTACAGCTGTCACAGTGGGGGTCCGGCATAAGTAGTATGATGACAGAGTGATGCTGAGAGAAAAGGAGGTCATGAGCCGAGGGGCACTTAGGAGCCATAGACCAAGGGGGCCAGGATATTGTTCGTCAACAGGATTGACCCCACAGGGCTCCCAGAAAACAGTCTGGCCCTCATTTAGCCTGTCGCTGTATCTCCAGTTGCAACCACAGTACAACAAACATACCAGCCTTCAAAAGCAGGTTTTTAAAATACTGATTTACTGATGAGCTGCAAGTTCTTCATTTTCATTTATCCACAAGATGAAACCCAAACAGCCTCTATGAAGATATTAGAGACCACAAAACAACCGTGTATACTTTATGTGCAAAGGACCACCAAAAAAACATAAGAAATTTTTCCTGGACTACCAACTGTGTCATTTGCTACATCTGCTTAAAGTTGTTTGATACAATTCGTTGTGAAAGTCTCAGTAAGATAATATGACTGTAACAAGAGAGGAGTCTCTCATTCCAGTAAATCTAGTCTGTTTTTTTGACAATTAGACAAAAGTCCTTTTCAAACATGCACTGTCACCCTGAATTTGTCCTGACATTACCCTGAGGTGCTGTATGTGTGAACACAAATGAATCAGTCAGCTCGCACATGAAACAGATTTTATCCTGCCAGCTCCACATGAGCCCGTGTGTGAATCGAGCAGGACATTTGCAGGACAATTCACTGTGAGCAACTGGGTATGAATGGTGTTGATGCAGTTGCACAGAGTATGGCTGCTTCATTTCCTTTTCCGTTTGCCTTTATATAACACCCTTTGTAAATGTTGTAGGTAACATTTAAATATACATGGACATACAGCATGGACATCAATTCAAACACTGTCATTACAGAAGAGTCCTCCCCCTGTTGCACTCCATACACAGGCACTGTCCTTCACCTAAATCCAAAGGAATATTACCAGCCAGGGAGAACCCATCTAACACCGTGTGTCAGGGCAAACCTGGACAACACGCAGACCAGATTCTTCAGACTGTCAGGACTTTATATGAGAAAAGGGCTTTATAGAAACACAAACAGAGGCCTTGTGCACTTCATCCAAAAAGAACTACTCTCATCTGATCCTTATAGAGTAAAGCACCACAGACTGGCTGAGTTGTTAAACATAAGCATGCTATCTACAGTTCACTGACATTTTGCTGGCAATATGTCCGGGAATGTATGTTTCGGTTTTCCAGTTTTTACTCACTGCTATTTGAAGCCACCGATGTGCGAGTTGGCGAGCATAACCTTAAGTCTACAAAAGGAAATGTTGAACAAGCCAAGAAATTAAAATTAAACCTAGACAGTAGCAAAAGAATATGCAGGCACTGGCATGTGTCTTGTTGGTTTAGAGTAACATGCAATCAACTTGGTTTCTTCTTTTCATCTTCTTTCGTACAATGGCTTGCAAACAAAACTGCCTCGATCGAACAATAGAGCCATGATTGTTGTGGGCATAAAGTGAAACTTATCTGTCATGCAGCCCCCTTCCAGTATGCAACACTGCAGCCATGAGAAGGAAAAGAAAAGCCAAAAAATGTCACTCCAGTACAATGGCAGCCTTTGTCAAGCTGCAGGCTGATACATAGCAAACAAAATGGTAAATGTTTGAGCAATGAAACTGAATCTGTGTTCATTGCTCAGAGCAAGGCCTAACCTGCTCAGTTCTTTGGCAGGCTTTTTATGTGTCTGGGGAAAAGAGAGGAAAGGAAAGTGGTGAAACATACAAAAAGCATTTTCAATGCTTTACAAAATACCCAGATATTAACAATTTATACTCCCTCAATTAGGCATTTCTGCTTTTTCATTTAGTCTGCGGAACTGCTTGGAGCATGCATTTTTTTTATTGCTAACCAGATGAACCAACGGTATTTCAACATTTGGTTTTCTGGTGACAAATCTATGTTTGACTTTTTGGCTAAGGTCATGTGCTTTGTTTGGATTTGGGCCCCTGGTCTCAAACTGCCAACACACACAGCACACATCCATAAGTCACTTAGCTGGCTCACTAAAGGACCCGAGGCACTGGATTTTTTTTTTTTTTTTAGTGCAAGTGAATAAAAAGCTGAGATGATGGAGGCACGGGATAGATAATGACTACTTTCTCTGGTTGTCAAATCTATCTTAAAGTCCCCTACATTTGGACGGTGACCCTCCAACATGAATGGACTTTGATATTTACATGAGGAAAGCCAGATCATGTCTTCAATCTCAAGGGACCAAGATTTGGTACCAGCCTTTGACATACTTGACCAGATTCAGAGCCGTAGCCGTGTTCTCACCCACTGAGAATATCCAGATTTATCCGCTTTTACAAAATCTCAGGCAGGGCTACAAATTACATGTGACATCACGCTGTATAGACATTGAGCAGAACAGCGCAGCAGCATGGAAGGAGACATGGGCAAGAGGAAGGTGGAGATGAAAGGAGCCACCAGGATGTCACAGTGAGTCTATTGTGGGTTTTTTTCAAGACCCAACGTGCCCTATTGTAGGGAGAATTCAACCATGCCTTCCTGTGCATGTCTGGTAATGAGGGTGTCCAACCAAGCTAACAACTACCACCCAAACAGAACAACACACACACACACAAAGTTAAAACACTTGCAAAGAAATACCATCAGGACATTTTTATTATTGAAAGCAGCTTTGCTTAGTCTAGCTATTCACATTGTATAGTCCCGGTCCAGAAATAGATGCGGTCAAATGGTACAACATAAACTCAAGACGGAGTTGTGTCCCTCAGCAGCATCTGCCACGGAGTAAATCTGCCCACAGCCTGCAGCTGTCAACAGGAAGCCCAGAGTGACCTCCACAGACACACACATGCTCAAAGAGTCAAACACACACTCAGAATTACACACACACCCACAGTCTTTCATCTGTCCACAATTGGCCCAAGTCCAGCACTATATATCTGCTCCTCTCTCCTACGATAAATGGTAATGCTTAGTCGTTTTCAGCACCACTCTGGGTTGTTATTGGTGGAAAATGGAACTTGTGAAATAAATTCTGTCAGTGCACTGTTAGATATAAGCAAATGAAAAAGTGGTATGGGACGTTCTGTAAACTCATGCTATATATATCCGCAGTGCCAGCCCACATACCCAACAGCACAGCACCGACAAATGCACTCACTGAAAGGAGGAAAGGGTTTCTGGTTTTTGTCATTGCAATAGCTCCTTGCACCTCAAGTGCTGCGTCCAGATTGTCAGTTTGCTCATATTTTCTCTCAGCCTGTTGGAAGAAAATTTACTGGAACCGTTTTAACAGTTTGTTATTTCATGGGCTGGTAGAGTCAGTTTTGTCGAGAGCCTTGTAAATTTTAGGAACTCTGATAATCAGGGGGGGGACCATAGGCACTTAGGAGGGTGAAGTATACGACAGTGGCAGTTTCCACTAATCTATCACGGGAAGACAGAGGGAGAGGAGCGAGGAAATTGTTGTTTTTCATGTGTGTAACTGCCCCCTCCTTAGCCTGTATGAAGATACATGTCATGTTTCATAATTTTCAATTTTTCCTATCATATCATGAAGATAAGACAGGTTGCTGCAGTGTTTACTCTACAGATGGAGTTCAGTAAAAGGGGTTGTAAGTGACAGCAACAGGCCAATGCAAATCTCATCTTTCATCACATCAGTCTTCATTAAATAGACAACACCCTTGATGAAACAACAGGAAGAGACAACAAGTACACATACACATACACACACTCGCATCCGCACATGCATTCTCAACTCACATGAGTGCAGTCAAGGCAGACCAACGGCGATCCATTAACAGTAATGAGCGTATACTAGTCAGTGGCATCTCGGGGTCTGACAGCAGCAGAAAGACGAGGGGGGTGTACGCCCTGTTTCAGTGCCAACCTGCCATCTGCGCCCAGTCCTGGCTGAGTTAATGAGGGGATTAGGCCCACATGCACAGCCCTGGGACGGGGCCCCTACCCTGCCACCAGCAGGAGCCCACCACACCGGCACTTTAATATGGAAAACATGACACAGGCAAGGTGGGCTACTGCACACACGCTGAGCAGAAACCCCACTGACTGTCGGCGTGCAAGGGCATGTGGGTTATCTGTTTTGCCATTCCTTTATGGATGAGAATGTTTGTTTGCTTGTGTGTCTGTGCAAGGACGCACATGTGCATTTGTATGAGGATGTACAAATAAAAGAATAAAAGTCAGAACATGAAGGGGGGGGGGGTCCACAGGGACTCTCTCTTGTTCTGGCTCAGACAAAAGAGCAGCTATATTAACAGAAA